>RDPX01000219.1:362291-434502 GCA_003991215.1 Morbakka virulenta
AATGAAGGGTACAGGAACCACTTGCAGAGGAAGACCAAAGAGCATGGGAGGAAGTGATAAGGATGGATCTAAAACAAAAAGTTGTCAGCAGAGACCTGGTGAAGGACAGGATAACTCGGAAGTCAATTTCAAGAAATCGTCCAACACATGCTAGCATGTAAAATGGACATTAAACCGAATATGATGATGGTGATGATGATGATGATGATTCTCAGCTTAGGCCAGAATTTACGGTGTACAACAGGTTGTATCATTGCTTGGAAATAACAGACTAGTAGCTAATGCTAGGCTGAACATTCTTCTGGAATGTTCTTGATATTTTTTACCAGCTTGTGATCTCTCTTTTTCAGTAAAATGTTGTCCACTTGTGTTTTAGCACCACCAGACTCATTTGGTTTTAGGTGGTCATCTTTCTTTAAAAGCCAGGAGTTGCCAATAATTAAACTGCTCAAGATCGCAAATTCCAGTATTCTCTCACCCACAGTATTTCAGATTCCAAACCCATAGCTACCATGTACCTGAGTAGCCATCATCTGCCATACCTACATGTCCATTCCAATCTCCACATGGGAACAGAAAATCTCTGCCTTGCACTTTGGAGATAACTTCTCTCAATTCTTCATAAAAGGCATCCTTTTCTGCATCACTGAGGCTTATTTGTGGGACATAGATGGACAAAACTGTGAGAATAGAGCTACCTAATAACAATTTGATTAAGAGAACTCTATCTGATATCCATTGTACCTTGAACACCTTTTCCATTCACTTCTCTGCTAGAAGAATTCCAACAGCCCCTATGCCATGCTTACTGCCTGACCAGAATAACATATTTTGAGTCCTTGCCTTAAATAATCCAAGGAGAGCCACCTCTCCATCTAGTCTCTTGCAGGCAACACAAGTCAATCTTTCTTCTTACAGATTCATGCAGTTTCAACTACTTCTTTTGCTCTCCCTCTCATGTTGCCGATATTGAGGGGTACAAATCTAAAAAATTAGATGTAGGATTTTTCAGGATGACAATCTGCCAGCTCACTTCTGGTTCTACAGTGCTTTTGCCACTGGTCCTGTTTTCATGGTATACCTTTTTGCTGACTATCATGGTTTTATTTAGAGTAGTTTTTTACAGTTGGATGCCCTTCCTAACACCAATCACAGTTACAAGTGGTGGGCCTAGCCTTTGTCTTTCCACTGACTAAACCTGCAAGGTAGCAGGTACCTTCACATTCTAAATGACCATAATGAATTTTCACTAGTATTTCCTTGCAAATAATAGATAGTATGATGATACTTAACTCCTTTAAAGAACATACTATTAATTACTGAAAGTTTATCTCTGTAGTTACAGTAAAATAATAATATATGAATAACTTGTGATAATTTCCTCTGGCCAACCAAATTTCACTGTTTCAGGAAACTTTGAACATTATTGCATCATATTTGATTGCATTTTGGATATCTGCCTGATGCATACCTGTTACATGTAGTGGTTTGTACATTCCATCAACATACATTTCCCCTTCATCATTCAGCCCTTTGGCATGTCACTGGTCAGTCTTTAGTGAAGCTCTGGACAATGTCTGCAGTGACCATACACAAGAAAGTGAAAAGTCATAGTAAAAAGTCATATTTTTGCAGTCATAATCTCATATGTTGAATGTTTGGTGGACAATGACTTATGGGTCAATGAATATTGAAACTAATTGTTTATGATCTATTTAAACTTGAGAGGTTTTACCAGATACATACTGATGAAATCATTCACAAAGAAATGTCTATGCCAAGGCCTCCCTTTCAATTAGAATATATTAGGTTTCAGATAGTCAACAACTAATTACAATATGCAGGTTTTTTGCCAGGAGGCATTGCATGTTTCCCTGCACAATCATGCACTCTTAAAGGAGGCGTCAAATATTAGTTGATCTGGCATCTTTAAGTTGCCAATTTCAAGGACCAAGGGAGCCAGATCAAGGAAATTTGAAGGCACCCTTAAAAAGGACCATATTTGGGTTGAATATGGGGACAACAAAGCTTTTAACAAATTTTGGTTTTTTGAAGGACATTGAAGTGGCAACTTGGAAACTGTTAAATGCCATTTGAAGATATTAGTGATAAATTAGGTACCTTACATCAACTTTTGTATGACTTACTTGGTGAATATGCACCAAAAAGGAGGGAAAAGGTAAAGAAGAAGTCATATCCTTGGATTAGTAATCATGTAATGTAGCTTTATGTCAAAAATTATATGTACTTCAATTATTTCATAGAAACAGAATAAAGTTTATATGGGATTTTTACAAGTCAGCTCAAAACAAAGCAACTGATATCATTCAAGAATCTAAAAGGAATATTTTTGTCTGCCATACAGAGTAACAAAGATAAACCTAAAAAGTTATGGAAGATATTTAAACAAGTTTTGCCACCTCAACCCTAAAGTATTCATTTTGAAGGAAGGAGGTTAACTTTTAACATTAATATTTCTAATTGTTTTAATTTCTCCAGGAACACCTCAGTGTACAGCCACACATTCACATCATTGGCCCAAGCAAGACACCTGAAGTAGTAATCATCAACCAATCTACCCCTATCCCCAGAGCATTTCTTATATATCCAGTGGTTATGGGCCCTACACAACACAATGTTTGGTCCCAGACTTTACCTGCACACACCACATAGATACCTTCTAGAGCTTTTAATTGTATTTGGGTCATGGCCTGAAACTACGACCTTTATCATCACCATATGCCCTCAAGTTGATTTTTCCAGTACTTTGTTGAAAGATGCAGCAGATATGACTTGGTCATCGGTAGAAAGCATTTTCCATGGAATTAGACACAGAAATTCAAAGACAATGCCTCCAAAATGATGATAAACAGAAGAGTAGCCAACACTGAGCCTCTGTGATACATACTAGCACTCACCTCAAACCCTCACTGTGGAAGGTATTTAGTCAGACAAAACTCCTTGCTCCACAAAATATAGCTTGAACAAGCTTTACATTCTATTGATGACTCTCAACTACCTAACTACATGCATTTCACACCACAATACACACAAAGGTACTCCATTAAAACTATTTGAAGGTCAACAAATTCATCTGCTTAGCTAAAAAAGTTTTACTTATGTAGACTTAAAATAAAGGTAGTGTTAATAGTTCCTCTCCAGGGCAGAACCAAAACTGCATCTCATAAATACAAATACGATCCCAGCATCTTTCTCACTGCTCTCTCAACAGTTTTAAGCTTCTGGTCAATGAGCTTGAGACCTTGTAGTTTACATGGTTCAAAGCAACACCTTTGGCTTTGTATAGACTGAGAATTTATTCTGCACAGCAGGTATTTTCTTTTCTATTATAATTGTATTTGCTAAGGCAGCAATAACTTAACAAGAGGCAGCTGGGGGTAGATTTTGTGACCATACCCATTTCAGGAGTAATAAGGCATGGTGGGCCTGACACTATGTCAGCTGGGGGTGAATCTTGTGACCACAAAAATTTTGATGGCCAGAAGGCATTTTTAGTGTTATTTCTAAGCCATTATTTTAGTTTCTTCACTGAATTCCAGGCCATTCCATACCCATATTTTCAAAATTAGGTTATTTAGTATTGAATTCATGTCACTTGTCAAGTGACACATAGATCACTCAAAATTAGGTAAAAAGGAAATCTTTCAAGAAAGAAATCAAACATTTGGAAGCTTGGTATCTATTTTGTTTCAAATATGCAATTGAAATGTTTGGTATATTTGGAAAACACTATGCAAGTACTTTTAGGTTTTTTTATCTTGAAGTCACCCAACTGATAACAGAGCTGCCTAATTTTGACCTTGGAAATGGGTGGTGCACATTTCCAGTATTTTACAGTAAGTGAAAAAGTGTATTTTCCTCAATGTTCTAGAACCTTAGAACCTGTATTGTTGAATTGTACATAGTGCAAACATAGAGTCTTGCAGCAACTATATTTTAATGTTCATTATTATTTTTAATGTTTTATCAAACTCTAAAAAATGTTCATGGTCCTTATTTGGGGCAATTTACAAATGCTGATATCTCAAGAACTACCAAAGATATTTATCTAAAATTTTGCAGGGATTTATTTTTCAATGATGTAAGTGTATCATAGGAAAACCAGCAAAATGATGAGCCACACATTCTATATTTGGAATAACTTTACAGTTACTGACAAGTTTAAGATCACATTTTTTCTAAACCATAGCTGATTTTGCACTTTTCCCATGATTTCTCTACATTTTTGTTGTTTACCTGTATTTTAGTAAAAGCTGATTCAAAGTCAGATCATAATTTTAATATTTTATTTAATTTTCCAAAAAGATGATAGTGGGATAGAGGATATGAATGAAGATGGATTTGTAACTAAAAGCAATACTGATAACCAATTCAGTTCAATGCGAAACCCAAAGTCAAATGTGAGGAAAAGCACTGAAGCAACAGTTTCTACTGAAAACCTGGACTGTTGTGATGAGATTGACAGTAAAGAGGACATGATGCTGCCATGCATCTATCCATTGCCAGAAAATGAGATGCCATTAGCTATTACATACCTACAGGATATAAAAGGTATTTTTATTTTTATGAAGCTGCATATTTAATTTGTTTTTTTTCAATTTACTAAATTGGGGATTTTAATTAACTGGGGAAAGCTTGCTTCTGAACTTCAAGTTTAAGAGGTTTTGTAATAGAAAACTTACTTTACTTACTTTGAGTCATCCATTGTCCTTGAACTTGGGTGAAGCCAGAACAAAGTTCTTTCTTCAGAAATCTGTCTTTCATTGCATTGGTCAGATCATCAGAGGAAAGTTGTGTATCTTCTTCAATGACTTGTTTGAGGGTGGTTCAGGGGCGACCAACTCTTCTCTTCCCTTTTGGTTGCCAAAGCAGTAGCTTGCTGGCTGGTTCGCTTCCTCTAATCACATGGCCAGCTAATGCAAGCCTCCTCATACGAATTACTTGTGAAACCACTGGGAGTGGTCCATAAAGTTGTGTGTTTGGAATATGGTCCTTCCATGATATATTGTAGATGGTTTGCAACATCTTAGTATATGTGGCATCTAATTTTGCCTTTCTAAACTTGTTTAATGCCCATGACTCAGAGCCATAGACAAGTATGAACTCAACACAAGCTTCAAACACCTTAGTCTTGGTTGACTTTTTGATTGTAAAATAGAAAACAGTCACTGGTTTTTGTTTTCAAAAGCAGAAATCCTTCAATTAAAGGGTAAGATTTTGGATGTTCCTGCCAATATTCACCTTTTGTTTTTTTGTATATATTTAATCTTCACAGTATTCATTAAATGGCTATTTGAAGGTGTTTAATATGTTAGCTGCCATGTTTCTGTGATTGAGGTTATATCCCGTTTTGCCAGTCACTAAAATTATTTGTGAATGAGTTTTAATTTGTTTTATGAAAAAGGCAGTTTACTCTGCAGCAATAATTATATTATCATTTAAATGTAATTACCAAATGGATCTAATATCCTGTTTATTTTGTTGTGCCCCAAGATGCTATTGGCCATGCAAAAATCCTCAGTATGGTTATTTGGTGCATATTAATTTATTAATTTATTTATTTAATTATTTATTTATTATTTAATTAATTATTTATTTAATTAATTATATATTTAATTATTTATTTAATTATTTATTTATTTATTTATCTATTTATTTAGGTTGACTACCACAACCCGGTGTTTCAAATTTGTACCAAGTGAATTGTTTATTTACATTTTAACCTATCTTTTAAATTCAATGGGATGAGAAAAAGCAGTCTTTAAAAAAACATTCAAACCCATACAAAACAAAAAGAGAGAAAAACAAACTGTCAGTTATTTTTATTGAACTGGNTTATTTATTTATTTATTTATTTATTTATTATTTAATTAATTATTTATTTAATTAATTAATTATTTAATTAATTAATTATTTAATTAATTAATTATTTAATAAATTATTTATTTAATTATTTATTTAAATATTTATTTATTTATTTATCTATTTATTTAGGTTGACTACCACAACCAGGTGTTTCAAATTTGTACCAAGTGAATTGTTTATTTACATTTTAACCTATCTTTTAAATTCAATGGGATGAGAAAAAGCAGTCTTTAAAAAAACATTTAAACCCATACAAAACAAAAAGAGAGAAAAACAATCTGTCAGTTATTTTTATTGAACTGGAGTTTGATGGTGATACAGAAAGGTTTGATTACTGACCAACAATGTGTGCTTTTGATTTCATAAAATTTTACAGTTTATATAACTGTTAACATTGTAAGCTATTATCTGTTGTTGCATTTGTAAAAACACACAAAATAGTATGGCATTGTTTTTATTGATTTTTTCTTTTGAAGATCCTAATGGTTTACCTGGCATCTGTGGCATACAGAATCTTGGTAATACCTGTTTTATAAATGCAGGAATTCAGTGCCTTTTCAGATCATTACAGCAATTTTTAATGTGCCAGAATGATGAAAATAGAAGGAAAGAAAAACTCTTTGAGGGGGAAGCAATAGAGGCATTGGTAAGTCTAGTAAACTTACAGATTGTTCTGTGAGTGATTGACCAGATTTGCATTATTTCAATTACATGTCAGGACATATGTGTGTTATATTAATGTGGTTTGTAACAAGTAATGGGCATACAATGTCAATTTTGATTTGTAAATTTTTGAAACAGCTTTTGCCAAGTTGTCTTATCATTTAAACAAAGCTAAGAGTACTTTGTTTACATAGTGCTTTTTTCAGGTTATTTTGAGATGATAATGGAAAAATACAACTTGACTGAACTTGACCACAAGTTTATACCAATGCACAAACATTTTTAGAATTGTAGAAAAGAGAAATATGTGTGTGCATACAACTGGATTTGAACAAATGTCCATGGCCATTAGCCCTGATGTGGGAATCCCACTTTGAAAATCTACTGAAGGCCTTATTTTGCCATGGGAGATGAGGTATTGAATCTCTATCTTCACATACTGAACCTTTTCCCTTGATGTTTAAAAATGTTGAACATAAATCATAAAAAGGTAAGAAATGCTGTGAAGAAAATGAAAATGAAAAAGAATAATAAAGTATTTATAATACAACATGGAATATGCAATTGTCATTGACATAAAACTTGCATATGTTTTGCATTCAAATTTGTGTAAGACAGGGATATATCTTATAACATACACTTTAACTTTTTATTTGAATGTGTAAAAAATGAACTTAACAGCCTGCAACCAGAACTCCACCATGACCCCACCTAAGCCACCAGATATGCAGACTGCACAGCTCCTATTGCATATTTCTTTAAAAAACGTCAACTATTCACAAGTGATTTGGACAAAGCATGTAAGAATAGGGTTTGAAAGTTAACAGTTCAAAATGCAAGGTAGTGAGTGACACAAAAAATTTTAATATTTTACTTGATAACAATATGGTCGAAACATAGGGAACTGTTTTTCCCTAGGCTTAACAGTTCCAGAACTTTCTGATGACATTCAAAGAAGAATTTCTCTTGCATGAAACAGATTTGTTAGCCACAAGGTTAGTAGTTAGAGTTATAAAGATTTGACATCAATTTTCAAAGCTAGGCTGTAGTATGCTCTCATTATCCTGAAAGCCAAATACATTTGTGAAACATGGACACCATGCAAAAAAGAGATGCAGAATTTATCATTTTTTGACAATAACTATCTCCATTCTATGGGAGATAAGATAATCAACAAAGTCAAAATGGACAAACTTTGGGAGTGACATTAGTGCCAAGACTGATATTCATAACATAGTCAGAAAAAAAGAATGAACTATTTTGGGCATCTTGTCAAAAGGGTTAATCAAAGCTTTGTCCATCAACTATATAAAGAAAAATATCCAGGTAGGCAGCTAAAAAGAAGACCTAAAAAGAGATGGGCTGACCTGGTCAGAGAGAATTGTGGTATTCCTCTGGTTATGGCTGAGAAACTCATCATCAACAGACTTTGATACTTATATGTGATTATTTAATTCATAAACTTTTTAAACTGATGATATTGACATACCTATCATCCCAAGCAATACAGACACTTTCCTTCATGTTTTTTATGACACTTTATGACTCATTAATACAATGATAGTTTTACCTTTTCTATTGCATCAATTTTTCTTTAAGAACAATTGCATTTACATAATAGTCATTATAAGATGCTGGATAAGATCATATGTGGCTCAAGTTTATCTACTCAGTATTCAGGTTCAATGGATCGAGTTTAAGGTAGCCATACGAATTTACTATGAAGAAAGGATATGCTTAATAGATAAGATAGTTCTCCTGATGATGTTCAGCTGTATACATTTATAGCTTGGTACAAAACTTGACTTTACCAGGGTCTTTTGGTATGAAGTCAGGTGTATATAATTTTAGGATACTTACGTAGATTATACTTGTATTCTCTTCTAGTTTAACTTTGAGGAGAAACTAAGACACCTAATAAAGCAAATTTCTTCAGGAATGTACTCAGCAATTTGCCCACAAGATTTTTACAAGGCACTTGCAAGTATACATTATGCATTTGGAGATCGTAAACAGGTAACTACATTGCATTTGATTTTCCTATTTTTTCGTAATGTGTTTGTTATTTCGTGATGTATTCTTTGCCCCAATAACGAAGGAATTATTTTTACATGGAAATTTGAAAGAGGTAGTCTTTCAGGTAAATTACCATATGACTTGAAGTTTTTTAAGTCTGAGGTCAATTTCTTCTCTTGGTTTGACCGTTTCTTTTTGTCTTAAATTCACAGTTCTCTACCCGTAGTGACTTTATGCGTTGTATCACTTAGCCATAAAGAAATTTACTTTTTAATTTTGAAGGTTCTTTCAATGGAGGACATCTAAAGGAAGATACTGTGCTAGTTAGCCACCGTTGTTGGTTACTTGTAATTCAGACATCCATATCCCACTAATTATGAGTTGCATAATAGCTAATAAAATCAATGAACGTGGTCTCCCTGACAGAAATAGGTAAATAGAACAAGTTTGGTGTCAGGGGTGCCCCTAATTAAATGTTTCACATAATTTCCGTGACCACAGTGAAATTGGCTCCTTGCTTTTATTGCAACCCAGGTCCACTACTCTGGTGTTACTAATAATTTTCATCTTGATGGGTGCTTTTAAAAGTAGTTACTTTGACCATAGAAGAACCATATGGAATCGGTGTCTATAGAACTGTATTTCAGAATGTATTATACTAGGAGTAATAAGACTAGCCTTACCAACCAATGGATGTTCCATTCCGTCACTGTATGGATGCAGGCATGTTACTATTTTTAGCTCAGGTTTAATCTCACTTGTGCCTGACTATTAATGAACAGGCGGTATTTTGCCCCACATGAATGGAAATGCTTTTTCAGTGGAAATAAGTGCCAGACATCAGTTACTTCTGGAATAATATTAATAACGGCTGGGGTGTAAATATTTAAAGCATGACAATATATCGGGCAGTTTCAAAAGGTCTTTTGTTAAAAGAATCACCTTAAGTTTTGTAATTGCCATATGATCTTCATCCTAAGTAAGCTGTTTTGGAAGGCCAAAAGAACATCTATTTTAACTTGATAATCTGCTTTTTTTATGTATAAGGGAAATCTCAATAAAAACGTTTTCATCTTTTTTTGTTTTAACATTTTAACCCATTTTAACTTGGCAGTTTCCTTCTTTTTCGTGGAAGAATTTGAATTATCATTACTTATATAGATACATAAATCTTTGTTGTTCTATTAACCTTTTATACTTTAAGAAGAAGTTTTCACAGGTTTTTACTTTAAAGCATTACGGGTTCCTACATTGACAATCTGAATCGTTAGAAAGGGTTAAAAATAGGTATGACCCCAAAATAGATTCCTGTGAGACATCATCAGTACAAGCGGTCTTTTTATCGACTAAATGCCCTCAGACCCAACAAGTTCAGTTTGTCAAGCAGGTAATTTGTAAACCTATAAGGCTCATGATCTGTCAAAACAGGAGAAAAGAGCATGTTAATTTATTATGGCATGGCTAAAAACAACACCACTGCAACGTTTTCCCCAACTTCTTTCCTGATCGTATCAATAAGAAATGTAGCTAATGTCACTTTTGGTCTTATTCCCATACATTGAATTGTCTGACATTTTGGAGGTGCAGTTGTCGGTAATTGATTTGACAGCTTGCTTTTTTCCCACAATTATCCAGTTTCAGGTAGTAACCCACCCATGCTACTCGAGCCCATTTTCCTAGCAAGAAAATAATCGGACAACTATTTGAAATCAGAGTCCTCTCTGCTGGACACCTGACTGAAAAAATATTATTACACTCTGCCTTAGTTTTGTTTCTGAAAAGTGATTTCATTTCATATTTCTGATTAGTTACAGGATACATTTTGCTCGTTGGTCATAACTGCAACTGCAGTGCGACGTTCGGAACTAGAAATTTTAACCATTAGTTTATTTGCATTACTGCATTTACTACATTTCCACTCCGCATTGCTTCAGATTCGAATAACTGAGATTCATGCAGAGATTCCATGTCCGGCATCACTTCACCGGAACAGAACTCTTCAAACAAAAGACTCATGTCAGTTGCCTGGTTTCAGGAGAGATAAAAGATTCTAAGCCTTTGATACGAAAGAATGTTTTACAGAGTAAGCAACAAATTAGACAGGTTTTCGGGCTGATGTCTACTAGATGATGCTTTTTTGCTTGTTTTGTTGTGGGGACATGCCGAAGATGTAATTTTTTTAACTACGTCGTAATGTGCCATTTCTTCCAGCTCCCATTTTTTTGACTCTAAGATTCATTTTGAAATCTAGAAATGCAACTCCTACTTTCTCGTTACCTGCAGCATGACTGTCAAGAATTCATATCATTCCTTCTTAATGCATTGCATGAAGCCTATAGCATGAGTGTCAAAAGTGTATTTACTGATGAAGTTTATTGTGATAACTACCAAGTCGAAGATCATAAACAACAGCAAGGTGTTGCAGAAGATAAGAAGAGAATGAAAATGGATAGTGTATATATAGAAGATCCAGACGTTGGAGTTGTGTGTGAGGAGGGAATCACAGATGCAGAGAAATCATGGAGGTAAGAATAGGGTTGTTAGTTTTAGTTAAATTTTTATTTATTCCGGCGCAACACATGTTTGGAGACGTTTTCTACAGAGTATATATTTCTTTTCCTATACTGTATAACATATTTTAACGTTTACTGCACATTTTTTGGTTTTGTGTATCCCCAAAGCTGTAATGTAAATATGGGTTTAAAGACAATCATGCAATCCACAATAAACTGTTAGGTTACTGTTACTACTTTTAGGGTAATGAATGGGTGTGTTGGCTCATCGTTTATGGAAGGGTAACATTTAAATTCATGGTTAATCATAATTTACTATGGAAATTGGTGATTGGAAAATTGAAAGAACTAGGAATGTTTTAGTGTTGCCTCAGGTTTAAAGTCCTACCTATGAGCTATCCATTTGCAAGGAGATGCTAACTTGCTGTATTTGAAAAACAAATTTAGTGGTAAGGGCCTGATAGACAAATATCAATTTGGTGACAACGTAGTGAATCGTTATAAAGTGTATATACAGTTAGGAATAAAGAAAAGTTACTTTGCTTGTTCTAAACCATAATAGCGACTGTACGATTAACTGAGAGATGACTTATTCAAATAGAACAGTTTGTAGTTGGACAATTGTAATAGTTTGTTACTTTTCTGGGTTTTTCTTGTCAAAAACTAAGTCAGGTTCAGTACTTTTTTCCTATAGAGTGAAATGTTAGCATGGAACTGAAAATACTATACTACAATTCAGTTAGTTTACTTTGTGGTATTTTTTATTTGACTTTAATTTACAAGATATTAAACACACACAAATGTATATAAATAATCACCATGTATATTATTGGGACTTTCATCTTATTTGGCATACCATGTCTTTGAAAACTCTTGTTTTAGAAAAATATATCAAAATGTTTAACAGGAAATGGATTGACACTGACAAAATATGTTTGCATAGCGCTCTACAACTATCACTGTAATTTATTCTTTTTTGAAAAAGCTTTTTTTGAACAAGAAATTTGTTATTTGACCTCGTAGTTGTTCTGGCTTGAGAGCTAATTGTAGACGAAAAATATAATTCTGTTGGCACCAACTTTGTGTGAAGCTGGAATGGTAAAAACAGTGTTCATAAATCCATGTAAAAATATGTCAGGATTCTCTGGCATGGTGAATACTGGACTTTGGAAATTGGCAATGGAGACTTTTTAAAAGATATTTGATGTTACATCACCGTATTCAGAAATTTCATTGATAAATGCAACATACTAGTGCACCTCTTTATTCCGATTATAATAGAGAGGAGTGTTTCCTCTCACACAGGCATCTGGTAAATCACCAAATTCCTGCGGAGGCTTGTCAAACTCGGCTTCTGATGGCTCCTCGTCATTAATGATATATCTTTGGTACTGATGCTATTTGACATTTGTTTTCATTGTTGCGCTTGCTAATGTATTATGCAAGAGTGTCATTAACATTGTTTTTTAGAGTTCTTGAAGTTAAAATACCAAAGGGCATGCAAAACAAATCATTGTTTAAGTGGGCCTTTTTTCAATTGTCGATTTTTTTAAAAAAGCTGACAAAATTGAGGTCCGTGATTCATTCTTTTTTTAAATTTAATGTCGATTTTCAATTTTCTTTTTCTTTACGTTGAACCATATTTATTGATAACCCGAATATGGATTCTAATGGTTAAATTAGATTATTCATTACCGATGGTGGAGCTCTTGTTTTATTAACAAGACATAATGTTCAGTACTCATAGTGTATAATTTTATCCTTCTGCATATTTGAAATAAAGCTGTATTATTTTTACAGAATTTATACGAAGCAAAATGATTCATACATTGTCGACACATTTCACGGCCAGTTCAAAAGTGTGGTAAGGTTTTATTTGTAAATTATCCCCTGTGCAGAATCATTTCTATCTTTTTTTCTACTTGCCTCTATCGATCGATTGATCGATCGATCTATCTATCTATCTATCTATCTATCTATCTATCTATCTATCTATCTATCTATCTATCTATCTATCTGTCTATCTATCTATCTATCTATCTATCTTTTTATCAGAATATATATATATTGTGGAGTATTCCATGTACTTGAAGATAAGACAGGACTCAATATCAGGTACACAAGCACAAGAAAAAAACCTACAGTTTCTTTGCAATTTTGAGTTTCTTCCATTGCACTCATCAGACAACTGAAAATATTTTTTCTTTACAGAGACATCNTGTATAATGTTATCCTTCTGCATATGTGAAATAAAGCTGTATTATTTTTACAGAATTTATACGAAGCAAAATGATTCATACATTGTCGACACATTTCACGGCCAGTTCAAAAGTGTGGTAAGGTTTTATTTGTAAATTATCCCCTGTGCAGAATCATTTCTATCTTTTTTTCTACTTGCCTCTATCGATCGATTGATCGATCGATCTATCTATCTATCTATCTATCTATCTATCTATCTATCTATCTATCTATCTATCTATCTATCTATCTGTCTATCTATCTATCTATCTATCTATCTTTTTATCAGAATATATATATATTGTGGAGTATTCCATGTACTTGAAGATAAGACAGGACTCAATATCAGGTACACAAGCACAAGAAAAAAACCTACAGTTTCTTTGCAATTTTGAGTTTCTTCCATTGCACTCATCAGACAACTGAAAATATTTTTTCTTTACAGAGACATCAATTTTATGTATAACATGATTACCTTAGATGTGAAAATTACATAATTTTTGAACGCAGTTGAAGATAGCAAAAGAAACTCATTTATTGAACTCATTTTAATGCTTAAAATGTATTACCCTTCCTTTGCCACCGTTTATTCACAAATTTCTTACGTTTATTTAATAATCCTTTGGGGTCAGTACGTATATTAAAACGTTTTTCTGCCAGGCAAAGAACATTAGTCTCTTTCAGGCAGTGTTGCGCTCCATAATACTTTATATATATCGAATGTTTGTTGCGTAAAGGTTTAGCAACTGATAGCAACTCCAAGAAGGTAAGAGAACTTACTCTTAGATTGTTACTAAGTAGAAGAGAAAGAAAATTTCAACGAAAGAAGACATGTTATAATCAAAGCCAGAAGAAGCTCAGGCAACTCCGGTGTATTGAGAAAAATGGTTTGAAAGATTTTCTTGAAAAATCCAAATCTATGTATATATATAAAAGTGAGTATGTTTGTTTGTCTGTTTGAGTAAATTTGTGAGAAACCTACTGAACCAAGGAAGCTGAAATTTGGAGTGTGAGTCTATCTTTATCCGGCAGAGGATCTGAGATACAAAAGGCTGACCTTTGAGGTCATCCAACCCGGGTATATTCTGGGGCGTTAGAGGGCGGCCAAACCCATTTTTAAGATGAACGAGGCCTCCTGTCAAAAATTTGAATAAAATTAAAAATATAAAATTTTTAAGATTATTTTTGAAATTAAGAAAGTTTATTTACTAAAAAGTAATCTCCTTGACCGTACAAGTCCTCGGTAGTTTAATGGTGAGTATCTACGCCTGTCATGCGGGAGACCAGGGCTCGATTCCCCACCGGGGAGGACTTTATTTTTTGTTTTGTTTTTTTAATCTTCCTTTTTTTGCCAATGTATTGCCATAGCATTTTTTATTTGAAGTTCAAACATCTTCCGTAAGATTACCAAAGTTTAAATTACATATTATTTCTATACCACACCCCAAGTGTCAAGGTAGTTGCAGTTCTTTGAACTAAAATGGTCTACAATCACATTTCTAATTGAGCAATTATTATCTTAATAGGGCATTTTTAGCGTACTAAATTGCACTTTTTTACCCGAGCAACGCCGGGTACTTATGCTAGTATATATATATATATATATATATATATATATATATATATATATATATATATATATATTCCTTAGGTTGTGAATGCAGTCAAGANTTTATTTTTTGTTTTGTTTTTTTAATCTTCCTTTTTTTGCCAATGTATTGCCATAGCATTTTTTATTTGAAGTTCAAACATCTTCCGTAAGATTACCAAAGTTTAAATTACATATTATTTCTATACCACACCCCAAGTGTCAAGGTAGTTGCAGTTCTTTGAACTAAAATGGTCTACAATCACATTTCTAATTGAGCAATTATTATCTTAATAGGGCATTTTTAGCGTACTAAATTGCACTTTTTTACCCGAGCAACGCCGGGTACTTATGCTAGTATATATATATATTTTCCTTAGGTTGTGGATGCAGTCAAGATTTCAGTTGGCCCCATTTTGGGGGCAGAATGCAGAAATTTTCTCTGTACTCACTGGCCCCGATTTGTTGTCATCAACTATCTACAGGCTGATTGTAGTATGTATTAACAGGGTTTATACAAACAATGACGATTGTTCCCATGCTAAGAAGAAACCAAAATGTAAACCCTTTTTTTTTCTTTTGATACACAGTTTTGGTTCGGAATTATTACTGCTCAGATACTAAATCGTATTTCATCACTTACCTTTTTTCCCTTTCTTCTGAATAGGTAACTTGCGGCAAGTGCAGACATATCTCGGTAACATACGAGCCTTTTGTTTGCATGTCTTTGCCAATACCTTATGCTCTGGAGAAACAGTTTGGTAAGGTTTTATTTTCTTTAACATTTGTAGAACCATTTCATTAATCGAACAAGTTTTTGATTGAAAATGTAATTGTAATTTCACTCAATAACACTTTTTCAATAATTACAGGGACAATACAATCCACACCAGTCCATACTCTGTATGCTCTGTCAGGCATAGCCCTACCACATGTGGGAAGGACATCCGCCTCTAATTGGGAACGATTAATACAAATCACCGATGAGCGTCACCCGTTGCAAAACCATGGTCCACCTCTAAGTGGACTGAAGTCAAGCCATAGCTTCCTGTCCATACCAGTTGAAAATATCTCATCTTCTCAATCTCAAAGAGAATCTATGTGGCAGGCACTAGGGGATGAATCACCAAACTCAACAGCTTTTGAGAGCAGAGGTGTAGTTCCCAAAGAACAACTTGCTACTTGTCACGATCTTGGCTGGACAATATGGCGCAGTCTAAACCGGCTACGTACTGGTTCTGGTAGATGCAAATCTGTCATGAAACGAATGGGATTATCAACTTCTGACACCTGCAGCTGCTATGCCACACAGACTATGGACCACCTCCTGCAATGTCCAGACGCCCCAAATTGCAACTTTGCTGACTTAGAGGAGCCCACACCGTCGGGAATATCATGTGCCTGCTGCTGGGCAGAGACGCTGTAGCCGATCATATCCTAATAATTTTCTGTGTGTTGAGTTAAATATTTCATGACTGCCTAATAACAAAGAAAGGCGGCGATTATGAATTTTTACTGCTTTGACTAAATGATCCTCTCATTCTGTGAAGCGCATTTGTTGATTACTTCCGTCCTCTAGCATTTAGTCAAAGTAGTGTTTTTAGTACGTTTATATAAGCAAGTGTATGTGTACGCTCCTTCCTTTGAAGAAAAGTTTTTGTTATGTGGGGGGCTCATATATCGACGTAATGTAAAAATGTGGTGCTTTCAGAATACCACGTCACCTACTTATCGTTTTGGTACAGTAGAGAAGGAAGGAAAAGCTAATAATTTCAAGGAGAAATATGGAGGACAGGTCCCCAATTGTACAGTTAAACTGTAAAATTGGGAGTTTAAATGCTTCTAGTTGTTAACTTTTAAAATGTAGGTGATAAACTTTTTCTAACTCGCATACGAGTAGAAAAGTATTTTTACACATTTGGGTATTTTTGCAGTCAGTGTACATTAACTTTTCGCTTGAAAACCACTGCGGACTGTTTTTAAAGTTTAAATTTAATAGCGTGTAGCAGTTCTGGACTTATTTTTTATTACCTTCATACCGTGATTTGCTGTGCATAAATCACCTGAAACAAGCCTTTCCTTACATATAACGATATTCTTTCAATGATAGGCCAGTTTTTATGAGTTGTGATTGTGCTTGCAAGTTTAGTTGTCATTGGAAATTTATTTCAATTTATGTCTCGCGTACTTAGCATCTGGTGAAAAAAATACCGTTTGACATTGTTTTGTCTTTTACATAGTAAGTTTATATGTTATTTTATTCTTAGCTATAATTTGGCTCCCATCACCAAAATATGATAGCTCGGCTGGAAAGATAAGAACCCGAAGGTAAGTTTTACATTCTTGTATTTTGATTTTTTTAAAAAAATGATTTATTATCAGCTTCCAACGTTTATGTTATAAACTGAGCTAAAAAAAGACATATACCGAAAGAATTTCACGCCAATTAGTGACCCTACCCATCAGGGGTGGGGTGGGGGGTTCCAAAATAATTCCTAATGCAACTTTACTTTTTTCATTTGGAACCTCTGATTTTTTCCCCCTTTTTTATTCTGTTTTCCAGCGTCACATGGCTAAAAATATAGGGCAAGATCCAGTGCTTTAGTAAAAGAGAGTGACTATTTAATTCGATGCTTTAAGGTTCGAGATGGGATACGCTGTTTCGGACGCAGCTTTTTATTATTAGTTGCTTTATCTAAAGAGAAAGGAGTAATGTGTCATTTTTTTAGTTGTAACGTGAGTGACAAAATTTAGCTATGATCTAGTGAACTTTGCGTACAGCCTGATACCTGTAGAACATAAGTCTTCTGTAAACACATAATGTTAGCTACCCAAAATACTTTAGCTACATGCGGTTCTCTCCTTTTTATTCTCTCCTCTATCTTTTTCCCCTCGTAATTTTGGCTAGCTATTTGATGGGCTCCCCTCGTTTCCCTCCTTTTCTGTTATTTGCTGTTGTTCTTGTCATTCCCTCATGGTTTACCCATCTCCGCTTGTTGTTCCCAGCTTCTCTTGCTCTTCCCAGCACATTTGCTCTTCCCATCTTCTCATACTCTTCCCAGCTCATTTACTCGTTCCTGCTCATCTTGCTCTTTCTTGCTTATATTTTGGTTCGCTGCACCTCCGACACCCTACTTTTTCTTTCTGCCTTCGTCCTCTTTTTCTGCCCTGTTCCTTTTCTTCCACCCTGCCCACCCTTTCCTGTCTTTGTCCTCCTTTCCTGACCTTTTCCACCTCTTGTTTCCTTCTCTTCCTCTTTTTTACTTTTTCCCCTCTCCTTTCCCTTTTTTCCTCTCCTTTCACTTTTCTCATCTCCCTTTCCTTTTCTCTTGTATCGCCTATCATTCTTACCTGCCCTACACTGCATATTTGTAGAGCGATAGGCAAGCGTATAACAGATATTGAATAACATAAGTTGCAACTTGTTACACGAAGTGTGGTCGGTAAACACTGTTAGGATTATTCATTGCCGTTTTTTCATGTCGCGTGGTAATAACAGAATTTTGGTTTTTATGATTTTTTTTATTTTCTTGCTTGCTTTTTATAAATAGTACTTATAGTAGGTTCAATATAATAATATTATTTATAGAAGGTTTAAAGGCTATGCTTTTTCTTGACTTTATTTCTCTGTCTTCTTTTTACGCTGCCACTTTATTTCCACTTTCAAACTGACCTCACGGATGAACAGAGAAAAATATTTCTAATACAATATTTGAAAATTACAATACTATATAGCACCATAACACCAGCTGCTGTGAATGTAATTTTTACTTTGGTGGCTGCATTTTCTTGTCCCATAAGTTACTGTTGCTTCTCAGTACTTACAATATCAATATACATATACACATACACATACGCAGACATGTATGTATGTATGTATGTATGTATGTATATATATATGTATGTATATAGCAGGACTTTTAATATTCGTTCGTGAAGTTATATGCTGTATTAGACTGAACCTTTATCTCGATGTTGGGGCTACCTCAGTTTCATTTCCAATATATATATTATGTTGGCGTAATAGTTTCGCTTTCCATTACAATAGTAACGCTTCATACTTTAAACATGTGTTACTGCCAAACGTTTGGGGTTTTTTCGTTTTTCAACCCTGGTTTTTATAGAAAATTCGTTTTTGTTCTTGCGAAAAGGCGAACTTTCATGCATAGACGAAAACTCAGTGCAGTTATCATTTTTTTTGTTTAGGGTTTTGGTCACGGTAAAAAAGTACGGTCATGTTAAAGATATAAAAATTGGTTTGATGAAGATCCTGCAAGCAAATGAAGACTCGGAGATTCGCAACGAGGATGTCATATTGGCGCAAGTTAAGAAATCAGCTGTTGTGCGAACATTGGCAAGTATTTTTTGATCGGATCTTAATGGATATTTTCATTTTAGGGAGACACATAAGCGAAAGCCAGTTCATCTATCATTTGGAAACTAGAATATTTCATATCTGTTGCGAAACAAATCCACAATAACATTGATGCGAAACTTCAGTTAATGAAAAATATGGCTTTTCAGGCTATATTTTGAGGCAAAATGAATAAAGAAAAAATAAATATGTAAATATGTAGACCGGATTTGGACACCACACCACCACCACACATCAATCGATGAAGAGAAAGGAGAAGAACAGTACATAAAAAATTAAAAGCTTAAAGCTGAACAATAAGAATAATTGGAAAACAATGGAAAACGCAATATATTTTCATGAAAAGTGTGTGCCTGAAGAGGGCTAATTGAGAGATAGTAAAGATAATTGAAAGGGGGTATACACAGGTAACATACAGAGTTAAAGAAATAAATTTTTAACTGAATAAAGACATGTATGGTTAAGAGAAGTAAAATTAATTGTTCATGTAGTAAAGGGAAGAAAAGAGTAGTAAGGGTGAAAGGTGTAAAGACAAAGTGGTCTGAATAGGTTAAATTGAGATAAGGTCAACTCTAGGTGGGGGGTAAAGAGGATACTATAAAACTGGGTGGAAATTAGGTTTTATCCTTGTTATGCCTGTGGAGATGACCTTCGGGTATTATGGTAAACCAGCGTGCATTTGAAATGATGAACATGATCTTGGTTAGGCTACAGGGATGTCATTCCTGCACCGTGAGAATATTTCCAATTAGACGTTTATTTGGAGAATATTTTTCTTTCCTATTCTATGGTTTAAAGCAACGCAAAGAGCTGATGCTCCAGAATGAGTTATATATGTGTCTAAAACCCTGTGTGCTACTTTCTCAGCGAGTGTGTGAATTTGTATTTCTCAAGGGATCCTGTATTTCTTGGGAATACTATCAATGTATCAGATTTTACCACCTAAGCAGTTTTATTCCCCAGATACAACTGGTAAATAATTATTGTAGAATAAGTGTATTGACGTCAACGAAGATAAATGGTTATTTAAAAATACCAAAACATAGTTTTTCACGTCATTTTGTTTTAGTAAAATGACATTTAAAACATATTAAACAAAGAAAAATATACTTTTAGACATGCAAACTAAACATCTGTCGTAAGTGCCATGTGCACGCAGAATGTATCACTATCCCAGTACGTCAGGTGCTGGTTAGTTTAAAGCTCGTTTTAAGTATTAAATGCCTAAGTACATTTACCATTTTCATTATTCTGTTATTGCAGGATGAACGGATGCAAATCCGTTATCTTGATTCAAGTGATACAGATATTTATGCTATAGAGATATGCCCCGTTGAAGACAAAAGTTTAGGATTTCATGCAAGAAATTTGCAAACAGAAGAAAGGTCGTCTGAGAGTGAAAACGAAATGGAGAAAACAGGGAAGTCACTTCCACTTAAAGAGTCAGAAAAGGGAAGCTTTCACTGGAACGGGAAACATGTTATCAGTGAAGAACAACGTGAGGAGAAAGAGCAACAGAGTAGTACGGAAGAAGACAATGATCAGAATCAACATACAACTTTAAGGAAAAGAGAAGATATTTCTCCCTCCAGCAAACCCTATGTAGATATACGCGACGAGGATCAAATTTCTTCAGGATCATTTAATTCACCCAGCAGCGGATGGCACAGCTGTAGTATTTGTTTAGAAGATACGTTCGATAGTGAGCTAACAATTCATACAAAATGCGGCGGTATACTTTGTTATGGATGCCTTGAAACGACAAATTTATATCATGGGAATAAAAGCTTTCCATGCCCAGTAAGTATCCAGATTATGTTTGAAAAGTTTTCATAATTCTAGCTAGTCTTCATACGCACCGAAACACTTTGAAAATTACGTTCATTTATGTATCTTTTAATTTTTCATTTTTGTACGCGCTTAGCCATTTTGATAGACGTGAAGATATCGCAAGGATCTCCACATTTAACAAGAGAGCCGTCGGATATAATGCCGAGGATTTTTTGAAATGCTTAAGAACCAGACAAAGTATAAAACATAAAGCATAGTATATGAAACGCTTTCCATGATAGTGCCTGCAGAAGACATAGACAATCCAAATTTCACGTAAGAGACAAAGGTTGAAGATCAGGCGAGAGACCTAGGCTGATTAAGTTACAAGCATCTTTGGACTCTATCAGTAACATCAAGATGAGATCAAGGAGTACCTGATCAGCAGTGATAGCAGTACTCCATGAAGGGGCGGATGGTATATTTTTAGAGATACAAAATGGCCTCAGATGTAAGGTACTCTCTAGTATGATACAGAGAACCAAGCTTGTTAGAAGCAGACTTACCAATAGACTGTATATAAGAAACCCAGGAAAGATCTAGAGAAAACCAAACATCCTCATTAGTCAGCACTTCTCAAGTGGAGAAGCAGGCTCACTGAAGTTAGCATCAGAATGATTTTCCATAAATATTGAAGCAGATAAGTACACTTTCTATTGAACGACATAAGTTGCGTTTTTGCGGCCTTAAAAGAGACCAATCATATTATTCCATATTCACTAACAATCTGAAGGCTCGACTCCAGATCTTTCACAAGCTTGATTTGTTCCTGCTGAGTTTCTCTGTGGCTAATGCTAAAGTACAAGGTAGTATCATCACCATGGACGTCAAGAAACTGAAGTGAGTTACTAGTAAGGTTATTATTGTAAAGAGGAAAGAGCGTTGGACCAAGAATAGAACGTTTAGAAAGACCAGAATTAATGCAGTACTTATCAGGTGTAATTCCACACATTGTAACACGAATTTTATGATCTAAGAGAAAGAACTAAATTATACCAATGAGACTGACACAAATACTATAACCGGAAGATGTATAAAGCAACACAGCATGCCACATCTCACCAAAAGTCTTAGAAATAACCAGAGCTATGACACATCTTTTACCAGACTTAACCATGAATCTGTAGATGTGTTCCATGATTACAGTCAAAGGGTGAACAGTGGAGCAAAAATTTTTAAATACGTTGTAAACACCAACAAAAGACCAAGGTTCTGCAAGAATCTTGAGTACCTTGCTAAATATTCGTTCAAAGACCTTACCAATGTCCCAAAGAAAAGTTACAGGTCGATATTTACACAAATTGGATATCATCTAGGTTCTTGAAACAGCTGCAACATCAGAAACCTGCAAGACTAAAAGCAAGACTTGGATGGGCAATGTTAAAAAATTTGGACGCCAAGAAAGGTAGTTGAGAAGTATACTCAAGGTAACTACGGGAATTAAATACAAACCAGGAGCTTTAAATTGATCAAGCCCTTAAGTAACCTTTGTAATTTATCTAAGAATTTATGATAACATGGCTCAAAATCTGATCAGCTTGCAAAATGAAATCTGGCAAAGAAACACCAGTGTCATTTGGAGAAGAATTGGTGGAAAGCAATCTAACAAAGAGATCAGCCCCTTCCCTGTAGGAAAGAAAAAATAGAATATCAGAAAAAAATGGAGTAATAACTGACGTGCCAAACTGCAAACCACTATCTTCCATACTTTCCGACTTTACTCTTTTGCCAGGAAATATATTCATAAAGTCATTCAGCATTACAAGATTTAGGATCAAGAATCGCTCTTTTATAAGCAGTCCTAGCCCTTCTGAAAACACATTAAAATTCAGCAATTTTCTTACTTTTAAACTGCAAAGAGAAATCATTGCCATCAACAATGGCAGAAGAGCAATGGCTATTGAACAGTGGAGGAGAATAAAGATTAACACTTTCATGTAATGTTACCTCACAAAGTCCAAGAAGATGAGGAGAGTCGAAATGAAGGATAGCTTTAACAAAAGAAAAATTGGTATGAAGACATCTGATATTACTAGAAGCTAAGAAGAGAGTATTTTTTGAAGGTAGCAGGGCTTTAGTTGGTGGATGAAGAGCTCATACTATCATATCTCGAGTTTACAATCTCGAATGAGAAGTTATTCTTCAGTCAGGATATTCCTCTCAACCCCTGATCATTAAAGGACTGACGGGTACTGGAAGCCAGTGATTATTAGAATTAGATGGAGTATTAGACAGAGCAGTAGCAGACACTGTTTTACTACACATTTTCTCCATAAAATAGGGTTGTTGATAAGGTGAAACTATCGGGGTTTTTTCGAGATACCTTGTTTAGTAAGACTGACAACTCTGCCTGGCTGTCAGCCCTTGCCATTCATGATCTGGGTGTTGGATTTGTGGCATTTCAAATAACTGATTTGAATTCGAACGTATTCAAACTTTCCTTTTGATCGGTTTTGAGGGTTATTGAAAAGATTTAAAATTAAAGAAAAATACAGGTTTCTATGTGTTAAGCGGCTGCTTGCTTAAGCACTGGGTGGAAGGGTAGGGACGTATTCGGCTCCTTTTTTTTTATAAATTCGAGATAACGGAAAATCCAATAGCCCAGTCTGGTTATTGTGAAACAATGCCTACATTTATGCAAAGAGCAAATTAGTTGTTTTTAACTTTCTAAGGTATAATAAGTATCCGTGTTTTAATTTTGTAATAGTTAAAGGCTGCAAGATATCTTTTGGCCTGTTTGACTTAGGAGTATCATTTTCTACTGTTGAGCATAATTTTGCAAGACATTCACCTACACTTTCCTAAAGTGGTCAACAGTCATTCTGAAACCATGTGCTTAGATTTACTACTATGACACCATATTGCTACTCATAGAACAAATTAAGTACTGCATTTACTATATTTATCTAACAAAACCAGTGAAAAATTGTTTTTTTAATTTTTACCTAGGGAGAAATATTTTGATAATGATTGAAATATAGGCAAAAGTTTTTATTTGGAACAGAAAGATTTAGTGGGGGAGGAGGGGGGGGGAGAAATAATTTTTGTTTATTTGAAAATTATATTTTTTGTCTCCTTGGTTGAAAATATTTAGGTGACTACAGCAGTATTGATTCCTTCCCCTGATATTAACCAATAGTTTTCTACGGATTCAGTATTTATTTTAATCTGACCTTCACGAACAAGATCAAAGATAGTATTTTTTAGTTAATGCCCACGACTTAGAATGCATATTTTTTTTTCATTCTGTTCACTTGCCTCAATCACTCGTATAAAGTCTGCTTGGAACAAGTTCAAGGAGCTTCTCCCAATCCTGTCATCAAGACAGCTGACACTGAGGACACGCGGAAAAGTATACAATACTTGCATACTTAGTGTCATGTTGTACGGCAGCGAAACATGGCCCATGACCAAGGGTGACTTATTGCGCATGCAGCGTAATGATAGGGCAATGATTAGGCGAATCTGTAGTATCAGACATGACCAGGTGCAGACAACCCCTACAAGCCAATCGCTGCCGAAGCTAGGATTAGCCGGCATAATGCACACTATTAGGGAAAGGCGTCTACGCTGGTACGGCCATGTCCAGCGATCTAGTGGCGCAATCAAGCAGGCAGTAGACTTATCTGTTGATGGACGTCGGTGACCTGGGCGACCAAGAAAGACATGTCACGATGTTCTGAAAGATGACATCTCTGGCTGGGGCCTTGGTTCAAGTGACGCCATGAATAGAGCCACCTGGAAATCTAGTGTGAGATATGCCATGCGTGCAGCTAGCCAGACATCTGGAGGGAAGCCCGCCATCATGGAGGATACTTCCAGACTTGCACGATAATAAAAAAGAACCGTTTGTATATATTGTATATATTTTTTTTATGAAAAAGTGAATTTGATAAGAAAAAGCCTCAACATTGTGACAGGTTAAAAATTGCTAAANGTTCTGAAAGATGACATCTCTGGCTGGGGCCTTGGTTCAAGTGACGCCATGAATAGAGCCACCTGGAAATCTAGTGTGAGATATGCCATGCGTGCAGCTAGCCAGACATCTGGAGGGAAGCCCGCCATCATGGAGGATACTTCCAGACTTGCACGATAATAAAAAAGAACCGGTTGTATATATTGTATATATTTTTTTTTATGAAAAAGTGAATTTGATAAGAAAAAGCCTCAACATTGTGACAGGTTAAAAATTGCTAAATGAAAACGTAAAGGGTTTCTCACCTTAATCTACTTTTCTGTTATTTGCTTATGATGGTGATTTACGTTTTCTGCGACCTTGCTTACACAACTACAATTTAACTGATATCTCGTATAGTATAGGGTATCATTCCATCAGTAATTTCGGTTTTCATTTGCAATCGTTTAACTGCATGATCCTGTTTTAATTTTAAGAGCGGCTGTTTTCCCTCGTTAGTTAAACATATTTTATGTTAACATCCTAAGTATATTAGTGATTTTCACTGTAGGTGTGCCGCACTATTGTCATATCTGCAGATTATGAGCCATTTGTTAAGTTGGCACGGAAAAAGTTTCTAGTTAGGTACGTTTGATAAAGTTCTTAAACTATCTTTATTGTGTTGATGTTGTTTCAACGTATTGGTTTTTGATATTGATTATAAGGTTAGTGCATCCTTTCCTCTAATCCCTAGAAATTTTTTTGATTTTGTTAGGCATCCCCAATTGTACGTTTTAAAAAGAGTTGCCACATAGGTTTTGTTTATCATGCTAAAAATCAGCCAGCTGTAAACATAGATGTAAGACCTTTATCATGTCTTCACTCGTAAGCTTTTTCTGAGCTACGTTTAGAAAGCTCTCCCATCGTCAGGCTGACGATGGGAGAAGTAGCTCTCGAAACGTACCTCAGAAACAGCTTACGACTCAAAACATGATAAAGCTCTTACATTTATGGCATCCACTAAGTACATAAAGTTCAGAATTTCCACAGCTGTACACATTTATTTCTCCTTATGCCATTTCAATTGTTCTACCTTTTCATCCAGTTATATGGTTACAAGGAGCCCCAGGAAAATTAGGCTTCTTTTCCGCGACTGCTACTTTCTGTCTTTATCTCCTATTTCTTAAAGGTAATTATATTAGTCAGTGGTAAACAGATGTGAATAAAAGGAAGGTCTTTTTGTTTCCATGGCGTCTTAGTTTATTGTTTTGATTCATACACGTCAAGGGGTAGCCCAGAGAAGTACCTGTTTTTTAAGTAATATGAAATGGATGCTAATATCCTAATAAGTGATTATTTTTATTGTTGCATTTAAGTTTATTTTTAAGTTACCCCAAAATAGACATACTGTATCTTAAGGATTTTTAAGTAGGTTTTCCTGAGCTTTGTCTTGGGATCTCATCAGTAAGAAAACAAAAGAGGAAATAATGGGAACGAGAAGAGTTGCACTATATTCATCATGGTAGTTAACTCTATATGAAAACATGCGTTCTTAAACAAAAATTTTTTTAGAGGTGGGTGGCGCAATTTAGCATAAAACTGGCATATGTGAGTGTAACTGCTGTTTATGGACGGCCCCTACAATGGAGTCCTTTTGTTCAGTTGTCATTACAGTTACCCAATATCTGCCATTAAGATTATCTACTTAAAACCATTGCCTGATTCACAAGAAGTTTCAAGAGGTAAGGAATTTGCAAAATCACTCTTGTGTAGTCAAATTAACTGGATTTTTTTAAACTTTCCAACAAAGACTTATTTTGCTTTCAAGGGGCTTCACACGAATCTATGAAATGAAACTCTCTTGACCGTTATCCACTGTCCAGCCCAAGTTTAATTGTTATTATTACATATTGTTCAGACATGATTTTGTGGCGTGTTTTTAAAGCTGGACCTAATTAGTAAAGAAGAGAAATGTATTATAATTGTTTCTTTATTTGTTTTAATCCGCCAAGTAGGCAGTAGATAAAATAAAGGCAGGAATATGGCTCATCATCGAAATCGACACACAAAAATTTCCCACAGTGTTTATATGTACCGTATTTCCTCTAAAAAGCGTTTTCTCTGATAAACACCGCACTGTGAACTGAACATTTGTGGTAAACACCGCCCTCTAATACACGCCGCCCCCTATTAAAGGCCCCATCCTTAAAGGCGGTGTTTATTAGAAAACAGGCCAAACGAGCGTTGGATGGATTGAGCAGTGAAATAATTATCAAATCTGTCAAGTCATGTGGTTTAAACTTGGCTACAGGTGGGTCAGAGGATAGTCAAATCCATTGTTTCAAGAACGATTCATCTTGTTCGACTGGTGATCCTTTTTTGAAACAGGCAACAGACGTTCTCTGGATGAAGATCATTCTTCCGAAAAACCCTTTAAAATACTCGAGTCTGAGGTCAGGGAAAGCTATGAAAGCTTTCATATCATAGACGAAGAATCTGACGGAGACAGTGACATTGAAATTATTTAACATTTCTAGTGTAAACACTTCAAAGTATTTTTAGCGCAATCTTTTCTTAAGTATTTTTGGAAAAGGGAAACATTTTTTAAAGTCTGTTTTTATCTTTTTTTATTCCATCTTTCATTTTGTATTAAACTTCACCTTCTGATAAACGCCGCATTCAAAAGTTAGATTATGAAATAAACACCGCGGCGTTTATTAGAGGAAATACGTTATATATAAAGGCCTTTCATTCTAAGGAAGGCGTAAAGCCAGTTTAGTACATATTGGAGAGAGTTACTTGTCTTGCTTGATTTTTTCCCCATTGTACTCCTTTTAATATTTGTTTCTTCGCCCTCCCAATTCTACAGTCCAAAATATGTACAAACTAAGTTGTATGCCAATTTATAATGAAGGAACATAAAGGACGCAGTACTTCCTGGGACTTGACCTGGGTTCGAACTTCTTGCATGATAATCTGTTGATTTAATTACTGGCCCATAACAGAAGGTCGTGGTGTTTCCTGTTATTTTTCGAAAGGTGCTGGTCATTGGCGATGAATTGTTTACAACATTTTGATATTAAATTATTTCAGTTAAAATATGTATTGCTGGTAATCACGTAATTGTTGCTGGTAATTTTTACTTGTGGCTTTAAAAAGGACATCCTGCTTTATTTTCCTTTTCAATTTGAAAGTAAAATAATTCTATTAGATTAGTATGAACCGTTTGTTCCCATGTGTTTTCTCTTCCCACCTAACTTATCAAAAGATTCTTGATAATATAATTTGAGACAAGAGTTGCTTAACTTTAGAAATAAAAACTATTTAATATGTTGTTTTCTAAATGTTGTAGAATGTCGCACTTTTACTCATCTATAACTTAATAATTTTGCACTCTTATACCCAAATGAATTTTAAGGGTGTATAATATCATATTTTGTTGTTACGTGATTATTTAAACATTCTTTTTCAGGAATATTACAGTACCATTATTGGTCAGATACCCAACACAACCAACGCAGAGCGACGGGAGAAAAAAGCTGGTATGTCCTGCAAACTGTAGTGGAAAAATGCCATCTGCAGGTGCTTTCTTTACTCTTCATAATCGGTCTTTTTTACATCGTGACTGTCATCATTATCTCCCTTAAAATCATTTTTTATTTGTTCTTTCCATCCTTTCTCCCACCAATGTCATAATAAAAGCCTCTGTCTACTTACAGCAGTGGATAAATCAACAAAGAATATTTCAGTTGGATATTGGCTGCCCTCACGAATTCAATCTGTGTTAGCTCAACAAAGTTATAATTATATTCATGGGGACTAGGAGCCACTGTTTACCTGCGTAATTTATTACTATTGCTACCATCTATGTTTAGGATAGTGACATAGTGACTTCATTGGCGACAAAAACACGTTTGGTGCCGTGTGATGCAATTTCTTGAATGTTAATCCGTTTTCCGTAGTAAATTGTAAGTTGAAACATTAGAAATAGTCTATACATTTTGGGTTTATAGTGGCTCTTTCATTTAATGTTTTTATCACCGCGTTTGCGTTTTAACTAATTAAAGTAACTTCAGCCTGAGAAATATTTTGTTTAGGGTTTTGCTTTACTTATTTTTTTCATAACTTTGATAAATATTACTTAATTTTTCATGTTTAGTTTATGACGATTGGTCATCCAGTACTGTTAATGGTACCATCGCAAGTGAATGCCACACTCTTATATGAAAAAGCGGAAATTGTGCTTCAACAGTATGGAAATGTACCTGATTTCACACTGGTTCTTACTGATGCTCAGGTTTGAGACGATATATTGTAATTCTAGCAACTTACTTACTTACTTACTGCGTCGAACTAGCTCGGACTAATTCTAGCAACAACATATGTTAATNACTTTGATAAATATTACTTAATTTTTCATGTTTAGTTTATGACGATTGGTCATCCAGTACTGTTAATGGTACCATCGCAAGTGAATGCCACACTCTTATATGAAAAAGCGGAAATTGTGCTTCAACAGTATGGAAATGTACCTGATTTCACACTGGTTCTTACTGATGCTCAGGTTTGAGACGATATATTGTAATTCTAGCAACTTACTTACTTACTTACTGCGTCGAACTAGCTCGGACTAATTCTAGCAACAACATATGTTAATAGTTATTTTGAGAATTTTTACTATATAGCTTCTAACTACTAATTAAGCCATAGCAGTAAGTGGTAATTTGCATTGGCTTTGCCTGGTTACAATTAGTAAATATCTCTGATGACAATATTAATTTTAATGAGGTTATAGCTAAAATAATGGGACGACAACGCGATAGCTGACTAGCTAAAAATATTTGTACGTCAAGGCTGATAGAAAGCAAATAAAGATTGCGTCATAGTTTGTTGCAGTGGTAGATGATAAAGTAAGTGGAACGAATGCTGATGGCGATAGATATTAAAATAAAGTTTCATTGATGCCTTTGTTCGTACTGAAGACTGACCGTATTTAGTGAGGAGGTAGCGTATTTATTCAACTGTAGTTGTTGAATACAGGTATATTTTTGAATGTTGTTTCTTCCATTTTTACTTAATTGTAATCGTCGTTTTCATCTTCGCCATCACGAACCCCGCCAACATAATGATAACGATAATGATAACAATAATAGCAATAATAATAATAATCAGTTGACGGTAGCCTTAGTTTTGAGTAAAGCAGTGGATGTAGTTCAGAAGCATTGAATGCCATTTCAGATACACATAGAAAAAACTGGCGTTAGTATCAGGCTTGAAAACCATCTAAAAGCTATCTAAAAGACAGCTTTGTTAGGTTCTGCTGTACCCCCATATCTGTTGTCCATATAAGGATTCAGGACAGAACATCAAAATCATCATCATTACCACCACCACCACCATTATCATCATCGCCATCATCATCACCATCATCATCATCATTATCAGTGTCTTTGTTTAAAGACAAAATTACTCCAACAAAGCTAGATTCGGCATCAATAAATAGTCTTGTTCTAGTCATGGAGACTGATTGCTAATGATGTTCAGGATACCAATAGCCTTGTTGAAGTTAACAGTTGGCTTTGAGATACTGCCAAGTACACCTATGACGAATGGCACTGTGTTTGCGTTCACTTTCTGTACGTAGTACACTATCGAGGATTATTACGTGTTTACCTTCACATCTTCTTCTGCCCCATTATTGCGTTCTTTAGGAATAACGTTGCCAATAAGCTGCAACTTCTTCGATTTTCCTAGCTTTACTACTATGTCTGGACGTTCTTCGATTTTCCTAGCTTTACTACTATGTCTGGACGGTCATGTTTGATTTTGTATTTGGTCTTGATTATTACATCCCATATCATATTATCACTGGTGACAAAAAGAAGAGGCCTCAGGGATTTGTTCGTACAGGTTCCTACATACCCTGATTTCATATTTACGGCATAATTACCAATGTAGTAAGGACAGCAAGGCAATGACGGATTATATATATACCTTTGCTTGACTATTTACTCTCATCCACTGACTATATGCATTACAGACTCTTTATGACAAAGACGACACAGCAGGAAGCATTAAATGTTAGCGCTGTTTATTGCAGTTTATTGGAAATGTCCAATCTTGTTCGTCAGTTATTATTACCATAATGTTTTTTCTCACAGAAGAGAATCAAAGCTATGATATGGGACCAATAACTTTAGAAATCGAATTTTGAATCTTTCCTCGCAAGCTTTTAACCTTACACTCTTCCTTTTTCTTTCCCGTTCTTTTCCCCCGTTCTTTCTTTCCCGTTCTTTCTTTCTCGCAGACCATTTTGTCATTCTTTTTAATTGAAAACTCTCCCTTCTTACTTTGCTGTAGCATCTCCATTGTAGATGTGTCAGTGTACTTACAGAAACTATTGCACCCACTCAAAGCACAATTCTAAACAGAAGGCAACCCCATACCACTATTACTTCTTTTTATGTACTGTCGAGTTACATTTGCGCTGAGGTGTAGAAACCAATTACAGGTCAAAAGTTTTCTTGTTATCCTAGCTGTCAAATTTACGTCTTTTCTGGTCCAGTTTACATTCACTGTTCTTACTTTAACTGCCCTTAGCGCCCAGTGTTTGATTCCCATTAAAGCATTTACGACATAATTTAAACAGACAATTTTCCGGACTGTACTTAGACATCCGTTTTGAATCTTTTCCTTCATATTCATGTTTTTATTTCATTATTTCACCATCGTACAATTTTCTGGTATTTATATCCCGTTTTAAAATTTTATTTCATCATCTTACAATGGGGAAGCTCAATTTCCTCATCATCTATCATTCTTCCTCTCTTGATAAGGACTGTTTTCCACTTATCGGTTCCAAATTGTACCCCAACGTCATTTGATAGAATTCGTACTGTATTGACTAAAGATTTCAATTCTCTCTCGCTTTTGCGGTGCATCTTGAGGTCAATTAGAGCTATGCAATACAAACGGTTTGGAAACTAATCACAAGATCACCAATGAGGAAGAAAAATATAGGGATAGCTAATTTGTAGTTTTAATCTAATTCCCAGAAGTATGTCAACAGAGATTGACGAAACGTCGAGACAGAATTTATTAAATTTTTTATCATGTTTACACGAGACATTGCTAGACATGCTCTAATCGCTAGATATTGATGGGAAAGACATGAAAGTATTGAAAAATTTGCACTTGAAACAAACAGCAGGGGTAAGAGTCCAGAATGAGATTGGAATTGAATAGATCAATAACCAGATCTATTCAATTTATATAGTGAGCATATAATGAGAAGCATCGATGAGAAGAGAGGTTTTGTTGTTGGAGGACACAATATGAACAACATCAGATACGCCGATGACACCACACTTATCGCAGACACACCAGAAAAACTTCAAGAAACCCTTAATATTGTGTATGAAGAAAGCGCCAGGAAGGGACTGAGTACAAATAGGAGTCTGTATATTGCCTCTGCAATTATTCCTGTGAGCAGCTTCCAGATGAGTATTAAGCACGATCCTTTCTTCTTTCGGCCTTTTTCCAACTCTCAGGTCGGGTCAGCCGCTCGGCATTTCCTTCTCCACTCTTCCCGTTCGTCCCACATAGCTGGTTGTGCACCTACTTCCCTCATATCTCTCTCAATACTAACCCCCCATCGAATCTTCTGCCTTCCCCTACTTCTTTTTCCTTCCACACTTGCCCTGTACACACTCTTCAGGATGTTTTCATCTTTTCTCCGCATTACATGTCCAAACCAACTCAGTCGCGCTTCTCTGGCTTTGCCCTTGATGTTGCAAACCTTGTCAAATTTTCTAATGTCCTCATTTGTTCTGTGATCCAGTAACGAAACTTCACATATCCAGCGTAACATTCTCATCTCGGCACTTTCCAACAGTTTTCCTCTGCTTTCCTAAGTGCCAGTGACTCCATGCCATAAAGTAAAACCGGTCGTACCACGCTCTTATATACTTTGACCTTTAGCTTTAGTGATATTCACCTGTCATAGACCACGCCGCTCACTTCCCTCCATTTGCCCCAAGCCTTGTTCATTCGAGTTACCACTTCTTCTCTGCTTCCTCCACTTGCATTAACGACTGAGCCAAGGTAGGTAGACTTCTCTACTTGCTTAATGTCCTGTCCATGCCGATCCTTTAATCCTGTTGCATGTTGTCTATCCTTCGACGACACCATGACCTCCGTTTTCCTGCTGTTTACTTTCATGCATCTTTCTAATTCTCCCTGCCACCTCCATACTTTCTCCTGGAGCTCTTCCTCTGTACTGGCTGAAATGGCGATGTCATCGGCATACAACAGTTCATCGGGGACACCGCTTCTGATGTTGTTGGTAATGGTGTCCATAACCACGGCGAAAAGAAAAGGGCTTAGAGCTGAGCCCTGATGCAACCGAACTTCCACCTCAAAAGGCTCTGAAACTCCATCGCTGCATTGCACTACAATGTGGCCTCCTTCATAAGGGCTCTTTATCACCCGAACCATTTTCGTTGTGACTCCGCTCTTCCTTAAACACCAATATACTACATCTCTCGGGACCCTGTCGTATGCTTTGTCTAAGTCGATAAAAGCTGTGAAGAGCAGGTTGTTTCGTTCGAGAGTCTTCTCTAGCCTCTGCCTCAAATGTAAATAGCATCTGCTGTTCCTTTTCCTGTCATAAATCTGAACTGCATATTGTCAATCGTGATGGTATCTCTTAATTTTCTATCCAAAACTCTCTCATATATCTTCATTCCGTGTTCAAGTAACTTTATTTCTCTGAAATTTCCACAGTTCATGACATTGCCCTTGCCTTTATATATCGGTACCACATATGGTTATTTTCCAGTCACTGGGAATGGTTTCTTCGGACCACAATCGATTCAGGAGCTCAGTAATTCATTTCGTACCTTCAAAACCTAGCGCCTGGAACATCTCGCATGTCACTTCTGACGGTCCTGCAGCTTTGCCTTTCTTCATTCTACACAGGGCGTCTTGCACCTCCTTTTCCGTTATTAAGGGTTCTGGTCCTTCAGTCACTTCAGTTAATTCCACCTCTTTCTCTTTCATTTTTAGTGTTTAGCAGCTGTCTGAAATATCTCAGCCATCTTTCCATGATCTCGTTTTCCTGCGTCAGTACCCTACCATCTTTATTTTAAATTACTGCTTCATCTCCTATGTCATTCTTTGCTCTGTTTCTGGTTTTCACGAACTTGAACACCTTACTTTGGCCTTCCTTTGTGTTCAGGTCATCATACCACTCTCGCCTACTCTGCTCTTGCTCTGGCTACAGCTCTTTTGGCTTCTCGCTTTCTTTCTTTGTACTGTAATACAGCTTCTACATTGCTATTTATTTTCATATGCTTAAACGCCTCTTTCTTCCTCTTCACAGCCAACTACACCTTCTCACTCCACCAGGTTTCTTTATCAGAAGGCTTCAGTGGTTTCTATCTTCCGCAGACCTGAACTGCCTCTGTTGTCAACTTATCCCTCAGTACATTCCAAAGGCCTTCCCCTGTCATCTCGGGCTCCATATCTTCTCTCTTTTACAGCACTCTTCGTTTAAATTTAGCCGATATGCTTTCTTCCTGAAGCTTCTATATTTGTATCTTTCCTCTCCGTCTTATCAATACTTTTTCACCTGATCTTCAAACCCAATACCAGAATTCGATGTTGCGCCACCACTGGTTCCCCTGCTATCACTTTACAATCCTGCACCCACCGTCTGTGGTCACGTCTGGTAAAAAAATAATCAATTTGACTCTGATGTCCTCCACTTTTGTATGTAATAAGAAATTCTTCTTTCTTCTGGAGCCAAGTATTCGCTACTAATAGGTCTAGCGCCCTAGCTGTCTCTGGAATTCTTCTACCTCCCTCATTCCTTTCTCCATATCCAAATGGTCCTTGGTATCTGTCAAAATCTCCACGATCTTTACCAACGTGACCATTTAGATCTGCTCGAATGACAACAGGTTCTTCATGTGAAATTCGCCTTACCACCGCTTCTAGCTCACTAAAGAAAGTATTCTTGTCTTCATCGCTGCATCCTACCTGAGGCCGATATGCACCGATGCCATTCATCAAATGGGATTCCATTGCTAACTTAATGCATATAACACGATCGCTGACTCTTAAAACGTCGACATTTGCTTTCATTTCTTTACTCAAGATAACACCAACCCCATTCCTTCTTGAATTTTTCCCACGCTTATAACCTTCTCCTATCTCCTTGGCTCGGTCTCCTTTCCACTTCGTCTCTTGAACACAGTCATGCTTCCATTGTTCCAAGCCCCACTCTTACATTGATTTTCTTCCCTAGCTTCATTAGTCGCACTTGGGGTCCTTGCGATACCCCTATTCCATTTCTCACAGCGTTCGGGGGCCAGAGCTGCGCGTCGCTTACAGGGAATGCCCTAGCTCCTCCAGAATTACTGATGCCGAGATTTTTCATGATTTGATTTTTGCCACTTCTTCAACCCGGCGGACAGGGCCTGACGGCGACACAGTTATCGGCGGTGCACCTAGCCTTTGATGAATCAAGCATCTACTCACAGGGCAGCGAGGGATTTTAACCCAATCCCTGGGTGAGCTTGGGTGAGCGCCGGGACGTGTCCACACGCCGGTGGGCCCTGCACACTGCACCTACGGGAAGCTCATCCTTCGGCCATTTAACCCATGACATGACGGGGTGGGGGGGGGACTGGTAGTTTGTCTGGCCTCTAACCTTTGACCTGTCCGGCTTGGTTGAACCTGCCAGGAGTAAAATTCCTGCTGGCATAGCTCTCCGGGTCAATGAGGCACGCAAATCCTTCCGCCACGTTAAGGCCCCAGTCGCAACCATGAGGAGGAAAGTAGTAAGCACGATATTGGCCTATAATTGCCTATAACATTCCCTTTCGCGACGTATTTGAAGCATAAAACTGCCCTCCCCTTTGTCAGCCATACCGGATGTCTTGGTCATCACTAAGTAGGATGTTGAGGTGTTCAACTATTAGTGTGTGACATTCACTAAATCGCTTGACCCATTACCCTCAAGTCCCGTCCTGTCCTGGCGACTTCCAATTGCTTATCTTATTGCTGATTTTCCTTGTTGTGGGCTAATAGTTGTTTGCTTGAATTCTTGTAATCACTCGGTATCTTTCTTGTGCTCTATTTCCGTACTCTATATATTACTTTGACTTTCATCACTATCGGGTATCATTACATCATTTATGCGCTCTCCATTTACTTCCTTGAGAAATCTCTTTTGATCCATTCCGTATAACTTATTTTGCGGATGCAGTTAAATGTCAATACCCAGGACTTATGATGATGATGGCGATGCTGATGCTGATGATGCTGCTGCTGCTGCTGCTGATGATGATGATGATATGAAAGAGCACCACCGTTTGGGTTAGGAGATTTGGAGGTCGTCAAGAATAGAAAACTTGACCTCCACTTCAGTGGTGATCAGAACGTTTTTTGCTTGTTTTTGATTGTTGTGGAAAACGTATTTTTATGTACTCCGTTTTCCTCACTGATAAAAAACTCAGAATTTTTATCCTGTCATTCAGATGTGTTGTGCAAGGTGGTCTGTAAGTTCCAACTCATTTTAAGCATTACTTTTCCTCGAGAAGGAATCGTATTGAAGATTGGAATTCATGGACGACATTTCCCCACTTTCTCTATTAGTAAAACGTAGTTCATCTTAAATAGTGGGTTGCTATACTTTAATTTAGAAGTCCTTTTTCGTGTATGTGTACCTAGTTGCTTTCTGGATAACACGTTTTGCTGTTCTTTTCCCTGTCTGCATTAATTTTAAGTTAATTACTGACTTACCTAAACACTTAAATTTACTTAATTAATTACTTAATGAATATATTACTTAAACACTAACTTAATTAATTACTTAATTAATAAATTACTTAAACACCAACACTAGCCTCTTTATGTCTATCTGATCATCCTGAACGAGGACTATTCTGAACGACAGCCGTCCTTAATATTGCCAATTTCAAACAATTTGTTTTTCCAATTTAACATTTTTTCCCCGTTCGGTGAATTCTTATGGAAATTTTTTCCAAATTTGCTACTTATTGCACCCAAGAAGGCACCAGTATTGTGCACTCATTTATCAACCAACTCTTCACAATACGTTTCAAAAGTGTAAATTTTTATCGGTCAGATTTTCTCCGAAAAACACGAGAAAAAAATCAGTTAACATGTATATTTGTATAAAATCTAACTATTGATGGATATGGTCTTACGCGTGACCCTGTACATTGACTGCTCAGCTAAGATAAGCCAGCAAAGTCAGGAAACACATTTTAAAGCAGTTTATCTATAAGAGATGGAGTCCATAATTTCTAGGATACGTTATCATCTTGTTTTCTCTGTTAGATTCGTCGACTTTCAAAGTGTTTTTACTTATATGCTAAATAAATACTGACAAGAACTCTGCTTTATTTTGCATCAACTTTTGTTGCTCACGTTTGGTCATTTTCTTTCTTTTTTCCCCACACTTTTCAGCCATCAACCACGCATTTATTTTTGTGTTTAAATCAGGGAATACTTACATACGAAATGTATCATCGTCTGGTCTTCTTTTACGTGCAGTATGTTGCAGATGTTATAGTTAGCAGAAAGTAATAAAGCGCGAGGTCATGTTTATCATTATTGTACGTTTTTAGCCGCAAATAAAGCGTGATATTTCCCATTCTAAATGGCTGGAAGGACACAATTAAAAGAGGAGCTATAGTTATGGAATCGATAGTGAAAATCAGAAACAAATCAAAGTGCGCCAGTAATGTTTTATGTCACCCATGAATTTTGTACAAAATCTCTTAGAAATTATTTATTAGAGCTATTTATTAGATCACCGTAGAGCTATGACGTGGCGAAGCCAAAATAATACATAACAGGAAGAACTTTATTCCAATCTTCTATAAAAAAAGCCCCATGGATGGATGAGAAGTCCTCAAAATTCATTTACAATAAATGGCTCCCATAATCATTGTTGATCTCAGGGTCAGGTGTTATAAGGCTAGTTTAATGGTAAATCATTTCTTATTCACGGATCACATCATGTATCACATCCATTTTGGACAAAGGGACCGTGCTTCTTCTAGCTGCTTTCACATTTTTAATTAATTTTTAATTAGTGTATTTTATGACAGCAAGTTAGTAGTAGTAGTATTCTGGCTTTTTCGTATCAGGGGCAGAACTGTGTTAGATGTGAACCACTTACGCGATGCAGTGGCTGTACACTTGAGCGAGATACTGTACTGTGTTTGAGACCAGGTGATCATTTCACTGTTCATTTACCAACAGTATCGGACGAATTCTTAAACCAGGTAAGCAACAAATAAAAACATCTTGAAAGTGTTTTTCCTATTGCTTGGTCATTCGAGCTCATTTCTGTGATCCCACATAATAGGCTAACACATCAAGTTATAAAAACGATATGGCCAAAACTATCCACTATGACTGTGTCAGCATATTTGAGTGGGTGATCGCAGCTTTCATTTAGTTTTATTTGTATACACATGTGGTGGTCATGGTCCTTTTGTACGAGTAGTATCGGCTACAATGACTTCTATTGGGGATACGATTATCTGTAAAATATATTCATATAGTATATCTGTCCTGCCTTGTTCAGTCGTTATTCTCACATTTATGATATTACCATAATTGTGAGAAGTGCAGAATCACAATACCTGATGTGAAGCACAACTCACAGAGAGATATAAACAGTACAGATACATTTCATAAAATAATGGAAGAAAGGGTAGTACAGATATATTACATAAAATATAGGAAAAGAATTTGGAAAATCAAGGTCTACTGAACAGGCTTTTCAAGCAGCCTGTGGCTTTTGGCCATCTGCTCTACCAACTGGCTATGGCTTTTTTGAATAAATACTAATATTGCTTTTATTTTCATAGGAACGTTTTCTATTTTTTGTTTTCTTTGTCCATGTTTGAAATTTCTAATCCCTTTTTTGGTAGTTCTTCCTCCCTGTTTAGGTAGTATCATAACGTCATATCCCGGTTCCTGTGCATATTTATTTCTTAGCCATTTCCACTTATACTACACGCGTATGTGGCTATGTTTTGTTTGATTCCAATGGCTTGTACTCCGTTATTTGCGTTCATACCACTTGGCTGTGTTTCCGCATCTGTTTAGTATTCAGTGCCTGCTTAATGGTATTACTCACTTTGCTTCATTTATAGATGCTATCAGTTTTCTGTTGCTATCTTTTTGACGCAATAGTACCATATATTTTAAAGATAGTTTTCGAAATACCAACAGTTCCAGACAATCGAATTTATACTCTTTCTCTGAATTGTTACTCCATGGTCACTCCCCCCGTTTTATCAAAATAGCTTTAGTGTCAAAAATATCTCTTTGCTTTTGAGGGTTTATAAGGATACCTTCTTTTGCTTTTCATTCGAATCTATCTCATGTCCATGTTAAACTATAGATTTTAGACAAGGCATTTAGGGTTTTAATTTTGCAAATTACCCAAGTTGTGGGCCACATTTGTTCTTTTTCGAAGCCCGTGTTTGCCAGGGATCGTGTCTTTGTTAAGCCCCTTCTCCTTCGTCTTTGACGTTGAAATGACACTTAAGAACTACCCACTGCTTTAAGAACAATGACAAATTGTTCTTATGGTGGTTAGTAGTTAGAGTTGTTCCTGTAGTATTTATGGAAAGACATGGAAACCGTAAAAGTGAAACCTGATTTGAATTTAGGAATACCCGTTTATTAAAAGATACCCCATTTTATTACCAACTCTGGTCACACGTGAAGAAAATGCTTGAAGTAATAGGTTGAATTCTCAACAAGAAAACCATATTGCAATGATTATTTGTGTTAAAATATTACGGTGACTACTTAAAAGATATGGCTGCACGTTGTTAGATAAAAGGGCTTTTTCTGAATGTTCGGGGTACGATTTTGTGATTAACTTGGCGCACGTATGCAAAAACACAAGGCAAAGCGGAAACGGTGAAGTTGATTACTTGAAAAAAAAGGATCTTGTTTGACAATCTTCCTGAAAGTTTGAAAAGGTAGAGCAACTTTTAAGCGTGTTTAGTGACAATGCAACTATTTTGGCCCAGCTTTATCTTTTACAGAGAAAGGCATAAGCATTTACTGATGATGAACTTGTGAAGCTCCTCATGATGCCGGGCATTTGGCCTTTTAGAATGTTGAAAGAATTCTTTGCTTACCAAAGCGTTGGAAGGGCTTGGCCTAAAGTCAATAAAATCTAGAAGACTGTGATAATAAGCGTGTGCTTAACATCAAGACTTGTGTTGGAATGAGCTGCTAATGACCACGGTTATAGATGAGTAGTCTAGGAACAGACTCCCAGTGGGTCAGATGAAGTTGAATTTTCCCATATTTGTACAAATGCCCATTTGGTAAGCACACGGAAGACAAGGCTACTTAACGGATTCATGAGTACCTTATGTCAGAAATTGCACACGCCTGAAAATCACCCAACACTGCTATTAAGAGGAAAATGCTATTTAGAAAACAAATTAAGCGGTACTGTAGGGACCCATGGCACTTTTCTCCATTTAAGAAGAAATTACTGTACTGGACTGGAGTTTTTGAATTGGGGGAAATTCTTATCACGCAGTGTCTTTCGATTTCGATCCTCATTGATGCATCAATGCTGTAGTGTTAGAAACTTCACCAATTTACTCTTGATTTACATATAGATGTATTGACTATACCTTTCTTTACTCTAGTATGTAGCTATGAAGACAGGGAAGCTTTTTCCACAGCACTTACGTAAAACCCGTTCATATTAAAGTCACTTTAATAGTTTCTCACACTAAGGTCTGAAAATCAAATTGCATCGCATCATAAACTATTGTCTTCAGTTGTCACGTGACCAGACTAGTGTTTTAAAGTTTAGTTTTGCGACGTAATGTAATATGGTAGTACATCGGATTTTCCCATATTTAGTATCCTTACAATGATATTCGAGCAACAAGGCCGGGGCTTGATCACCAATATCACTGAAAGGGAAGGAGCATTGAGGCAGCAGTGATCTAAAGTATCACCAGATATTTAGTACAAGTGAATTGAAAAGTGAATTAAAATCCCATTCAGATGGATGTGTCCAGCGATAAAATGTTTCAAAAACAGAAAGTATTAAATAATTAGATCAAAAAAGTGCCTGTACCACACCCATATCTCACTTTCCGTTTCTTAAGGTATTTTTTATAGTCAACAGTATTACGTTTAGGTTAGAAAGATGACCATTTTATTTTCATATAATGGTCTATTAGAATTATTAGACTTTATACACCACACTTTTTATTTCTTTGATTTTCTTTTTCCAGGTTAGCCTTACCTTGGATGACCCTTCAATGCAAAAGAGCCGTGAAAGTGACGTTGTTCAGCTAGATGAGTGCTTTGAAAGATTTTGTGCAAGGTATCACTGTTAGAAAACGTTTAATTATCTTGTAATTGAGCAGTAAATTAGTAGTATTAATTAAACTCATTGAACTAAGACGCAGGGAACCTTACTTTTTTGACCTCTATTTCTCGTCATTGAACATTTTTATCTTTACCTCCTTTCATATCTTCTGACCATGTCCTTGTCATTGTAGAGGTTAAAGGAACTGTATAAAATCTGTTGAAAAGATGCATCATCGTCAGACCTTTTTATTTGGTCAGGCTCCCGGGGACGTATTTGCCTATTTTTTGGTGACATGTCTTGCGTTTCAGTCTTTAGCAAATCTTCTTATGATCCTGCAAATAAACTCACAGAATTGGTTCAGGTTGGAATTGAAACATTTGTATGTGGCCTTATTTAGAAAGTGAGACCTCATTTTCCTCCATGGTTCAATTCTCGTTGGGTTTTTTTTTTGCCTTTGCCCATCGCAATCATTTTTTATGGTCAGCTTCAACGTGATGGAACTGGTGAATCTCGGATTTGTTTCAGACGAGCTAGCAATGCTGTTTTTTATGCTAAATCTCGCAGTGTTAAGCAAGTAAATTTCATGCTCAATCTTGCTCAATCAGTTTCTTCCTAAAAACTTAAAAGTCAAAATTTTTAGAAGATTTACAATGGTTAGTTGGTGTTCAGTTTTCTACGTCCGTTAGAGACAAGACAAGATTAATATCTTCGTTGGCAGTTTTGCCAATTCTTCTTTAAATGACACAATGTATTTCTTTGCCATATTTCTCTTCACAAATTATTCAGATTTTAGGCTATGGTATCATAAATTTAAGGTTGATTGTCATGGTTATTCATTAATTATTCTAACGCTTCTAGCTTAGATTCGATATAGGTAGTTGTCTTAAAAACGGTGCTGCCAAGCTGATTTTCTGGACATTTTCTAATCCTCTCGTCTTTCATAAGTCACTTGATCCATGTAGTTCTGGCAGGTATCGACCTGTATTTCTGTCTTCAGTAAGGTCATCGAACGACTTACAGACAATGTACCGGTGGAATTCTTAAAGGGTCTCGCTTTGCTGGTAACCTTTTAACTGTGATCATAACGTATGTCTAATTTTGTGTGTAAGTCTGGTGAAGGGCGTGCTTTAGCGCTTGATATTTCCATGGCATTTGGTAAGGTGTTGCATACTGGCCTCCTTCAAAAGCTTCTTGGTTATGATATTTGTGAAAGGGTCTTTAGCATTATGTTGTCCTTTCTCTAAGATCGTAATATGCGTGTCCCAACAGATGGAATTACATGTAATGAGTTGTTGTTGTTGTTGTAAGCTACTGGGAGCAGGTTGGAAAACCGTCCCGCTTGATCCGGCTTCATGAAACATCAAACCAACCTACCCTCACCCCCGAACAAGTGAATATTTGGAGCCCACAGCAATGCCCCCACCCCTAGTATGTATCTGTGATCAAGTCTGTAGGTTGCACAGGAAATATTTCTCCCACCTACAGGGGCGTCAAAGATGCACATTTCCTGTTTGGTTTTTCATTGGAGAGATTGAGCTAACAATTGTTATCCTATCACACGAGGTTTCCCACGATTACTCCTTGGTGCCACCTATACATACCAGCAACGACGGCACTGAAAAGCATCAGTAACCCACAAGCAAAGCAGATCGGTTTGAAAAGAAACCAGAAAAAATAAGGCTTCACTTACTACCGGGAAGGGGGAACACAACTTCCAAAAAGATTTTCCAAATCAACGACAAACCAGATTCGAAATCACATGAACGACGAGATCGATTTCTCCCATGGAACGGACGAATAGCCTGGAACCGAAGGCTATTCGTTACTAACCAGTCAGGAGAACCTGGTTAGTCAGCATCCAGGCGTCACCACGTGGAGGTTGCCTTCTTGGACACCCACATGTGATGAGTATTTAATTACTGCCTGGGTTCCTAAAGATTCTATTCTTGTTCCAACTCTCCCTTTACGTTAGTAATGGTCCTGGTAATTTGCTTCAGTTCATCAATACCTTTGCCGATGACACTACCTTCCCCACAGGCATTGGACAGAAGATGCAACGGGAATATGGAGGTTGGTTTCTTTAATGTGGCCAAAACCCAACTCTTGTTGTTCAACAGGAAAATGCCTTATTGCCCTCACATATTAATGAAAAATAATTTTGACCCTGCTTAGGTTGCATTTCTCTGTACGAAATGCTCTTCGGTGAGGCTAATTGATTTGTCATTTTCTCCAGGTCTTTTTAAGTGTCCTTGTTTTAAATCTATTAATACGTCTGCTTCTAAATGGGTTGATTCTTTGTAACGCGACAGAGAACGTTAGGTCTGAGGTCATTTTTATCCTTTAAGGCTGCCATCCGTTCTCCCATGTAATAATGTTGTGACATATAGGAAGGCGCTTCCCAATCTCACCTTGATGTTCTTGACATACTTCAAAGACCTATTTATACCGGAATGGATCCAAATGTAGCTTGGTTTAGTCTTTCCCTAGGTATTGTCAAGGAAGTGCTCTGATGAGCTTTCTTAGCCCTTGCCAGTTCAGTTGGTTGCATCTGGTGTGACTCGTTTTCTCTTAAAGTCTTCGTCCTTATGGAGTTGTTTCTCCTTGTTGTAATAAGTCTTTTCTTTGAATTTAGTTTTTTTCCACGGACAGCCAAGTTGTGGAACTCCATGGTTTCTGAGTGCTTTCCTCCATCATGTGATTTGAATGAACTCTTGTCTTTTAACGTAACTGTTATTTCTTGCCTTTCCCATTTTGCTTTCTTGGTTTTTACAGTTCCATACATTTAAGTGTCTCTGCTTTGTATGGCATTATACTATTCACTGTGAAACTTCTTTCATACCGTAGTCGGGGTTAGTGTTGGTAAAAACATACTTTTTATTCTATTTGTCAAATTTTTTGCACAACTTAATTACTCCCTTATTTACGTCCGTATTTTGCATTTACTTTAAAGCGAATCCTTAGATGAAGGAAATACTTGGTTTTGCCCGCAGTGCAGGGTGGATCAAGTAGCTACAAAAGTTATGGCAATATCAAGGTTACCTCGTGTTGCACTAGTTCATCTTAAAAGGTATGTTGTTTAATTGCTCAGTAAGACATTTAGATTACCTTTACTGTATAAGTTATAGTAGTTTTTTGTTGTAAAAAACGCACTTTATTGTGTGCGATTTTTATGTGCAATTTTTTGTACATGTTTAATACGCAGAAAAACTAGTAGGGACGTAATTCTCTTAGAGGAAATCGGTGTAAGCTTCGAGTTTGGAAGCATGACGCAAGAATAGTAATACAGAGGATGAATTGGATTTTGTATTCCTTTTACGCTGAATAAACGCTCGATCTAGGTATGTGTTAAACAACGGTTGGCCGCTTTTTTTACACCTGTAGACGCGCCAGCATGGCCAGCGACGAGACCATATGTACCTCCGTCTTCTCAAAAATATCTGAGGCATTTAAAGTTATGAAGAACATTTATGGTCTTGAGGATTCCACATGGCAGTTGTTAAAGCATTTTGGAGTTTTTGGGTACCAAATTATGTTAACGGTTTTCAGTTCCTGTAAGCCCTAGAATAGTAGTTGTTTTGATGTCTGCGTGAATAGTCGTATTCACAGCTTTGGATGCGTTTTCTCGCAAAACGATCTGCCTAGCACCAGTCTTCGTTATGCCGAAGGCAGTCTGTTACAAATGCAAGTGCTGTATGAAGATGTTTGCCGGTAGATTTAAAACGTTTAGAAGGTAAGTTAGATCTTGGGGCGCATTGTTATTGTTAAATGTCTTCCATGGCCGCCTTATTTTGTCCATGGGTAATATGTTAAAGACGACCCGATGGCAGTTGGACAGGTCGTATCGTATTGCACCCATGATCTGTATTTTCGTTGCACTGTTGCATTCATTTTCGTAAAGGTATTTTTACTCCTTGTGAGTAAATTTTATGGTACATTGTGTTACATGTAGATGTAAAACCTTTCTCAAACAAGACATTTGGTTCTGCGGAGCTTTGCGCCTATAGGATCATGCTCATTCTGCACCTTGGCTGGATAGTTTTTTAATAGTTTTTTCTCTGCCTCGTTAATAACTGTGTTTTATTAGCAATCGCCATTATTGAAAATGTTCCGGGTGGTAGGTTTTCCTAGTATACAAGTATTTTCCATATTTTGTAACCAGATCTGTAGCGACTTCAGATATTAGGGGGTGCCGCTTGTGTCTCAAAGCGTGTCAGTTGTTCAGTTGTAGCTTCTGCTGATACGATTGTTTTACTCTTAATTCTATTCCAATATATCAGACCGGATCTTCAAACGACAGCTTTTGGTAATTGATGGTCATCACTGAACAGGAACTTTGCTGTGACATGAGTGTTCATTTACTGCAACCTACTTTATTTCGAGAAAAAAACACGCTTTTTTGGTTAAATTATTTTTTATAACGCGTTGTGATTGGTTTAGTCGGTTGCCCCATTTTGTGTCTTTTTTTCCATCGTGAGGTAGCATGTTGGCTAAGTTGGCTTGTGTCTAGCTGTACCACGAAGTAAGTCCTTTCATGGTCATATTGGGACTAATCGCATCCCAACATTTCAACTTTTGATGGAGTTTTTTGTTTTGCACAATACACGCTTAGTCAATTTATTTGTAATTATTTTTGACCTTTGGGTGTATTTTAGGTTTTATTTCGAAGGCACCATAAGCCGAAAGGTCGAGACGCCTATCAGCTTTCCACTTGATGATCTTAACTTAAAGAAATATAGCACTTCAGAAAATGATGGAAAAGATGATATAGTTTATGAATTGGTGTCTTGCGTGTGCCATACAGGAGGTAAGTATTTTGTCAAGTTTTATTAATTAACTATTTAATTAAAAGTTGCTTTGATCAAGCTGGTATTCCATATCAAATTTAATCACTTTATTATATTACTGTACATGCAACGTTATTTAAGCAAAGTTACAACATCACCAAGGTTCCCCTGCATGATGAGAGCACTAAATTCTATCCATATAGGAAGGGCGATAACCTCCCTGTATATCAACGCTCAATCCAACCACTTGCCTCTCATTTTGAAACAACTACCTGCCAATATAAATAATAGAATTTCGAGATTATCATTTAACGCTAATGAATGTAAGGTAAAAGTTAAAATTTAACTCCCGAGGGGGACTGAAGTTGGAAAAGAAAACAAAAAAAAACAATGCAAGAATTTCATAACCCACTTCCTGAAATTGTTTTTTGGCTCCCTTCTGAAAAATATTACTAATCATAATTTCCAACTGGTGTAATAAAATTCGCTTCTCTTAAATAAGCTTCGAAACGTTTCCCCAAACTCGTTTAAAAGCATTAGCACAAGGACCATACTTTAAACAGGGTTTTCAATAAGAACATTTTCAAAGTCAGTTATGGCTGTAACAATAATATGCATTCCATTATTAGGCGTTAGCACAACCGTAACACCGAGAGTTGACTGTTGGAAGGTAAATGCGTTAATTACAGCTTTGCTTACAAAGGCGTGTTATCCTCTGATAGAATACAGACTTAAACATTCATTGGCATGACGGAACCTGAATTCCAAAGACGTTACGGAAAGCAGACAATCTTTTAACAACACAGCTTACACCCATAGCACAACTTTATCGAAATACGCTCGGGACATAAAGAAAGGGGTTAATCGTTTTTCACAAGGTGGTCTATTTTAAAGGATGCACGCGCATACAGGAGCATTGCGGAAGTATACAACTTATGTGAAGCTAACCAATGACAATTTTGAATGCAGGCAAAAGCAGTTTTTAACGAGTGCACAGAAGTATTAAATAAATGTAGGCATGCAAATTAATATTATGCTGTCAACTTAAACCCACCATAACTAGAGCCAACCAACCATTTGTAGTTAATCTAGTGCTCGCATTGCTACGTGCGTGAGACTTAAATTATTTTAGTAGCCCGTAGCTTTTCAGTATGTATTTTTTGTTTCTAGTTTATCAATAAAATTACTCTTCTGTTGTTAGCGCACTTATGCATTCACTTTGTCCAAGTACCCTTAAATGTCTGATACGTTGATTTCTCAGAATTCTGACACGTTATGACCGGAAAATGTAATTAAGGCAATCTTGAACCTCAACCTTCCATGACATACAGGTTTGGACCTGGGGGACTGGATCGTAACGAAATTTTTAAGTTTTATCCCCAATAACGGTAATGTTGAAGATGTGCCTCGCATCCTCCAGCGACGGCAGGGTTCCTAAGTAGACACTTGGACAGTGAATTTTGTAGACCAAAGTGAACACGTTTGGCATAAAAACTTACACTTCCTAACATGCCCTTCGAAACCTGCACTCCCATGAATCTCACTGATGAGCCCGTAAGTTTCCGTTGTCTGCCATTTCACTACAACTCCTGAAGATCCCCTCTGTTTCAGCTCACCCTCTATATGCTCAATTGCTCCACATAAAACACTTTCTTCAAAAAAACACGCTTTTGGAACATTGTATCTTTTTGGTGAACTTCCTACAGAATCTTATGGTTTCCGCTGAGACTATTCCCCCTATTTTCTGGTTGCAGCATTTGGTTTATGGCACATTTAATTTAGTTTGATTTTTGTAACAGTATACATCTTCGAATCATAAGTTTTAGACATTAAAGAATATATATATATATATATATATATATATTACCCTGTAAAGTAATTTCAAATAAATATTTTCCTTGGAAGCGCACGCTAAGTAATAGCAGTTATACTATTTTCTAATTAGGGTTGGAAACTCGATGCACAAAATAGTGACTATGCGCGTCGAGACAATTTTTTTGCCGACACGTCCATTTGATTTTTATGCCAGGTAAAATATGGATATGAAAAGGGAATTACTGCACGGAAAGTTAAACTAGAATATTTGTATCAATTATAATATATCACTTTAAAGTAACATTTTTGTATTCATCTGCACAAATTGCACGTGATGAGCTCATTTGTTGCAAAGGAAGGGTTTAAAGCATTATTTTGGCGACCCACTAACGACAGCTTCCTCTCTTTTAATTAGATTTGTTAACAGGGCACTATACATCGTTTGCAAAGCAAAAGGAGACTGGAAAGTGGTATTACTTTAATGATGAGGTGTTGACAGAGGTAAGCTTAAACGTTTCTTGACCTTTGCTTTTTTGAGGGATGGTGACATGAGTGGGGTGAACAATCTAATCGCAAATGGTAATCCAGGCAACTACGTATCACATGTGCACCCAAACGCACATGTGAGGGGTACAGGTACAGAAAGAGAAAGAGAGAGAGAGAGGGGGGGGAGAGGCAGACAGACAGACGGATGGACAGAAAGAGAAAAAGAAAGAATTGAGTGTGTGTAAACGAAAGAAAATAGACATTAAATTGTGGCTTTCAAATCGAGAACGTTTATGATAATGTCTTTCTGCACTAACGATGAAAACAGAAAAAAAACATCCTTTACATTGGCTAGCGTAAAAATCAAATGTTAATGAGAAAAAAGAAGCAAACTTCACTGGCCCTCGTAAAAGATTTTATGGATGTAGGTCATTTCTTATTTTGACCCCACTTCCCACTGTAGGTACCCCAACCATGGAAAAGGTAGATCATTATTGTTGTATTTAGATAGGTTTAATAGTTTCCAATAGGATATTTTGCTTTCCTTCTTGCAGGTAGATTTCTTGTAAAGTCCGATATATTTAAAAAATGGCTTTGTAGTTGGTAGCCACAGTCGGCCATAATCGTTCCCATAGTTCAATAGTGTGGCATAATCTTACAAAAATAGGACACTAATCGGCCATAGTCATACCTAAATTCAATAGTCGGCCATAGTCGTACCTATATTCGATGGTCGGGCATAATCGTACCTATAGTATGATAGTTGGCGTTAGTTGTAGCTATATTTTGATAGTCTGCTTTTATGAGGCGTGTTGTACATAAGTTTCAAATTATTTTTATTAGTTCAGCTATGCTCATGCATGCATGATATGCAAACAGAGTAACATATCGTGATTAGAAATGTATTGTTTTACTATTCCCTCCAGTGCGACTGCTGCTACTTGGTTGATGAACGGTTTGGTTGAATTATTTTGTTTTAATATTCTGTTATGAAATGATCAACTGTCGAACTACTTACCGTTGCGTAGGATATTTGGGTTAGTGCAAGAAGTGCACATAAGATCTCGCTTGTGATTTTAGACCACCCTGAAGCCTCGGAAAATATTGCTTTCTGTTTTAGAATTACTACCAAAAAGACGAAACCTGATGTTTAGTAAAGTAGTAGTTTGTACATCACCACATAAGGCTTCCATTGTCATGGCTCACCGTATGGCTTTTAACCTTTAAACATTTAAGAATACTGTCAGTTCAAGAACCCAGCAGATCATGCAAACAACAATGTGCAATACGTTAAAAAAAAGCATGGATTACATTTCTTCCTTCTGTACGATATTATTTATTTTTCTTTTTATTAATGTTGTGTTTTCTTTGATTGCAGAAATCACCATCGTCGTCAGATTTTGAAAACGTTTATGTTTTATGCTATGAGCGGAAAGCTCCACAAGGTATGAAGGTAGATTTTAAGAAATATGGTATTTAGTTAAAAGCATGATAGAAATACGAATGTTAAACGTAAATGATACTTTGGACGGTTGCATAGACAGTAGCACCTGCTGGTCATCACGTAATTGGCACAGGTGTAGTAGTACAAAAGTCATTTTAAAGTTGGAATCGATTTGGTCTGAAAGGAATAGTTGTTATTTTAGATCATCCATTTACTGAAATAGTTTTGTATTTCTTTTCCTAAGCTTGTACCAGTTATATAAACATGATGTCATTAAAGTTTCGGAAAACTGCGTGTACATATTAGTTTTGAAATGAAATGAAAGTTCCATTTTATACTACCATTAAAGGTATTTAAAAATAGTTTCGTTTGACAACCTTCATAAATTCATCACAAATACTCAAAATAAGTTATTTTAATGTGTTTAGATTTCTGATGACATTTTTTAGTTTTCTTGTACTTCAGGTTGCTTTAAATTAGCCGACGTCAAATAACAATTCAAATACAGGAGAGAAAGCGTAGTATTTTAGGTCAAGACCTAGCTTTTATACCACATTTCAAAGTTTTTGGTTCTACGCTTTTAAACTATAACAAACAGAATGTTGAGTTAGAGAGCAGTGTCATAGCCATATACACCTTTAGTATACTGAAAACGCCCTCCAGGGGCAATAAACGCCCTATTTTCGTGGCAGATCGGTTTATCGAGCCTTAATCCAGTCACTTTCGACACTTGGACTGTGTACCAAATTAACGCATACAGACTAAATGCGTATATGGTCAAGTTACGCATACATATTAAAAGAACAATGATGTTAACATGCCAGCAACAACTTAATTTTCAATCCGCAAATATTTTCCTTTATTTTGAGTTATCTTTCGACAGAAATCCAAGATATAGACCCTTTTGTGAAGACTTGCTCCAGAAATGGCTGCTCTTCTCGTAACTGAAAGGAAGCGCTAGGAGTATTGGAATACCAGAAAAACTTGAGAAAATAAGAGAAAACTTCTCATGGGATGCGCTGGATAGACAGCGGCAGCTGCGTTAGTGTTTGTGTGGGCGTAGTTTGTATTTGTGGACGTACCGTATTTGTAGTTCATTGGTAAGTGTGATATTGATGAAACCATAGGCAGGGCAGTTGTTGGTAGCATTTTTTTATGTCTTCACAATTATCAAGTTCAAAGATCTTGTACTAGTTGTCGTTATTACTAGTATTGCAATTGCCACAATAGTTGTTGACCACACGATCCTGGGTATTAATTAACAAAATCATCACCACTGTCCTTTTTACCCTGTTTTTACTAGCATTAATAGTTGTTTATAATTATGTACCAGCAAAAAGTTAAATGGAAATTGTTATTGTTGAATTACCAGAGTTCTTTTTGAATATAAATATTGTGTGTGTGTGTGTACATGCATGCATGCATGTGTGTGTGTGTGTATATATATATATGTATGTATATATATATATATATATATATATACTCAATCTACAGACAGTACTGTTTCGCCCTTTGTGTGTTCATCAGTGCAGCACTGAGTTTCTGAGACATTACTCTCAGGCCATGTTGCCGGAGCAAACACAGCTTAAGAAGTTATTGTGGGATCCTGTCAGAGTGCTCAAACTACGCATGCGCAGTGAGCTCCGCATTACGCAAACGATAGGTTCCCATCTCAGATGTGCTCAACCAAACTTTCGTAAGGGAGCGTAATTACTATATATATATATATATATATACTTTTATCCATCAATTAGCCAGAGTCTACTCAACAAAGCCCTTAAATTCGCCTCGACTTACGACAACATCCAAGATGAAGAAAAACATATCATCACCCACGCCAAAAGCTCAACCCTAACATACAACGGACAACCATGGCAAAAGTAGGGGGAAACAACACATTTGACGTTACTATGGGAAGTTACGACGGCGCCAAAACATGTGAGCTAGTCGAAAGCTTCCTACTTTCACAACTACAACACCTGGACATCAACATGGGACTATACCGTGATGACGGACTTGCCATTACGAGCGCAACCCCAAGACAGATAGAAATTATCAAAAAAGAAATATGCCGTACATTTCACTACTAAAAACATACCAGACGGCATCAACAGACGACTCTCATTACTTTCATCCGACAAAGCATCTTTCAAACAAGCAGCACCTCCATACCAAAAAGCACTAGACGGCAGTGGATACAAATACAAACTGCACTACGAACCGACCCCAAATACCAGACGTAGAAACAGAAAACGAAACAATATACTTTGGTACAACCCGCCATACAGCAAAAATGTCAGCACAAGTATCGGACACAGATTCATCACCCTAATCGACAAACACTTCCCTAAAGACCACATACTACGCAAAATCTTTAACCGAAACAACATCAAAATTAGTTACAGCTGTATGAACAACACAAAACAAATCATCGACATCCACAACAAACGCATTCTTAACTCACAAAAGCCAAACGACACCGCTACAAACAGTACTAAGAACAAAAAAACATGCAACTGCCGACAAAACAACACATGCCCACTTAACGGCAACTGTCTACAAAAATCGGTTGTCTACCAAGCAATCGTAATACGCAAAGACAACAACACCACCGAAACATACATAGGACTCAGAGAAAACGAATTCAAAACCAGGTACAGGAGTCACATCGCATCTTTTCGACACAAAAAATACAGAAACTCGACGGAACTCAGCAAGTACATGTGGACATTAAAAGACGGAAATATAGACCATACAATGTCTTGGAGAATCCTTTCAACAAACCCTACAATAACACAAACAAAAGATGCAACCTCTTCATCAAAGAAAAATTCCTAATAATCTACCGCCCACAATTAGCCACTTTAAACAAAAGAAACGAACTTGTATCTTCTTGCCGCCATAGAAAAAAACTTTTGTTAATGAACACTTAAGCGTACCAACACCAGTTGTAAATAAGATATATAAAGCGCTACTTGAATATTTTTATTTGTACCTTGCCTGACGAGTGAGTAAAATCACGAAACAGGCTTGTCGAAATGGATAGTGTAGTTTTTTTATTCTTTCCAACTTATTATATCTCTTTTATATATATATATATATATATATATATATATATATATATATATATATATAAATAAATATATATATATAAAGAGATGGATAGGAGGAAAGAAAGAAAGGTGAGAGAGAATAGAGCTTAATTGATAATATGGATGATAATCAAACTATTTATTTATGGCTTGCAGAAGAAAAGTTTTGTGTTTCCCGTATTATAAATACTGCTTTACTTTTGAGACATTGCTTTAGCCAATTTGCATTTTTAACATCACCCGGAATAAACCTAAAATGATCAGCTTAGAATTCTTTATTCAATTTGTGATACGCACAAAAAATTAAAATTTTAACAGAACTGTTGTTGGGATTTCTAGTTTGGCATATTGCAGGTATTCAAGCTCCTTGGTTTCATTTTGTTGTTTCAGCTCCAAAATGCGGCGCAGCCAACAACGAACAAGAGCGCAGCTGACGTGTCAGCAGTATTAGCAGAGATGTTGAAAAGAAGAACCAAAGACCCAAGTTTTAGCCACTCCCAACATACTAATGTAGCTTTGTTTCAGTGGGTGTTTTACCTGGGTTATAATATATTATATAGTTCTGATATTTGTACATCAAACACCCTGTTCAAAATGGGGAGTGATTTATTGCCTTCATTCATCAACTTTTATCACGCCGAGTACCTCTTCTTATTTCTGTTGCAACACGAGGCCCGGTCTACTTTACTCCAATTCGGCCACGTCGTTGTTATTTTTGTTCGTTTTAAATGTGAAATCGAATATTATTATGCAGTAATAACTGTCAAACGCAGCATGGTTTTTTTCTCGACTACGTCTTTTTGTACATCACATTGCTTGCAAAAGAATACGTATTTCGCGTTGTTTTTCAAGCAGCTAAAAATAAGGGGAAAGCCACCCATTCCAACAAATGCAAGTTACAATAAATCGCGAGGCTGTTGCAAGGCATTTTTAACATGAAGTATGGCAATATTTTGGTATCCAAGTATTTACTTATCGCGGTTAGTGGTATTAACTGGCTCTGAACTGACCTGGGGTTTTTTGAGTCACTGACCCAATACCGAAGATGAAGCCAAGGGCGATTTCAGCCGTAGACATTTAGAGGGAACCCATAGGGTAACCTAAAACTTGGGAACAACGACGTCATCCCAGATCTATGGATTGCGGATTACTGCCTCCAGAGTGCAGTAAAGACTGAGCAGTCAAAGAAGCAAAACATTTTTTTTGTATTTGATCATAAAACGTAAAGGGTAAACCATTGCTCAAAAACTGGTCCAAAATGTTTATGATAAAAGATATTGTAGAGAGCTAAGGGATTTTTTTGCTGAAAGGAAAGGGTTATTCACGGAGGTGTACGGAATTTCTCTACTTGTGGACCACTCGAATTGCTAGTCACCCACTTCCATTACGTAAAACCATATGAAACTGATGCGTGAAAAGTAAGGCTGTGGTTGCAAGGTATAAGTGCAGTTAACAATTTTAGAGTTGAGGCATTTGTATTACGAGATCGGTCGATGGGAAGAATATTTCCACAAGAGCAGAGGAGTGACGCGCATACATTTCCACAATTTTTGGCTAATAACTCTTGGAACCATTTCAACTGAAGCTACCCTGCAGTAAGATTGTAAATCTTTTGTTACTTTCTGTTCTTTATTGTCATCAGTCTCTTTCAAGCTGGCATGGTACGAGATTTATGAAGTGTCAGTGGCTCGATATCCAAGTACAGATTGGAAAAGGGACTCAAAAAAACCTCTTGCCACAGATAACAGCAATAAGATGGTAGTATCACAATACAATGCAAAAAATTTACCCGCAAAGACAACGAAAGAGATCTTTTTAAAGCTCCGTAGGTGTGCCTTCTGTCCAGCATCTGTAGGTGATAAAATATTTTACCTATTCTAAAAGGTGAAATGTTGGTCGGAAGGCACACTAACGGAGCTTTAAAAAGATTTCTTTTATTGTCTTTTAAACAATAGTTTACGCTAACTTTATATAAAAACCATAATTCATTAGGTGTGGAGCGGAAGTAACTTTGTTACTGTGATTTTGATAAAAAGATGTTTCCTTTAGAAGATCCTGTAGTGACCCAATATCAAATCTAATCATTGGAAACTATTTGTGAGAATTTACATAGATCACGAGTAACTTATGCTGTCACTAGTAAATTTACGTAGTTGCTTTTTTGTTTGTTTGTTTTGTTGATGGTTAGGAGCCATGCCTTGCATTACACTACTAAATATATGTAACTGAAGAAATGGCAGGAGGAATAGAAAAAAGAAATGAAAAAAATCATGAATTAAGTTTTAGACTTTTAAGCCATTCGAAACACAGTCTTGCAGTCCGAATTAAAAAACTACTATCGTAGAAGTATTTATGACGTCAAGGAACAACAGCAGCATGAAGGTGAGGACGTTGAGACAAACGAATCACACCAAGTACAAAATGGCTACAAAGTTGATGAATTCGATCAAGAATATCAAAATGATGCAAAAGCGGGTGGTAGATTTATAGAGATACAAGATATCCTCAGTCGTAGACTAACCTCTAGTACAATATGAGAAATCAATTTTTTAAGAAGCAGACTTGCCAATATATGGAATTTGAGAACCCCAAGAAAGATCTAAAGAAAATGATAAACCAATCATCCGAATTCACAAGCATTCCCCAAGAGGCGAAACAACCTTACCAAGTTTAATAGAATGATTATCCATGAATATTGAAGGGAGACAAGGGCTCAGCTTTCCACAATATCACATGCGCTTTTGTTGCTTTGATAGAAATCAGCCACTTCCTTCCCTATCACCTGACAGCCTAAAGATCACACTTCATATCTTACGCGTTTGGCTTTCTCCTATTTAGTTGCCTTGTGACCAATGTAAGAGTATAAGTCTGTGTTGGTGAGTGTCATTAATGTTGGTGAACTGAAACAAGTTACCAGGAAAATCATTATGTAAATTGGACAAATATAACCAGAACGATTAAACAGCAAGCAGGAATGCCACACTGGATAAAATTTCTCAGAAATATCAAGCGTTAGAGCCCGTCCTTCACTAGGCTTAAACATATACCTATAAACCTATACCTATATATTCTGTAATTAGAGTCAAAAGGCCCCCAGTGGGATGAGACTGTACTGAGAATCAACAATAAAACAGGTTCTGCAATAAGGACATCAGTCCATTTATACTTTGTTCAAAAGGAAGATTTACCATTGGACATCAGCTGGAATTAGATTGATCATCACCATGCTTGAAGACAAAAACAAAAACCTTTCAGGAAGATGGAAAAAAGACGCAGATAGGCAATGATTGAAAAGTTGGGGCAGCAAATAACAGATAGCTTAGAAACACACTTCCAAGACAACTACTAGAGGCAAATCTAGGCCAGTAGATTGGCCAAGACCATAAATAACCTGTGCAATCAATCTTTATGATAACAGCGACCAAATCCGATTAGTTTTCGAAGGAAAGTTCAGCAAAGAAACGTTATTTTGAAAAAAGTCGAAAAAGAATTTAGCAAGAGTATCACTCTCTTTTTTCCTAAAGGAAAGAGAAAACTTAATACCATCAGAAAATGGAGGAATAACTGACTTGCTAGAATGCAAGACAGCAGCATATATTTCAAAAACCTTCCATATTTTTTGGAAGAAATAGACTCACAAAATCGCTCAGCATAGCAAAATTAAGCATCACAAAGAATCCTTTTCAGGATTCTAGAAGTCTAAAAATAAGTCAAGATTTATCAGTTCTATCAGGTTAAGACTAACCAAAGAAATTTTTGTGATTATCAATGGCAGTAGAGCAATGAGCATTAAAACCATGGAGGAGGATGAGTTTTGGTTTTGAAACTATGAACAGATACAAAGGTTTCAATATCATCAGGAAACCATTCTGTAAAGTCAGTTTCTGTATCAGAAACCGATTTGGGTAAGACTAAATCCCAAGGAATATTACCAAGAAATTGTTGACACCTATACCGGTCAATCTGACCAAATATGGAATTCTTATGATCGTGTAGTTTGTCAACAAGACTTAAAACAACTGCCTTGACTTTTACAGTAACAGCCACGTTACCAGACGAAACAAAAAGGAGGTAAAGATGAAGCTGTGTAGTAACTTATTCAGGTCTGTCAAGTTTTATCAGAATAACTCAACCAGACCATGTGATAAGCAATGAAGTCACAAAAAGACAAAGGTATAAGGAGTTGGATTCTGGTTCAGAGTCTTATCAATGGGACCTGATACTGTCTCAACAACTAAGAAAGAATCAGAAGAGAGAGATGGATACAAGAAAAATAGATAACTAGTGGCCTGAAGAAGAAAAAATATAAAGTACATGCAAGATGCACCTTGAGACCGTACATGTCCATACACTCTAACAGCTGAAAAAATATGCCCAGCATAGAGAGCAATACCGTAAATATGAGTTATGGAGCCTAGCAGAAACAAAGGGAAATAGCTGTTATCATGAAGATTCCTATCAATAAACTGTCGTTGAGGCTTGTTCCAGGAAGAGCAAAAAGATGAGGAGACGCAAAATGAAAGAAAAATTTCACGAAAGAAAAATTAGAATATAGACCTCTGATGTTACTAGAAGCTAGAAAGGAAGTAATTTTAGAAAATAGTTTTTCCTTGTCTGTGTAGAACTAGTACTACCATATTTCGGGTCTATATTCGTGAATGTAGAGTCAGTCTTGTACCCAGAGATTGTTCGTTACCGTTATTGATCTGCCGGGTACTGGGGCTATTTGGTTGATTGAAACTGTTGTAAAAAAATGGAAAAGAAAAGAAATGTCTGAAACCATCATCTAGATGCAGAGCTTACAGGTTAACTGAGCTCAATACTGATGGGACTGGTATTAAACAGAACGACAAAAAGGAACTGCCCAACACACATTATTCCATAAAAGAGGGGTGTTGACAAGGTGACTCTACCACAAGTGACTTTATCGAGGGAAGTTGCAAAACAAAGCTGTAGAGGTCCTCCTTTTCATGAGACAGATTTTACCCTGATAGACGTTAGTCTAGTATTTTAAGAGCTGAGATTTTTATGTAAATAAATAATTGCTTATTAAAATATTTAAAGATTAACGTATCATGTGCACGTGTATAAAGAAAGCAGAAACCAATTGTTCCTGGCAAAGTGTCAGTTTTTGGCCCCCTTTTCAAAAATCGCATGTTCAAGGGTAAGTAAAAAGTGTCATGTGCTGACTTCTGTGGGGTTGTAGTTCCTAGGGTACAATACAACAACAGCAAAAGCCAGAGGCTATATAAGCAATGTGATGGTTAAAGCAAAAGCTCAGTTTTCTAGTGGTATCACCAAAAGTTATGATTCAGGGTAACTTTTAGGCTAAGACTATAAAGTTTTGGGCTTGGGACTTTGAGTAGAGTTGTATTCTTAAGCGTCCGAGGCCGAACCTAAAAGAAAATTTGAATGGATGTGGGAGGCTTCTCAGTCCTTTAAATAATTTCTAGGATTTTCACAAAGAAGAGAAGCTGGCTTGACAGCAAAGATAGGTTGACTATGAAATGACGGTGGCACTCAAGTTTGAGACTCGACACGATCAAAAATTGAGCAGTGGTCCATTGATGACAAAGTGCTTAATTGTTTATCCTGGATAAGATAGGTCGCAAGTGAAAGAGTGAAAAGAATGGTCAATGTCGTAATAAATGCACCTTCTTCCAGCGTTATCAATTGCTCTCTTGTTGGCGTAATTCAAATACTTTGAACTGAAGTGTAGAGGCGAAATTTATCATCATTAATTCTATAAATATTGGCTAGAAAATTAGAAAAAGGAAGACCTTACATTCTGTATCATTAAATAATACGAATTAGGGCCTGAATAACTTAGCTTTAATAACAGAGAAAAGTAGCATATCATCAAACAACAACGTAAGGTCTGTTAAAAGAAAACAGCTTAAGGCTGACTAGACCAGTTTAACAATTTAAAACTAAATAGGATTTTGTATGTCTTGTCAGCATTTTGATCAAAGGTATGTTTAATCAACTATCTTTGGCAGACTTAGGTCTACTTTCCGGTTGTTCTTAAAAAGGTAATTAATGCTGTCTGTACTATCCAGGAAAGGATCTACCTCTTCCACTTATCTAATATAGTATAGTGAGTTCTTATGCTAAAGGTGTTTCTAGGCCACATAAAAAAGTTAAATAGTAGTTTCAAAGTAGGTATCCATGTCTTGGTATATCAAAAATACTGCCTCGTATGGGATACCATAACCTCAAACTAAAAATTACGATAAGCTTGACAACGTTCTTTTGAAAATAAGCCCCATACAACAAGCACGCATTAATGCCTGAAGACTTCCTTAAACGGAGAAAACTCTGCCTGCAAACAATGCAGACAGTATCTAGTAAATGGTTTAAGGCTGCATTAGTGAAGGAGGGAAGGGTCTTATCTTCTATCAAAGGGGAGATAGCTCAAGCTCACTTCTGAAAAATATAATGTCGTGCTACAATAAATTTGACGGTTAGCTCTTTAATGGGTTGGTATAAGGCATTCAAACAAGTACTCCGGAAAATATATAGTATCTCTACCCCAGTGCAGGGATAAAGCCTTTCACAAAGTGACACTCTTTTACTATTCAAGCTTTGAAATTGTAAAGAAAATCCTAATGAAGTCTTACAAGTGATCAGTGGTTTTGACTGTCTGATATACCCACCTAACTCCCAGAGAATCTCTTGATAAGATGCTACTACTCTTTTACTTTCTCTACAACAAGATGATTTCAAAGAAAATCGTGAGCAGAAAATGTTGCATTATCTATACTGCTTTTCTTGTGTTTAGGTGATATCTCGAGGAAAGAATTTGAATCCAAGAAATGCATTATACCAACTAAAAACCAGTTACAAAAGATCTTTCAGAGGATTTCGGTCCTGGTTACTATGGAATGCAGTCAATTAGAAGAAAAAGAAAGACTACATTTTCATAGAGGTTTTCAAGGTTTTAAAGAGCAATGCTTATAGAAAGAAGATGGACCAGCTTTAGCATCAAACTGACACGAAGACGTATTATAAAGGTGAGATGATAATTGACGTAATTAAAGCTCTTTACCCTATCTGGCTTGAAATACAGGATAAAATAAACAGAGCAATGGATACCTCAAACCACAAAAACCCTATTATCATTAAATACACAGTTCATGTTAGCAATTTTATTTACTAAATGGCCAAACTTTAAATGCAAAAGGTTTTTTGCGCATACTTGGCTGTTAGATGGATTGATACAGATTCTGTCTTTAATGTGGAAAGTGGCCCAACACTGGACATTATAAGGCCCTATCTTGACCTACATTAAAAAAAGTGACCTCAAGAAGAGACAGGAAAAAGCTGAAAAGCATCATACCTAAGCCATTCGAGAAGAATTGCTCCATCCCAGTCAATACATAGTTCTTTGTTTTCTTTTTTACTTTTTCACCAATCCATCCTGTCCAGATGGTCGCTCTGCAGGCTTCCTAACTTTATCAGGGTGTGCCATCTTATCCAGTTGTAAACATCTACTTTCTCGAGGCCATACCGGTTCATATCTTATTTGACTGTATCACTCCAGCTTTGCTTTGGCAATCCTCGCTTCCTTTTACCAGCCATTTTTATTCCTGCAACTTTTCTGATATCTACATTTTCTTCTCTACGCCACACTTGACCTACCATTGGAATCTTCGTTTTCTCTTACCTACAGATATCGGCTTGACTTTTGCTTCCTCTCTCATGTTCTCATTCTTGAATATATCGGAATATTCCCATCTTTGTCATCATAACCTTGTCTCTGTCTGCGTCACTGGCCAGGCTTCGTTTCCATAAAAGAGTGTAGGTCTGATTGATGGCTTATATAAGATATCCTTACGTTTAGTTGGAATCTTCTAGTCATCTAGTACTCCCGATAAGATTCTCTACCTGTCCTACGCAGCTCTTATTCTCTTGGCTACTTCAGCTTTGCAACCTTTCTCTCTATCCATCAGGGTTTCCAAGTATTTGAAAGTTGATACTGGAGCCACGTCACTGAGATCCTCTCTTAGTGAACCTCGATACTGACATCATCCTTTTATCTCCACTTGTGGTTGTGACTGATGTTGTGCATTCTTGATACATATCCAAAATTATTCTGATATACTCCTCAGGAAGCCGCTTCTTCTTAAGACAGTGCCATATAAGCTCTCTTGGCACTGTGTCGTAAGCTTTCTCTAGATCAACAAATATCATGTGTATGGTCCGCCTAATACTTTATGTGTATCCTCTCCTCAAGCATTTTTAAGCAAAACATGGGCTGCACTATTTACTTCCCTCTCTTAAAGAAACATTGTCTGTTAGAGATCTTAACTAAATTTCTAAGCCTTGCATCTACTATCCTCTCCCAAAAGCTTGAGGGGGGTAACTTAAAAGCTTTATGCCTATGTAATTAGGGCTGTTTAAGGAGTCTCCCTTCTGCTTATAGAGTGGAGTGATTTTACTTTTTCTTCAAATGTCTGGTCTACCTTTCTTCTGAATGTGTTGCAAATTAGAAGTCATGTGTTTCACTCCTGTGTTCTTAAACAATTTTGTACCTTGACTGGAAACTCCTCTGGTAGGTTTTCCCTTTTTCATCCTATCCAATTGTGCTTTGACTTCGTCATCTCTGGCCAGCACCACTAGCTTCTCTACTTTCTCAACCCTCTTTAACTCCTTTCTTCTATTCCTTGTGTTTAACAGCTGTTCATAATAATTTTTCCATCTGTTCTTGATTTCATCATCGTCCGATAATATTTTCCAATTCTTGTCCTTCACAACCTTTATTTTGTCAATATCCACCAATATTTGCTTTCTTCTATTGTCCAACTTATAGAGATTCCGTTTGCTTCTAGATCTTTGTACAGTTCTTTGTAAGCCCTTTTCTTTGCCTTTGCTACTATTCCATTCTTGTTACGTTTTTTGTATTACGCCTCTTCCTTTCTGTGATCCTTATCTTTCTGTGATCTAGCTGTTTTCCATCTCTGAAATGCATTCCTCTTCTCGTTAACAGCCTTCTACACCTCAGTGTTCTACTACCACGATTTCTTTTCCAGGTACCTACCAGGTCTTGAAATTCTAAGCTCCTTCTTGGCTAGCTTAACTACGCCTGAATATGTTTTTCCTAGTCGCCTTTTTTACTTTAATTTTCTTCTTCATGACCTTGGTCAACTTTTCCAGATACTTTCCACTCTCTGCTTCTTTCAAATTTCATCATCTTATGCTTGCCATTTAGTACCTTGTTAAAGGGCCCTTAAAGGACCCAGACATATGGTACTTTATTTGAAAGCATTAGCTAACCTTAATCAACCTGTCCTTATAGCGTAGCCAGTACCATAGGCATGGTAACAGACCACCATATCAAGAATCATCAATGAAAACTTCTTTTTTAAGCAACCTTTTTTACGATTATCCCAAAATATGTCCCAAAATTGATCTATAGCTCGTTTTCAGTTTACGCTTTTAGTAAAAGTAACATGATAAAAAATCAACCAGTAAATTGATATACATATCACAAAAAGCTAACAGAAGACATCATTTATTGAAGATTTACTTTTAAAGGGTTAAAATAGTGTGATATAGTTGACGAAAAATTAGAAACGTTTCTGATTCATAGAAATTTCTACAAGATGCTCGTTAAGGATTCCTTTAAACGACATTGAGCTATTCTTACATTAAACTATTGATTACTAGTTTTTATGGGAATTGCTTCCATGGTCTTAGGTTTGCAGTTGGAATTTTTCTTTATAACTCTTCCCAGGTTATATTTTTTAATGCTTTTAAAAGCAATGAATGCTCCAACAGAATTCTGCCATCATGTTCTCATTCCATCTTTCCAACTCCCCTCGATGGTTTTCAAATCTTGCTAAAATCACTTTCCTACTCTTCACTAGAATCAACCAATGTTTTTGCATACGAGTCTACATGACTCTTCAAAAATTAAAATTTAATGCTCGTATATTCACCTAAGCAACAAATGTTTTCAAGGAGGTTTTCAACAAGAGCCTCATATTTGTCTGAGATTTTGTTATTCAGGAAGATTTTTAAAAAACTGCAACAAAACATTTCCAAGCTATTCTTTCTTCATCATCTATGGTAGCTACAAAATTCTGATCACCCAACATTTCTTTTATTTGAGGACAACAAAATATTGTGATTTACTTCTTGTTGTAGGACAGAGTAGATCATGCAAGCTCATATGTACATAAAACTGTCGATACCTGGAGAGAGAGGTTTTAAGAAATGTTTTACTAAATCCAATTTTATATGAAAGGGAAAGAAAATGATATTTGCCTCTATCTAGTGGTGGAGTGTATGAATATTCGGATCATCAACTTTCAAAGCTTTTCCTTATTGGTAAACTTGGTTTAGTATAATGCTATTAAAAATCATCAGAAACAAGAATATTTTCTTTACTCGTCTCTGGCAAGAAATTTACCACTTTGAGTTCAAAAGTATAAGACATTTTTTGAAAATGTATTTTATGAGTATTTTACAAATATTTGCCATGTAGTCTAGAAGCCAACAACATGGTTGCATATTAAGAAAAATTCAAATCGTCTGCTATGTCAACGTAACGACCAGCTACGAGTACCTGGGGGTTCAACTTGACCAATCATTCACGCTGGATGATCACTTCAAATCTGTCTGCAAAAAGGTTTCAACAAGACTGAGATTACTGAAACGAATTGGTCTTCTTTTGACAAAAGCGGCAGCAGTAAGGATTTTCCAAGCGTTCATTGTCCCGTTAATGACAACTGCTCACTAACTAATTTCAACTATCGAGTTGACACTACGTCTACCTTAGAACAACGTGCTCGTAAAATCATCGGTAGTAACAATATTCAATTAGTTGAAGTCATGGTTAAGAAGAAAAGTTGCTAAACTGTACGGAAGTGCTTAGATTCTGAGTTGCCATTTTTCAGTATCTCTCTCATGACTATTCAACTCGAAATAATAATAACAGAAGTCAACAAATTTTAACTTTTTCTCTGTATCTTGAACAAGATGAACATTTTTCTTCTAAATTCGGGGCGCTGAATACGGATATCGCTACCAAAACGTTGAGTTGGCTGCCAATTTTCCAGAACTGACACCCTCTAAATCTCAGAAACACGAAAAAACTAGTTGTTTGCTAAGTTTTTTTAATTTTGTGATGTAATTCGATGACAAAAATACTTAGATTTACCGTGATGTTATCATAAAAAACACAAGTTAAAAGCTAATTTTACAATAATTTAAAGTTTTTTCTTCTTAGCGCTTCTCCTGTGGATGGTTTCAGGATCATCCCTTATCAGCGTCCAGCAGAAGTCAGCGAACATTGGGCAAATCCAATTTTCTTGGTATCGCTTTTCAACTGACGCAACATCTTGGTGAAAGCGTTCGCCGTGCTCATGGTTGTAGACACCGCAGTTATCAGGAAACCGCTCTGGATGTGAATGTATAAAATCAACCTTCAGTGACATGTTGCATCCAAGCTCCTGGTAAGCCTTCAGCATATCACTTACTCGTTCCTTTTAGTTTGCCGATCGCTGGTTTCCTAGAAAGTTGTTCACCACAAAAGAACACCATGCAGCTCTTTCCTTCTCACAGAGTAGCTGTAGAAAAGCATCATTTCGCAGTTGTGTTATTTGAGGACCAACAAACACGCCTTCTCGAAGCTTAGCATCAAAGATGCTCGGAAATTTGTTTTTGATGTACTGAAATCCAGGTTCCTCTTTATCCATAACCTTCACAAAGTCTTTCTATTCATACCATATTTTGGGAACTGAGAATGCTATGCATTTGTATTTCTTTGGTGCAAGACCCTGCTCCATGCCTTGCAGACTCTTTAAAGATCCCATGGTTTGTTCGGGTGACATAGCTTGACACCAAGGCATGCATGATAGGCTTGTTTCTGAATAGAGTAAACAATAGATCGCTGGCTAACTTTCCAGAAATGTAACAAAATGAGGTTGGATCATTTACACATCTAAGTCTTCAGCAGATATCGTCTAAAACTGTGAATTTTTAAGGGCTTTATAATACTATTTACCTGATATAGAGGCCTCTCAACCAAAGACACAGTTCTTTAAGATTTCAAAAAATAAAGGTTTTTAATTGTAAAAGTCAGATAATAAGGTTATCAAGTAAATTATTTAATTTCTAACGCATATAACTCTAACATCTAACTCATATATTAACTTATAATTAGTCATATTACATAAACAAGTAGTAGAGTGGAACCCCGGTAACGCGACCACCGACGGGACCATCCTTAGGTGGTCGTGTTAGCGAGGCTCCACTATACTACTAAGCAAAGTTTCACATGTACCGTTTCCAAGTTTACTGTGGTCCATCTCCAGATATGTCTCTGATAATCGATCCCAATGTCACTTCTGGATGAGGGCAGCACGTGAGAGAAGTCCGAACACAACGATCATTTTAATGGAAATTACTGGTGCATTTGTTTTGGTAGCAATTTCTCTGTAAACTGTTCATTGGACCGACTTCAATAACCCATTGACATAAAATTGTTAAGAAAATGATACCCATGAAGAGAATTTGTTGATAATTTTACAAGCTAAGAGCACATCATAACACATGATAATAAAAATAGAAGTCCATAGATGTTAATAAAAGTTCACAGATTAAAGTCCTCTGATCAAAACTGAACCTAAACAATGCGGGCAAGATTGAATCAAAGTCCACAGCTAGAATTTCACTTTAAAAAGTTCAATATGAAAGTTTGCCTGCACGGTGACATTAAAAGTTCACACAATCCATTCTGCAGAGCATACACGGAGCTTAGCAGATGAGTAGCATCTTTCTTTAGCACAAACGTTTTGAGATTCTCGAGAGCCTCCAATGCTATTCGAATATCCGTGATTTTCGAAGATGTCTCGACACACGTGGTATTCTCGTCACTGTCTTCCGACAGATTAGAATCGGACACCGTTTAGCTAGATTTCGAAATCTGGTACTCCTCGAAAATAGAATTGACTAATCCATCAGAGTTCATGCTACAAGTCTCGAGTTCGGCATCACACGTTTCGTAATGTGAGAATGAGTGATTAAAATAATGCCAGCTGCAAGAGAATTCTTTGTTTTAATCCAAGCCTTAATTGTCAAAGTGAATTGAGACCTATTCAGTGATTTAAATTTACTGCGCGGGGCGCACACGACAGCCAGTTAGTCGCTTATAGCAACAGCATTTAAAAATTGCGACCACAAAGTCGGAACAATTTGAAAATATGGATTAGGCCAGGGTACCCATTAAAATTGTGTTTTAAAACTATTTCCTCTGAAGGACATCAACTGGCTTGAGGAAGAATACTTTTTTATTGGTTTCAACTGCAGGTCACCATTTACTGCCGTTATTCATAGGCCTAATTAGGTAGCGCGGTCATTGAAGCCATTAATTGCCCTTCCGTGGTCATGTTAGTGGATTGGAATATGCGCTTCGGACCAACTATTTGCTGGTCGAGGTCTGGGAACTGGACTGGTCGCGTTAGTGAAGACATTTTACAAAGTTTAATAAGGGAAAAAATCGGGGCTTTAAAAAAGTGGTCGTCTTGGCGGGGTGGTCGCATCAGTGAGGTGGTCACCAACCGGGGTTCCACTGTATATTTAATATTAAAATGATAACGGAAAATGTATTAAAACAGTGCCATTAAAGTAGTAAAAGAATTTATGAAATTTCTAATGTCTTAGCACAAGGTCGCTAATTTAGCTAGTAGACGTACTCGTGATTTGATACACCTCGCCCCAGTACATGGCAGCTCAAAAGAATACCAATGTCTAAAGAATAAATCGCCTAAGATATTACTTTGTAGTGGATTAGAAATCTAGCCCTGAATTCACTTCTGAATCAATCTGAAGTAATATAGGCCACCATAACATATATAGCTTTTATATTCTTTCAGGGGAATCAGTAAGGTCTTGTATGAAGACATGGTACAAGATTTGATAGCTTTACTGGATTTATGTATTTAAAGGTTGACTCTATTTCTTAACGGGTGTACAGTTGCAGAGAAAATAAGATTTTCAACAAGATCTGAGTATCAGACTTTTGAAGCATTATGTAAACTAAGTCTTGTAATATAAATATTTCCCTACACTTTTATAACTTTTTTTATGAGAATTTTGACACATTTGCCGAGATTATAATTATCCATTAAAGGAAACAAGACACCGTAAAAATGATTCAGACCTTTTGCATATTATTTACAGTACCGTAACAAAACCCTCTTCCTCTAAATGCTACTGCTGGAGAAAATTACTCATAAAACAACTATGTTTATGGCCATGATATTGGAAGCTAAAGGCTAATATTCCTTGTTTAGCAACAATAAGCATCTTAGCCTGACAATACGTATTAGTCATTTCTGGACAACTTACAGATCTTTTAGGGTGATTTCTTACCTACAAACAGAAGGTCATCAGAATAAATGTTTGCTATCAGTTTCCCGAGCTGGCTACATTCTTCCAATAAAAGATAAATAATCTGAGCTTTACAAAAACAAAATTATGAACTGGTACTGAGACCTATAAAAGCATTACGACACTCTCCAGACATCTCTTTTACATGAAAACATCTAAAATATCCAACGTACTTCTTTTTGATAGTTTACTGGAGTGTTATCCTAAAAAAATATTTGATAGATATTTTTGTAAAATATAAAAATGATGAAAAACAAAAATTGTCAATGGTTTTTCATTTCTTGATGAGCGTTGGGTTTTTTCTCACCATTCATTTTCCAGCACCAATAAATCTACAAGGAAGGATGCCTGATTAATTCTCTTAACCCTATCATTGCTTACCAATAACGTGTGGCCCTCCAAACGTAGCAAAACTGTAATGCACAAGGTCTCTCTCCATCGCGATTTGTAGTAACAGTCCAGATGTCTATCCACGTCTTGTTTCTCTAACTCTTCCTTCTGTATACCATCTTTCTGCTTCCATCTCTTCTACTTGGACTGTCACTGTTTCACTCAGGCTCTCAAACTTTATTCTTCTTCTCATTTGCGTAAAAAATTTCATTTGTCTAATCATGATTAGTACTAATTCTCGTTTGACACACATCATCTGGGAAACGCTTTTAACTTTATAGCTTTTTGGCTCAAAGAAATTTCAAGTGTGATTGTCAATCTCAAATATCACAACCCTTTTACTTCTTCCCAACCAATTCACTTATTATCCAAGACTCCAGATTAATAACCAAAAGTAACTATAAATGTGTTTTTACTGCCTTTTTTCTTAGTAATATTGACGTCCTTTACTCACAATACAAATAGTGTACTTGCTGCTGTTGTTGTTATTGTTGTGTCAGCTGCTGGAGGCAGGGTGGAAGACTACCTCGATGAGCATGACCCAGCTTCATGAAACGAGAAACCAACCTCTCCTCACCGCCGAACATATAAATATGCAGAAACACTGTAACACCCCTTCAGTATGTTTCTGTAACCTAGTACGAAGGTTGCACCGGAAATATCTCTCCCAACTACAGGGGTGTCGGAGACGCACATTTCCTTATTGTTTTTTCAATTGTGAGGCACAGCTAACAGGTATAACAGTTAACCATAAAGTCAGAATTTTTAACAGCTAAGAGTTGTTATCCTACCACACGAGGTTTTCCAGAATTACTCCTGGGTGCCACCTATGCACACCAGCAAGACAGCACTGAAGAACACCAGCAACCCACATACAAGGCAGATCGGTTTGGAAAGAAACTTGAAACAATAAGCTTTCACTTACCCACAAGGGCGCACAACTTTCAAAAACCTTCTCCAAGTCGACGACGAACCAGACTGGAAATCATTGGAATGACGAGATCGCTTTCTTCGATGGTATGGAAGAACAGCTTGAAAGTGAAGACCATTCGTCACGGATTAGTCAGGAGAACCTAGCTGAACAGCATCCAGGCGCTAAAACGTAGAGGTTGGCCTCCGTCGGTATCCAGCGCACATGCTAAGTTTCACTGGCAATACAGTCACCAAAAATATTCTTCTAAATTTATGTCAACACTAGATTTAATGCCCATGCTTGTCGTAACTCATTAAAAATGTAGGGATCCTACATGAGAAAAGTCAATGACCTCATAAATGTTAATGCTATACAAGTTGTCATCAAAGCTACAACTTAATTTCAGCCTTAACGTTCAACCAATATAAATCAAGAAATTGAAACTAGTAAGGTAAACATTTTACTGTCTCCCCCGCAACAAATCGTATTATTCAAAAAAATCCCCGCATTTACTCTTTTCTGACCTATATTAAGTATCAATGTGTATTGTTAAAAACAAGAAGCAAGCAGGTTTCAATGAAAAAGGACAATCTACGCCTTTGTATATTTATCATTAAATTACAAGTTTTACTGTTAGAATATCAAATAATTGCCTACAGTTCTAGTCGTGTTACATGTTGTCACCATGTGTTTCACTGATATCATGCCTTGGCATACTGTTGCCATTAGTATAAATGCCTATTATTTGATATTTGATTTTCTTTGGAATTTGTTGCTGTATTTTTTATGGCTGCTCTCTCCTTTTACTTGTTAATACTTACATGACTTTTTCATTTTAACTTTTAGCGTCCTAACATTTACTTCTAACCATAATAATACTACTTCTGACTACTCTAAACACCTTATTTTATGTTAAAGAAGCATAATGTCATTTTGTACATTAATTGCTTGAAATTATCAGTGAAGGCTGGTTAAAAATTACGCCTGAGAATGTTATTTCGTACTGGCTTTTATATATTTACCATATGCCCGAAGAACAGTTTGCTTGTTAACAGTGAAGAACCACAAAAGGCATAAACCCACTAAATGTATGAAACAATGAAAAAGGAGACAGATGAAAAGTGTTAGGACAAGAGATATATAAGTCATATAAGAAGGAAAACACTCAGAAGCCATACGAGTTCCACAAATTAGCACCAGGAGATGAAAATTTACATTCATTGAACGAAATATACAACAAGGGACATCAACTTGGTAAGGACGTATACGTCGGAAAGAACCAGTCACAAGAGAAGTAATAAACTGAGCTGGTACCAGAGAGGAAATATCATTAGAACACGTATTATGATACATATTAAAGGGTGATAATAATGAGAGAACATGGGTTACATAAAAGGGTTAATCAGCTTTATTTTTGTAGTCATACATTGTACAAAATGGTTTATTTGCGAATGTAACCTACTTTGCTTAGGATTATTCATTTGTGTCAATAAGTATTTTTGTAATAAACGTTGGGAAAAGATTGGTAGCAAAGATCCCAATAATAGCAGTCATACAAACATTTCAACCGGTATATGGTGACAAGAAATTGAGGCTTTAAACAAAAAAGGGTCTACTCCCACAGCTCTTCTTTGTTATATTTTTTCTGAGACGGATAATGTGGTAAGCTTTATATACTTAAGGGAGTACCAAGGACATTAAGATAATACATATGTCACACAAAGGTAATGGGAATTGTGTAACGGTCATGATAAAACCGTAACCATACTCTCTATACATTTTCTTTTGACTAAGAACAATGTAATTTTTGATATTAAAAAGGATTTAGTTTTCCTCTTACTTCTCAAATTCTATTCTGTCAGTTTTCCCAGATTTACTACGTCTGTTACTTGTCATTTCTATATTGGCTTCTTAGATAGCGTGAGAAATGATTAATATAAGCAGTCTTGTCAGTTAAAGGGTGGATATCTCCTAAAAGTTTTGGCATAATCGTATCTAATATGACAGTTTATTCTTTTTTTAATTCTTATACCTCTATTTGTTACAACAACTAACAGAGTTAATCAGGTCTTATATACCTTTGCTATACGTGATCTGATTGGAATTTAAACCTCTAAAATCGGTGCTAACATATTTTTTATTGTATATACAACAAGTTTATTGTATTAGTTTCTTTTAATAAAAAAACCCCTACTATCTGTCAAATTTAAATATCGGATGACATCATGAGGTCAAGTGTATATATGAATAAGTGGCCAACGACAGTCTTTGACTTTAAAGACTTCTTCTTCTCTTTGTTGATAGTGAGAGTTATTGCCTAAAAAGCATACGTGCTATATTATTTTATTTCACAACTTTCGCAAAATGGAAGAGAATGGAATTTTTAAGTGATTTTTTTGGAAAATATGAACCTCTCTCTACTTACTTTATATTCCTAGTAAATGTGCTTTTCAATTTTTTCCCTCCAATTTTAGAAAAATAAAGTAGCTTTAGACAACTATAAGCAACGTAATAGTAATCTTTTAAAAGTAGCAACCCCAAATATGACGTGAAGTCAGTTGGTGAAGGAGTGTTGCAGAGAAGTAAAAAGGGAAGAAAATATTTCTTTAAAGCACAACGAAGTTTAGGTCATCAGAAGAGGAAAAACACCTAGGCAGAAGAGATATTCAAAGTCGGCGGACAGCTTGAGTAAAGAATCAGTGAATATGGAAAGAAGTGATTATGAGTACAGTCACCACGGAACTGGTGTGACGATAACGAGTAGCTAGTCAGACGAGATGCCACAGGATGATTTGAAACCAGACAGGAAAGCTCATTAGAACATTTCCTTTGGTAGTTACAATAGAAAGTCTTGTAATGGAAAAGTCAGGTCCATTTGACAAGGGTTACAGAGATAAAGCAACAGAGAGAGTCTCATCCCAAAACGTAAGCAAAAAAATCCAAATGGCAAACTGCTGCTCCCGTCAAACCATGGCACCGGCATTTCATGCATATTTTAAGCTTATTTTTCAACTTTGATAGCATCTTTATACAAGTCTCAAGGTAATGAATGCCAGGGAATGGTAATTGGGTAAGCTCCTATTACCAATAAAGGGGGGATGATGGCAACCTTCTCGTGGTCCCCAACGTTAGTACCTGCCTTGCAGGGAAGCTAATGCCATTACCCGAACGACAAAGATATTAGAAATCATAACTGTACTGCTTGATCATGAAGAAACTTCTCGAACAATCGGGCCCAGCAATCCTTCAACTTAACGTCGAAGGCATATAGGGACCTAAATGTGAAGTTATACAAAACATCGCCATGAAAAATTCAGTTTCCGTCATCTTGCTCCAAGAAACACACACCACCAACAACGACAAAATCAAGATCTATGGCTACACGCTAATCGATGCTGTTCACGACAACAAGCACGCTATTGCTACCCTCGTCAGAAATGACCTCACTGCACAACTTGTTGAAAAGAGCAAAGACAGT
>RDPX01000219.1:435536-516918 GCA_003991215.1 Morbakka virulenta
GTACTATCGGGTGACCTTGACAAATTGAGGACTTATTTCCATAACTGGCGCCTCAAATTAAACACAACTAAGACTGTTGCAAGCACTTTCCATTTAAACAACTGTCAAGCTGACTACGAACTTAACGTCTCGACATCTGGTGAAAGGATCGCCTTTGACAAGACCCCAAAATATCTTGGCGTGACCGTTGACAGGACTCTGTCATACAAAAAACACCTACAAACTGTCGCAGAGAAAACAAGAAAACGGTGTAGCCTGCTAGAAAGACTTGTTAGTAATAACTGGGGCGCTGATTTCACCACGCTTCGCACCTCAGCAGTAGCACTATGCTATTCAGTGGCAGAGTACTGTTCTCCAGTGTGGAGTCAGAGGCCACGCTGTAAGAAGCTAGACGTATGTCTGAACGAATGCATGAGAACTGTTAGTGGTTCAATAAAACCCACTCCAACCGTTCTCCTTCCAATCCTCTGTGGCATCGAGCCCCCGGACATACGGCGAGACAGAAACATTCTGAATATGCGTAAACGTGCAATGGAAGACTCGCACCTTTTCCACCATCCTGCAACCTCACCCCTTGTCAACGTCCGCCTCAAAAGCAGAATGCCTCTATCCACACGAATGAACACTCTGTCAGGCCAAAACAAAGAAAACTTGTCTCCTGACACATGGATAATGTCTACTTGGAAGAACCGCTGGAACAACTCCGACTACATGCTTCGCACTTACATGCCAATACCCTCGAATAAACCTACGGGCCACGATCTAAAGAGACGTCTCTGGGTCCTTCTCAACCGAATTAGATCTGGCTATGGACGGCATGCAAGCTACATGCACAATATTTGCTCAGCTGATAGTTCGAACTGCACATGCAGTGACGTGAAAACAACTCAACACGTTCTGAATTGCCGTACGATTGGCATGAGTGGTTATATCAGAACAGTTGACGACGAATTTATAACTTGGCTAAATCATAACAAGCTGCTAGATATATTATTGTATTTTGTCCTGATCAGCTCATACAAATATATATACCAATAAAAAAACTTCATAACGTGCGTCTTAAATAGCCTCTTACGACCAAGTCCAGCTTCTTGCCTTAACATGGCAAGACTGATCCGAATGTTCAGAGAAGGGGCAAAGGGTGGGTTACTGGCGCTCTAAAACCAGTTGCTTCGAGGAGATGGACCTCGTCAGCCTAGAAAGGCAGTTCATCTAGATGAAGAAACACCCTGATTTTAAGCCTCCGCTGCCTTGTGGCTATATCTAACCCTGGAAAAGGATTTAGGTGTACACCATGAGGAAGAAATCTGCTGCTGCCTTACAGTATATACCCACTAGGTACAGGGAAGGTCCACAGCTTAAAACTGTGGTTAGTGTCAGCAAGGGCATGCGGTTAGAAAACCACAACACCAAACAAATAGGTTGGGGATCAACTGTAAAATGGACATACCGGATAGGTCAAGGCCCAGGCTACCAACGACCGCCATACCCAGTGCTTAGCACGTTGGATATGGAAAACAGACAACTGCTGTAAGAAAGAGGACGAAAAAAGGAGGGAAAAGAGTGAGGAAGAAAAAGGAAAAGTGGAAGCCGCTTGAGAAAACTATCACTGCGGGGACACTTAATGTAGGAACCATCACAGGAAAAGGAAGGAAATTGGTGGACTTGATGAAGAGAAGGGGAATTGACATTCTATGCATGCAGGAAACAAAGTGGAAAGGAAGTAAAGCTAGAGCATTAGGCAAAGGGCACAAGCTGAAGGAAGAGTACATCTCGAGTGCACTAGACGTAGACAGAATGTCGGACCGAGTCATGAGCTTAAAATTGGATTATAGCGGAGTTCTGAAAAATATTGTTAGTGCCTTTGAGCTACAGTGCGGGAGCGAAGTAGAAGAAAAAGATAGGTTCTGGAGGGAGTTGGATATCGTAGTAATGAGAATACCACCTGGAGAGAAAATTATCATTGGTGCTGACCTGAACAGCCATGTGGGATAAAGAAATGTAGAAGATGAACACATGGCTGGAAGATACGGATATGGAAACAGGAATGAGGGTGGGCAAAAAAACCATTGACTTTCCTTTAGCAGTCTTAAACACATACTTTAGAAGAAGATCGGAGCAGAGAGAAACATACAGCAATGGTGGAAAAACCACGCAGATTGACTATATCTTATATAGAAGGACAGATTTGAAAGAAATAGTTGATTGCAAATTTCTTGGAAGAGAATGTGTTGCTCCTCAACACAAAGTTTTAATTTGAAAGCTCAACATCAAGGTAAAGAAGTGGAGTAAGAGTGTGTTGGTGCCGGTATTTAAGGGGAAAGGTGATGCGCGAGAGTGTGGGAACTACAGGGGAATCAAACTGATGTGCAACGTTCTGAAGTTGTGGGAGAGAGTGATGGTAAAACGACAAAAGTCAGAAATCGAAATCAGCAAACAACAATTCAGTTTTGTGCCAGGACGTAGTACCACAGATGCACTGTTTGCATTAAGAATACTCAACGAAAAATGTCGAGATCCCTAATAACAACCACACAACGTATTTATTACTCTAGACAAAGCATATTACCGAGTACCTAGAGAGGTGATATGGTGTTGTATGAGGCTGTCAGAAATCACAGAGAAGTATATCAGTCTGGTACAAGATACGTACAAGGACAGTATGAGCAGTGTTCGAAGTGCTACAGAAAATACGGATTGCATCGAAGTTCAAGTAGCCCTGCACCAGGACTCGGCTTTAATCCCTTTCCCATTCGCAGTGGTAATGGATAGACTCACCGATAAAGTAAGAAGAGATGCTTCTCAAAATTTAATCTTTACAGACGATACTGTGCTGTGTAGTGAGAAAAAAGAATAAATTGAATTGCAGCTGGAGAGATGATATTATGCCTTGGAGAGGCGAAAAATGAAAATAAGCTGAACAAAGAACAGAGTACCTAGCATTGAAAGGAAGCCAGAACGATAGAATACAGTTGACAGGGGTGAAAATCTCTAAAGTGAGCTAATTTAAGAACCTGTGGTCAACTCTACAAGCAAACGAACACTTTGATAGAGAAGTAATGAGGAGAATGCAGGCCGGTTAGGATAGATGGAGGAAGGTAACAGGGGCACTTTGTAATAGGAAAATATTACCACGGATAAAGGGAAAAGTTTACAAGACGGCAGTGCGCCCAGCTCTATAATATGGTCTGGAAACTGTTGCTACCACCCTGCAACAAGAAACGGAGCTAGAAGTACCTGAAATACGCATGATGAGCTGGCCACTAGGTGTGACGCGACCAGACAGAATTCTTAATGACTACATACGAGAAACATTCCATGTCAGGAGATTTCGGGACAAGATGATGGAGTCACGACTTCGCTGGTATAGGCACACAGCAAGGCGTTATGCAGATTATGTAGGAAGGAAGGTACTGAGTTATAAAGTTCTTGGTGGGGCACGAAGAGGGAGACAGAGAAAAAGGTGGAAGAACGTGATTGGCAAAGAATGGAGGCTGTTGGTGTAAGGGATGTTGATGTGACGAACAGAACAGCCTTGAGACAGCTGATCCGCTGTGGCGACTCCTAAAGAGATATAGCCGAAAGACAAAGAAGAAAAAGATAGCATCTTTCTACTCTAAATGCGACAAAGTTTTTTCCGGTGTATACTCCGTTAAACTGATAGGTCCAGAAGGATATAGGTTTTGATTCATAGATGAGCCATTCCTAGTAATCAACTAAAACTAGTATCTCAATGAAAACACTGGTTAATAAAAATCATACTCTATTCAAAACTGGATGTAGATGTCAGTGCGTGTATATATATCTTTCTCTAAATGATTGTGCATTGTCATTGTCAAGAAGATTCATTCTAGTTTGTAAATGGAAATAAGATGATATTAGTTTCCTTTTTGAAATAAAATTTACCATATCATTGACATTCTTGACAATGAGGTTGGAAATCTGATGTTTGCTATTCGCAAGCAAAGCTTAAAACAAGACCTTAGCAACAGCAGACTGTTATTACAGTACTAAATCACAACAACACCAAGCTTTATAATATAGAGATGGAAATTATCTCAGGCATAAGGTACTCTCTAGCGCGATACAAAGAACCGGCGTTTTTAGAAGCAGCTTTAAAAGGAAATTGAATATAAGAAATCCTAAGAAAGATTTACAGAAAATGAAAAACAAACCATTCTCAGAGATAAACGCTCTTCACAAGGAGAAGAAACCTCTCCATGGTTAAGGACAGACTGATTGTGCATGAATATTGGAGGGAGATAAGGATTCCTCATTCTGTTGAACTACATGAGTTCCTTTTTGCCTCATGGAGAAAAACAGCTACGTCCTTCCCCCTCCTTGAAGATACGACTCCAGTTCTTCCGCAAGTCTGACTTGCGGAAGAACTCTGACTTGATAACAGTGTTTTCTAATTTGCAGCATGACTCCTTGGCCATAGTTACTTCTTTCCTAATAATCTGACTTACAGCTTTTTAACTGGTTCTCCTTCTAGCTTTCATGTTTTGATTAACCTGGTTGGTTTCAAATTTATGAACACATTTCTTTATCTTCATTACAAGCACTCTGTTCTAATGCCAGCTATTTTACCAGAAATCATTTTATATCTTTTTGTCTCCTTTCCTGACAGTGACATCCTCATACTTTCGTTTCGTCTATCTCTTTCAGTAATCCGAAGCTCCTCTTTTGCCTTTTCTGAAATCCATGGATAGGTTCGAGACTTCTACAAATAGCTTTTGTATACAACTGATTACTTTTCCTCAGAGAACCAAGTCAATAAAAACTCTAACATGTTAACAGGCCAAACACAAATTCAGTCATCACGCTACATTAATTTTTGACTATTAGGTGGAGAAGTGTATAGTATTTCTAGGTATCCTTCTCTTATGTTTAAACACGACAAATATATTAAAACTGTGAAAGAGGAGCTAGGTCTTTGGCACATCATATATTTGGAATTTAGTTCTAAAAATATATAGCACTCAATATAGGGCCCTAACAAAATCCCAATATACATTGAAACAACAATATACAACACAGGCTTTGTTATAACTCACTTTTAAGTTATCATTGGGCTCCCACGTCAATTGTTATAACTTGAATCCAGGATGATGGGATAATAGCTTTGAGTCAAAAGGAATAAATTTATTATTGATCCTTGAACCATGTACTAGCAAAATTTGATGTCTTACCCCTGTATACATAAATATCAAGCAAACTAATGGTTATTCACGTGCCACCACTTTTCCATTCAGAGGTCCTTCGTCCAGATCTTCAAGTTTTCTCCATAAAAGTTCTTCGCCAAAATTTTTAACATCAGTTTAGAGGTCCATCTACGTTTTGATGCAGATGGGTTCCTTTTATATTTTGTTCTACTAGTTTCTTAAGAGTGTTTTTTTCCCCACTGAGTTGTCTAATCTTGTTACTTATTAGTAATATTTACTAGTTTTTAATGATTTAATACTTTGAAATTTTTTTGCTTAACATCTTTTAGAATTATTTTTTAAATTTCTTTCAGATAACAAAAACTGTATGTATATAAAGAAAAATTTATATCAATCTCAGCATTTTTTAATTCCTGTCCAAACTAAAAAAATCCCACTTGGTTTGTCTCTCAATAGTTTCTTGAAATTTTACTTTTAGTTGATTGCCAGTGGAAAAATACATATATCTGAATCATGTTTGTATGCATGTTAACGGTTGGGATATAAGCTAAATCAATTAATTATTCCTTTTGGATATCATTATATTATATTATATTATATTATATTATATTATATTATATTATATTATATTATATTATATTATATTATATTATATTATATTATATTATATTATATTATATTATATTATATTATATTATATTATATTATATTATATTATATTATATTATATTATATTATATTATATTATATTATATTATATTATATTATATTATATTATATTATATTATATTATATTATATTATATTATATTATATTATATTATATACTTCATACTTCATACTTCACCTATTATATTATATTATATTATATTATATTATATTATATTATATTATATTATATTATATTATATTATATTATATTATATTATATTATATTATATTATATTATATTATATTATATTATATTATATTATATTATATTATATTATATTATATTATATTATATTATATTATATTATATTATATTATATTATATTATATTATATTATATTATATTATATTATATTATATTATATTATATTATATTATATTATATTATATTATATACTTCATACTTCATACTTCACCATCCCGAAGCTGATGTTTATTGCTATCATTGTAATCAAGTATAGTCTCACACTCAGCATTTCGAACGGCCTGATTTTCCCAGCCATCTTCCCGTTCAAAGTAGTGTAACTCAGGCCTCGTTTAAAATATTTGTAATTGAATATCCAACGAAATTACGTTATCGGGTTGCTGCTACGCAATTTCAAAGATGGTTGCTTCTAACAGTCCACCCTAGCAAGCATGCTCAGAGATAAATAAAAATCACTTTTTGTACTAGACCAAGACATTAACATTGAAATGAGATCGCTCCAAAAAATTATAAAACATATTTAGCAGTATTTTGAGCTGTAATGCATGAGCCATGCTTCTTGTTTAAGGCAACACCAATATTTTGTCTTTATACCATAAGCATTTTGCGAAATCGGTACCACAGTAGCATATGATTTCAGTTATGCAGTCCTTATGTATTTGGAATATTTTAATGTGTTCAGGTTAGATTTTATAGATTTTATCTTTCTTTAATGTTAGCAAATGGTATTCTAGTGACATCAACGAAAATATTTTTCTTCTGGTTGTGCCTGTAAACCAAAGTTGATTTCGAAACGCATTCAAGAAACGTAATAGTGTGAAAGAATTTTGTCAGCAGTAATAACAGGCCGAATCATTGGTCACTCTAACCCTCTCTACATCGGATTTAGGAGAATTTATCTTTATTGTTTCGTTTTAACTTTATGATCTCTGACACACGCCTGATACCAACCCATCTTTATAATTGGATGTTTTTCTTCCTTTAGAAATATACTGATCATAAGAAAATTTTCTTTTATTACGAATAACGACTTATCTATCACTATGATCTTCTGACCTTGGTCTAAAAAGCGCGCACGAGCCATTCGCTCCAGGGGTTAAATACAGAACAAACCACGAGGGATAAAGACCGATTTTAATCACATTGGTATTCATTGGGTAGCTTGAAAAACGAGAAACGCATGAGTTACCTTGGAAATTTCAAAGAGGTTTCCTTTCCAAAGTGTGATTTTCACGATAAAAGTAATTGCCCATCTTTTTAAGAGTTGTATCAGATTCATATGGGTATGAAATAGTAATAGCAGGATTCCAGGTGTTGACTTAATCCATCTACAATACTGAGTGTTTGCTTCATGACATGGAGTTTTGCTCAACTTTCATGAGCCTTAAATCCATTACAGAATGGTGATGCAACATTTGATTACATCGTTCAGTTGCTTGTCTTGTATAAATGAAAAGTGAAATAGATTAGAAAAGTGACTCAACGTTAATTGGAGCTAGCATCATAAAGTTCTGTACCTTTTTAAAAGAACAAAATTGTGTTTAATCAGATATATTAGCTAATAATAGCCATCTAATTTTCCATCGTGTTTAAAAAACCATCTATATTTCTAAAGGCAAAGAATTATTTTATCTCATTTAATACAAAGAATTGCTCAATAAATTTAGGAAGGATCTTTTTACGTAAAGACGATAAACAGAGGTTGGCTGCTAACATCAAACTAAACGTAATTTTCATGTCTAAAAAATGGAACAAGTCGTCAGCTACGATCACAAAGGAATCTTGCAAACAAAATTGCAAAATAATTCTAAACAATAATTCTGTTAATGCTAAAAAAGCAGAGAATCTAATGTATTCTGCTTGTCAGTTCGTTAAAACTCAAGGTGAATGAGTAAGCGGATGATTACAGCAGGATGAATTTTTTTACACAGAAGGATCGTTCTTCTCTCATAGGGCAGTTAAACAACTGGAAACTCTGCTTAAATAAAAGATATTTTAGTAGTAGGCGAAAAAAGACGTTTGCTAAAACCTTGACAAAAAGTACGTAAAAGAGAAAAGCTACCTGGATAAGTTTAAAACCATATGAATCCTGTTATGACATTTTAAGAATTTTTCCCCCGTAGTTTTAACGTCATTTTCTCCCACCAGTTGAGGCTGAGACGGTGACCATTAGTAGAACTTTGATTTGGCAGTGAGGAATTTCTTGGATGCCCTTCCTACCGCCAGCTAATGGCGTTTTCTTTTGTAAAGTTCCAAATTCTCCTCGCCCGCTCGGGGAATCGAACCCGAAACTACTTGGTTACGTTGCAACTGCGATAACAATTAAGGCACTGCTCCTCTGAATCCTATTATGACATAATGTGTTGAAAATTAGTAAGGAGTCATAGTTGAGTTAAAAGCTAAGCAAAAAATCAATTTTTCCTAGTTGTCCTTGTAATGTGTAGTAGAAAGGAAGAAGAGAATTTACTAAGATCTGAAGCTTTGAAGATACTGAAAATTACATCAATCGTATGCTGTCAAGTGCTTTTTAGGTTACTACAAAATAATACATACAATTAAATATTCTTATGTAAAAATTCTGTTCAGAGATGGCAGTTATAGGGGTAAAGTGTTCATAAACTGATATGTTGTGAATAAGCAAATGGCTGTCAACAGTTGTCTTCCGAGACAGCTATGAATATCAATGTCCCCAGATGAAGCTACCTAGAGCTTCGTAAACTTATTTACAGTTAATCAGTTAAACAGTTATTACAGTTACATGGTTCTAAAAAGACAGTTGACGAGTTTAAATAGATAAAAAATATTCTGCTTAAGTTGGTAAAGACAGTGACTACAATCAGGTCATCTGCAAAATGAGGAGTCAATTAAAGAAGCTGCAGAAGTCAAAGAAAAGAACAAAACTAAACCTAGACATGCTGCGAGAGGGAAACATGAGGGTGTACGACTACTATCAGAAGCCAATTTTTACAGTTGTCTGATGGAGACTGATGGAAACTATTTAAAGCCAAAATCGTCTTTGGCACAAAACATGTCATCATGCTGGAGGGGGAAGACAGGAGAGAAACGCTGGATAAAAAAGTTATTCCTATTTAATTTGATGAATCAAAAAAGAGAAAGGACAAGAATAAAAAGAGAGAAGCAAAGACAGGAAACAAAATAGGAAATTCATTCTTAAAACAGAGACAACGATAGTAGTGGTTGTTCTATTTAAAGTTCGACGCAATAGAGGATGGCAATTCAAATATGATGTAGAAGGGATAAAAAATCTTACTAGAAAGCGAAGATGCTTGCATAAAGCTGGATAAGGAGTAAGGTCAGTAGAACTGGATGAAAAATTAAAAGGATCTGAAAGAATACTTTAATAAACTCTTCAAAGAAGAAAGCGTACCCATCCTTAAAATTTAAAAATCAATGCACCTGCAATCCTGCAATCTCATCAAAAGATAAACAAAAAATATGAAGGAGGAAAGAAACAGCTAGAGTTGACAAAATACTAATTGAAATAGTTCAAATTTTGGAAAATTCAGGACTAGGAAGACTTGACAATCTCTTGATGGATATCTAAGAAAAAAAGGCCTATCATTTTCAGTAGGATAACCTAATCTATTTTCATTTACTTTCTTAAAAAACAGACTGCAACTATATAAAAGTTGCACAAAATGAGAACCATAAAGAGCCATAGTACTCTAGTGTTTATGGAAATCATTATAAGTTGGCCACGAAAAACTTTATTACCAGATCTATCCTTAATGCAACATGGTTTCACTAGGGAGTACTGAATAGACCTGCTTTTTACTACACAGAATGAAAAGAAAGGGATCCATCAAAAAGCATATTGGCCATTTTCCATGATTTAAAGACTAAATTACTAACATAATACCCTTATGTATATTCTGAATAAAATTAGCCTAGAGTGTACAGATTGCTGTACTTTGTTCCTTCTTGAATGGAAACAAAACTATAGGTATCTGATACTACTATATAGTTTACCTTGGTCTGTAATAGTCATTTAACATTTGTAAATACTGGATTTGGGATTTATATTTATGAAAACCAGTTAAGAGATATATTCAGACACAGCTCCAAAAATCGAGAATTTCTTGCAAAATGATTTTTAAATATAAATTAAAGAAGTATATTTAATTCACCAACTTGTCTACATGATAATTAACAGTTACCAAATATTTATTTAACGGAGGTATTAAAATAAAAATTGTAAACCTAACTTGGAATTTGTTTGTAATTATTTGATGAAAAATGCTGTACAGATTTGTACTCAGCAACAATTATGATAAAATATTTTCATAGTTGCTATGACATTCATTTACTTCTAATTATTGGTTGGTGTAGTTAACAGTGGCTACAGTTTCTTCTTCACATCATGGTATAGTGTAGTATAGTCTGCATACCACTAACTTTGTAATAATCAGCTTATTTTTGGTCCTTAAATAAAAGGCTCCTTTCTGTACACAAATTAAGAAGGTTTATTTAAAATAAGAGAGAAGCAAAAATTGTTAAATTTTGCTGGAATGATCATGGTGAAACATTCGATAGAGGAAAACCTAACCAATTAGTCTCCATGATAAGTAATGAAAAATACACAGGAAAGTTGTCAAAGGTATACATAATCTTTACTGGAAAAATACCATGCAAAAAAAACCTAAAGAACGAAATATTCAGTTTCAAAGCAATGAAGAAAGGTATTTGATATTGGTGTGTGCAACAAACGCTTGCTCTTTTGTACCGCAAACTGATTTTTAGAGAACATGAAGGAGTACACGAAATTTCTATGTCAAAATGTAGAAATTTCTATAGACAGAATAAAATTGACATTGACCAATGGAAATGAAGATTTCATGTTTTGCTCAATTTTTCTTTACAAAACCCAAAACAAAAAATATCCCGAATCTATAATGACCAGTGACTTGAATAATATACAAGATGGTAAGTAAAGAAAAAGATTTAATTAACCTTTTAAATTATGTTAATGAAAAAGCAATTAGGCAAGTGTATTAAATGCCCTTGATCCTTAAAGCTAACTTATGACGAATCTCAAAATATAATTCAGGAAAGAAGAAGGGTGGTAAAGGAGGTTTTTTTATTTCTCGCTAAAATTTTCAAAAAAGTAGAAATTACACTATTTGTGGTACAAATGTACTTTTCACAATTACATTTTTGTTTCTTTTGTTCAAAATCTGTGTTGCCTCCTCCTATCTAGATCAAAGTAATTTACTAAGAAAATGTAATTCAACCTGAATTTCAGCAATGACAAAACTAAAGGGGAAGTCGAAAATTGGCAGCTAATATATGTGTTTGGCAATCTAAAAAACTGTGAGTTACATACGATTTATTTTTTCTATAAGGTTGAAGTGATAAAAAGCAAATATTAAAAGGCTCTAATGCTTCTTCTTCAAAGTAAAAGGCAGACCTGACTAATAAGATATCAATCAATATTAAGAATATAGAGTCTATCTTGCATTCACCGGCTGTAGAGTTCGAAAATAGTCACACTTAGATTTGTAGCAGTCGATTATAGCAAAAAGAGGAATTTTTCACAACATTAAAGTAAATTTAGCCTTTAGTTATTTAACTTTCAAATTTAGTTTCAAGTAGGCCTATCCATGGCAGATAAGCAAAAGTAAGACATTTAGGGAAACCATTTGACAGGATTTTGAAAGGTAGGTAATTTAAACTCAATAATATCCATTTCATCTTGAAAATAACAATTACTAAGAGGAAATTGCTTAACTTTGATGTACTTTAATGATTCCTCGAATGAACTAAATAGATTAAACTAAAGCAAATTAAAGTTAACAAATAGTAATAGTATACTAGGTTACATTTGACGTTTATCATGTGTGTATTTTCAAAGATAATCGAGGGTGAATAGAAAAAATATCCTAAGAAGCCTCCCCTCAGCCAAGATTAGGTTTATGTCTTTCAAAGAAATATCTACAATATAGATGAGACTGTGGAACTTTGATTTTGAACAATAATTTTATCAATTTCGTTTGGTAATTTATTGAATAAAAAACCCCAAACAAACATCCTCCATATGTTCAGAAATAGAACCATTTTACCAGTGTTGCAGGCATTTTGTGTTATGAAGTCGTCATTCAATTATTACTTTTTGGTTTTGTATATTTCATACCTTATTTACTTTCTTAAGCATACAGTTGGCTTTAACAATCTGATTAAACAGGGTTATTGTGAATCCCTAAAACTTTGTTACTTCCATGAGCAATGGTGGAAGTAAAAGTAGGAGTAGAAGTAGTAAAAGTAGAAGTTGTAGTAGTAGTAGTATCAGCAGCAATAAAATAGTTCCAGTAGTGGTAGTAGTATCAGCATCTGTATTAGTATCAGCAATGATAGAAGTAATAGGAATGGAAAAAGTATCAGTGGTAGTAGTAGTAGTAGTAGTAGTAGTAGTAGTAGTAGTAGTAGTGGTGGAGGTGGTCGTAGTAGTATTAGTGGGAATAAGCGCCTCTTGGTCTTCTCGCATTTCTTTTCTTTAGTTAAGGGAGGCTATTCATGAAAATTATAAAAAGTAAGTTCACGGAGGTACAAATTTTGAAAAATAATAATTGCTATTTGAAATTAAGTTTCAATGGTGAATTAACTGGTTAGCAGCAATCTGTTTATACTTCTTTCATTTGAAAAACTGTGAGATAACTTTGCTCTTTTTCAGACGTAAATATATATATATATATATCCGCGAGGTGAGGGAGGGTATTTCGACCCTTGTCTTCTTTGAACTGTCCTTGAGCTGTCCTTGAGCTGTTCTTAACCCTTTATTTATTATTGGACCTCATTTATTCTAAGCATATGTTCATCATTAAGTTTTAAAGAAGAGGAATATTGACCTCTTTTATATCATCCTTTTAAAAATATTTTGGAAAAGTTCTTTAATAAAAGGGATAGTATGATAAAATTGCTTTATCTTTGATTGGTGTCCAATCGGTCTACTGTTTAGCTCAAGATAACAGCTTTTCCAATTAGCCGCTTGTTCTATTGCTGTAACTGAGTTGTGCAGTTTCAACCCTGATATTGAGTTATATCGCCCCAACTGGCTCCACTGGCTACCAAACATGTGGAACACTAGACAGAAAGGCGCAAGAGCTGTCGCTAGTAGCCTTTTTATCCCGAGACAACACTTCTTGGGAAAACTGTTGTGAGTATTATGAGTGCTTGGAATAGCGATATGATATTCATGATATCAGAAGTCACTGCTTATGTTTCTGCCTGAGTCGAGTGCTTGTCTCCTGTAACATTTGAGACCCCTGACTTTTAAACATTTATTTGGCTACCATCCCAGAATGCTACAATGGGTGTATTTATCTAGTAAGAAGGAACATTGTTTTTAATGCACACTAAATGTACGTTTCTACACCTTTCCAGTAAACAAGAAATACTTTATGAGTATTACCATTTCAGTCGGACATCAATCTGGTGTTATTTTTAAGCAATACCAGTGTCACATTCTTATAAGCTATTTTTAACGTTAAACTGTAACCGCATAGTTATTATAATTTAATTAGCTTGATTCCTAAAAGGTTAAACCTGATATAATTCTGTAGTATGTATAAAGATTGTTCCTATAATTCTTTGAGTAAAAAACAACCTTTTTCTAATAGACAAATTTACTATCATTACTCACAACCAATTAGTAAAAATTCAAAGCTTAATCGTAAGAAACTCCTTATATGTTATTTTCGTTGTTATTTTGTCTACCAAGAGTTCAAGTCTACTCAAATTAAAACAAGCCTTATTTCGACAATTTTCTATAATAGTCACTTTTAATGGACTACTTACACATAGTTACCCATAAATAGATTTGCTAAAAACACGAGTCGCTTGAGGAAAGCCAGATTTAATAAACAAAAGAAATCATAAGGTCGTGCGCTAGAATTAGTCAAATAGTCTATTTTAGACGAATAATTAAAGAAAGGTCTGAGCCAATTTTCTTTATAAAAGGAGAAGAGGAAACTGAGTTCATATCTGACATTCCATATTCTCGTGCTCCTACATCAAGTTACTGAGAGATAAGAGCGTGCCAGTATTATAAATTGTCTTGCAGAAGTGTGCCTACACAATACCATCCTACTTAAGCTGAGCATAAAGGACTCAATAGCTAACACTATAATCCTTATGTATTGATAGTGGTTTGTAAACTATTACAAAATAGAGATTTTCAACTTATCATGAATTCTTTTGTTAACGTATTTACTAACTCTGTGGTCTATGTCAATTAGTAAAAGTCAATTGAATACAAAAAAAATAATTATTATTGTTCATTATAGTTAGCAATAATGAATTTCCAAGGAGTACAGAGTTTGAAAAACGTTACATTTTAAAAGACGTTACACTATATTCTTTATTTATCTGCCAAGCGGTAAAATAGCCAGTGTTTGATTCAACTACTACCTCTTTTCTTTCTATTTCAGTCGGATTTTTTCCGCTAGGGGTCGCCGGAGCAAATTTTACTCCTACACTTCTTTTGGTCTTGTGCATCTTCTTTTTCCAGTCCTTTCACTGCCATGTCCTCCTTGATATTTTCCATCCATTTATACGTTGGCCTTCCCCTCCTCCTTCTTCTTCTTGACAAGTCCATGTTTATGCATCGCTTACCAACGTACTCTTCATCTCTCATCTCCACATGTCTATACCATCGCAGTCGATTTTCATACAACTATCACCATTGTCTTTATTAGCACTATCATTCCAATATGTATTCCAAATTAGTACCCCTGGCAAACAACTGCACCCCGTTCACTAACTTTATCAATAAACAGCACTTCCTTTCTGATGATGTGCTAGAAATATGTAAATATTCATTGCTTTTAATAATTTTCATGAACAGCCTGCCTTAACTAAAGATAAGACAGAGGAGAAGACTAAGAGGCGTTTATTGCCACTGGTACTACTACCACCATTACCACCACCAACACTACTACTGCTAATACTACTACTGCTACTACTACTACTACTACTACTACTACTACTACTAAGGTCTGTCACTAGACACTGGCTATTTTGTCCTCTAATCGTCCTTGCTGGAGATGTAACTATCTCATACTCTGTGCAGAATAGGACAGCAACAAAATAAAACTAAAATTGGTAAAGAAAAATGCAGAAAGTGACCATGTTAACGCTGAAGTTAAAACAGGATCCTCACTACAAGTAGTAGTGAGGATTCTGACCAGAAAATAGAACCTTGAAACGAAAGACGTAAGGGAAGTGAATGAATCAGCCACTGAATTTGATAACAGTATTGGCAAAGAGGGATTTGTGCAAGATCTTTGTANACTACTACTACTACTACTACTACTACTACTACTAAGGTCTGTCACTAGACACTGGCTATTTTGTCCTCTAATCGTCCTTGCTGGAGATGTAACTATCTCATACTCTGTGAAGAATAGGACAGCAACAAAATAAAACTAAAATTGGTAAAGGAAAATGCAGAAAGTGACCATGTTAACACTGAAGTTAAAACAGGATCCTCACTACAAGTAGTAGTGAGGATTCTGACCAGAAAATAGAACCTTGAAACGAAAGACGTAAGGGAAGTGAATGAATCAGCCACTGAATTAGATAACAGTATTGGCAATGAGGGATTTGTGCAAGATCTTTGTAATAACATGAGAAGGAAAGGCTTTCCACAAGATGATATAAACTTTATAAATGTTTTAATTTATTAGTTTTGGAGAAAGGAAACGGAAACCCAGCCTCCGACAATCTAAAACTATTGACCGTAGGATATCGAAGAAATAGACAGCAAAAAAAATTTGCTATATTCACATATCTATCAACTAAGGTATAAAGGAAATGAACAATTTATTGGTTGCAGCTGAAAGAGTTGTACAAGTGAAAGTAAGCTTTACTAGGAAAGAGAATAGAGAGGCATATGTACCAATATACAAAATAAATCTCCAGTTTAAGCTATAAGGGATCAAAAGACTGGTTTTTTTTAGAATTAAAACGGTGGAATTTAGAAAATCTTGACCACAAATATGAGATAGAGAGTAATTTTCGTGTTAAGAAAAAGTTGATGGAGCTAAAACAAAAAAGGAAAGCCTGCCTAGCATAAAATAAAGAAACACCAGGATAAAATTAGACAGTATAGACAGATTAAAATGCTCCTAGAAATTAGAAAACACTATTATACTTTTTTTTTAGTTCTAATGTCATTTCCCCCCAGAAATTGGGGCTCAGATGGTGCCCTTTAGAGGGACTTTGATTTGGCAGTGAGGAATTTCTTGGCCGGATGCCCTTCCTGACGCCAACCAATGGCTTTTTTTCTTTGCAACGTTCCAAATTCTCCTCGAAAGCTCGGGGAATCGAACCCGGAACTCTTGGTTACTGTGCAGTTGCACTAACCATTAAAGCCACGGCTCCTCTATATAAAATCATTTTTGGGGTATAAAGACGAAACATCTCAAGCTGACGAATAATTAGAATTTTGAAGTAGCATATAGAATGAGGAGCTGTTACTTAATGGCTAGTGCAACTGCACCGTAACCAAGAGGTTCCGGGTTCGATTCCCCGAGAGGGCGACTTTGGAGTTTCACAAAGGAAAACGGCATTGGTTGGTGTCAGGATGGGCATCCGGAAAAGAAATAATTCCTTACTGTCACATCCAACTCCCTAGGAAGGGCACCGTCTGAGCCCCAGTTATTAAGGAAAGTGAAGTTAAACCCCCCCAAAACGTTATATACAATGTCGAAGCAGTGGCTCACCAACATTTATTGACACAGGAAATATTCTGGTTTGGCTCAGATAAGTAACCAATTGTTAAGTTGACTAGGTTACTGGTATTGTAATAAGATTATTGGCCACAGAAATTCACTTTAATTGTGAACAGTATTCCTACACAGGATTGCTCAAGAATGTTTGTTTAAGTATGTACTATGTATATTGTACCAAGTAGATGGCTCGAGAAAACATGAGGTTAACCACAAAGGAAGCGAAAACGTCCTTGTAGTAAGCAACTAGAGGCCCGTAACATGCCTCCCTGTTATGTAGAAATTGTTGACCCCAGACTTGACTGATCCTATATATGAAGGGAAGAGATTTCTTGCAAAGGAAAAAATGATAAAACTGATAAACAACATATAAAACAAAATAAACTGAAGGAGTTCCACTTGAACTTTCTCTTTTGACAATAAACAAGTGGTAACCATGTTGTAAGCACAAAATTCTTGAAGTTTATATGAAATAGTAACCCAAGTACGACAGAAATGCTACAAATAGAAAATGTTCCCTTGTAATATGGTTCTGTAAATTCGGTCTACAAAACCTTAGCTTCTTTTTTCACTAAATACACATTTTTCTCATAATTTTTAATCACTATTTGTGGTGCTTTTTCAGATGAAAGAAAAAGGAACAAATGGAATGAACACAAAGGCCAGCTTCCGATGAAAACGATGCTTAAAGATTTTCAAAATCGTTAATGAAATATTGTCTTATTTTGGGTCGAAAGCTCTCTCGACAGAATTGAACATTTTAGATTAAGTTTGGCCAATTATCATAAACTTGTTGTTGTGAGGTAAATGTAACTGCAAAAAATATTTATCTGAAATGAATAAAGTAATATAATTGAAGCAGGAGACAAGAACAGTTATTGCCATCTTCCTATTTTAGTTTCTGTTGCTCTTTTAGTTCTGCCTGACAACGATTGCTTGAACAACCACCTTTATACTGACTGTGACTATGGTTATAGACTGTTGCAAAAAAGGAAATAACTTTTCTCTTACATGGATAATTTGTTAAAATACTTGTTAAAATATATTACGAAAATTCATTTTAACGACAATTAAGTGGTGACATGAAAGTAGAATTGGACCTAGGTACATGCTCCAAATCAAAATTTATTGGAGAAAAATGTTCAGTATTGGTTTCTTCTGAATACCAAAACTGACAGAAATAATTAGGCCAATACAGACACTAGATAGCGTGTAAGTACTATACTATGCCTTTTAAGGGAGACTGGTGACAATAGAAACTTTAAAAGTTGTGCAAATTAAAACATTGACTTTCGTTTACACTTTAATACACAAACAGACTTTACTATTCTATTAAATAGCCCTTGTCTTGTTCTTCTTCATCTTTCGGCTTTTCTCTGTTAGGGGTCGCCACAACGGGTCATATGCCTCCATTTTGTGCCGTCGGCAGCCTCTTTCCTTCTCAGTCCCATCCCCTTTATGTCCTCTTCTATTGCATCCATGTAGGGTCTCCTTGGTCTTCCTCTCTTACTGCTCCCTGGCAGATTCATGTCTAGTTTTCTTCTCCCAATATAACTCTTGTCCTTCTGAACACATGCCCATACCATCACAGTCTTGCCACCCTTTGCTTCTCGCTCAATCTCCTGACATGTGCTGTACCTCTGATGTGTTCAGTTTTGATTTTATATAGGCGTGTGACTCCAACTCAGCATTCTCAATTCTCCTACCTCCAAATCCGCTTTAGGCGCTGATATTGTGCTTAATAGTTATATCGACCAAATGTATCTGGTTATAAAGGCAAAAGTCTCAATACAAGGTAACAAAAATTTGAGAACCTAGGAATACGACGATTTGGAAATCAAAATTTCAAAAATCTAAAGACCACTATTATATCAGTAGTAGTCAGAGCGGAATGGTGTGATATTGAAAGGTGCATCCAAACACATTTCAGGGTTACTTAGAAATATTACTGTTACCCAGGATACAGAAGATAGCATTGTTGACTATGTGATTTACATGAAAAATTAGTAATACAAAACCAAATTTTCCAATTACCAACCAATAAAAATCTAAACAAACATCCCTCTTTTGTTCGAGGCTATGCACAGATTCAAGAGAAATAACAGAGAAAGTAAATATCAATATTTGTAATGATAATAACAACCATTATCGTCGTAATATTTACTATATTTACAATATAAAAATCACCAGATGATGTACATGGGCTCTAATGGCAAAAATTTACCTCAAATACATTTGTAGTTGATGAAAAAGGAAGATGCATGGTTGGAGCCACTACCATAGGTGACCAAATCACTGTGACTGAATAGAAAAAAATGTGTAAATAAAGCAATGAAATTACGAGATTTTACCTTAGAAGCTGAATAAAATTAACTAAGTGAAGAGCAAAGAGGAATATTGCACCAATTGAGAGAAATCTAAGGGATAGAAAGCTAGATATTACTAGTACTAAGAACAGGTTCAATTCAGCTAGAAAAGTACAGGGTAAATTCAATGCCACAGACATTTCTCTAAGTGAAGCTAATAACCCAATATAAAGTAGAACTGTACTAGGAGCTGGAATTTTGGATATGAAAACGTGCGGAAACGAAAAGAAGGAAGGCTTTTGGAAAACAAGAATGGAGAACAAATTAATTGAGCTAAGTAAAGTCTATTGAAGAACTAACATTTTTATGAAAAGAAACAGTGAATGACAGCACAAAGATCAATAATAGAAAAGCCATAGGATCAAATAAAATAAATTGTTGACAGCAAGAGAAAACTCTTACGAAATAATTAAAGCCAAGACAGCAAAAAATAAAAATTTACAACAATAGAATATTCTATTTTATTAGAATATCTTCTTGAGCAACAAGGCATAGAGTAAAGAGAATCATCAGAAGTAGAAGAAGCAAAACTAATCTAATGTGGTATATGGAGCAGAGAGGAAAAAATATAGGCACAAAAAGGTTAAAGAAATTTTAGGATCAAGTTATAGAGGTTAGCGGCTAAGAGGAGATTAACAATGCGGAAAAAATTAGACTTAATAGAAAGCTAAAATTCAGAGAGAACAATGCCAAAAAGTTCAAAAAAGCAATGCAGACATGACGTTTGTTGGAAGAAAAAAGATGGATGAAAGCTTATCACGGCTGCAGATACGACAGAAAAACAAAAAAAATAGGATTAGATAGGTATATTCAGGTACACTGCAAGTATACTAAATAAGGCATCTAGGAAAAGTACCCGGGTTGCACTTGGGAAACATGTGGTATCCAACCAGGATCATAATTTTAGCCACGGAGGATAAAACACAAGGTTTGAGACTTATAAGTAATAGCTAATCTCATAGATATTTTAAACTCATCACACTTTCTGTAATTCGAAATGTCTACAAACCACTGATAGTTATGGATGGTGTCTAAATACCACTACGTTCTTTTTGAACAATGGTAAAGACCTCTCACTTAGCAAGATTTACAAAACAAATGGTAGCATTTCTTAGATGCAAGGTACAAAATTACAAAAAACATGTTTCCACAATTTTGACAATAACGACACCCCCATAGCAGATGACCTTGAGGTAATTAGGGATGATAGCTCTTACGATAACAAACGTTTTGGATGATAACAGTATTGATGGCACGAGCTAGATTAGTACAGAGTATCTCTATTGATGAAATGTTAGTAAACAGAATTGAGCAACAAAACACAGAAAAGTGAATAATTCTATTCAAGATGAGATAACCCTTGATATAACAAAAATACGTAGGGTTATAAGAAAGAACTAGGGCCATAAAATATGACCCTTGGTAAAGAAGACAAATTAAAGATGGCATGCAATGTTAAGGACAGATTTCGATGCATTTAAAATAGAAAGAAATTTTGACGTAGGAACCAAAGGCAAGAGGATAGTAGAGTTACAGACGATGTGCTAAATAAAGAAGAAGAGGTTAATTACTCTGACAGATAAATTGAAGCAGATAATGCTTCCAAACAGTGAAATATCAGAAGATATAAACAAAAGATATTTTATTTTATTTAGAACAGGATGTTCTAAACAGATCAAAAGTGAATGCAAAGAAAAACTTTGTGTTGCTACGATTGATGGCAGTAAGGTACCGAACACTGAAGAGAATAGAAGGTAAAATTTGTGAAGTGTGAAAAAACAGAATAAAAAATAGAAGTCAAACCCCACTAGTGATAAACCGAGATACTTGATTCTGAACATAGGACACATTGTCAAAGCTGGTATTTGACGCTCTTGTCCAAGTAGCTACACCATATATAAGGTTTGGTGTTACTCACCCAAGGTACAATTATTATGTATCTTGTAGTTTGCTATCTGAGGAGGTTTCAGACAGTAATTTTATCAGCATTGCTTGAAGGTATGATCTTCCAATGCTTTGTCACATCCAAATATGTTGGTCCTTTGTCCACGAGAAAGATTTAAATATTTACTTGTAGCTAAACTCTTTAGCCTTTAGTAGCCACACTGGGAGTGGTATCGCTCGTTTTTTTGCCAATGATGGCAACAAACTATTTCTTGTTCTACGTTGTTATCTTTATCATGGCTTCCGTCCTGTGGGTCTTGTTACGTGTTGGTGTTGTTCATATCTTGAAGTGTATTTTCTATTTATTATGCAATGTATGCAACTTTGTTGTTGGAGCTGTGTTGTCAAAATCTCGCCTAGCTGTAAGAAATGATTTTTTTTTGTTTTAAGAAATAAATAAATTTCTTATTGATGAACCTCTCCATTTAGCTTTCCAAGACAGCTGATTAAACTGATAGCCTTATAGTTGTTGGCTTTAATTTTTTTCCTTTCTTAAGGATTAAAACCATGACGGTAGCTCTCCATTCTTAAGAATCTGTTGCATTTTTTCACCTAGTATTGTAAATATTTAGTTGTATTTTATTTGTTAAACGTCTAAAGTGTTACCGCAACTCAGTTCTAATGTCAACAGGTCAAAGGAACTTCTTTGTCTGTAGCTGCTGAACTTTTTTTTCTGATTGTTTTTCTGAGCATGATACCTTCATGATTTCCTTCACAATGTCTAGTTTTCTGTAGCCTCTTTGCTCTCCCAGTTCTCTCTGACTTTTGAATTGTTTATATTTTTTACCTCAAAGTAGTTTTTGAGATAACTTACAGCTTGTTTACTTTGTGAGAATTTCTTTATTTTCTTCAAGGTTGATGGGAGTTATTCATAGTTTTACAATACTGATGGCTGCCTGCATCTTTATTAGGGAAGGGGTATTTGACTTTATCAATCAACATGGACTAGTTTTTCTACCTGGCTTTTCCAATAATTGCGTCTGGAAAGTGGTCTTCAGTCCTTTGATTAGTGATTAAATCAAAGAAGATTTTTACTTATTTGTATCCACTGCCTGCTAGCTTGTCTGACACTGCATGGTCTTTCTCTTTCTGAACCTGTTTGTAAGTTAGTTATGGTAAAGATTAGATCTGGAGTATATGTCATCACCCATCTGCTTGAGTAGTACGTTGTAGTGTCATCTGGGCTGTTCAGTAGCTCCAGTTGTTGTTTAATTTGTATTCCTCTGCCTCCTTACCTCTAGCATTTCTCTTTATATATCCACAACGTTTACATTACAACATGACTTGAATGCAAAAATGGATTGTTGTGTGCCTAAAAATTCAGGACTAGTAGATACAAATTCAGGAATTTTTTTTAATTAAAGGGTTTCTTCTCCTAAAAAAATTTTTACTTGGACTTACTAGTCTAATAATTGCCAAGTGGCAAGAGAACTTATATTCAAAGTCATCGTCAAGAGCTGTTGCTTACTAGGATAAGTAAATCCTGTTTGTCCACAGGTCTGTACTTATTCGTCTTCTGAGCCGTTTGGATGTTGCTTTTCCTATGCCTGGTTTGCCATTTGGACATCCCCTAGTAGCCACTTTACCCTGGTTTTCTCCTGTATACCCACCTTGTTTTGTCTGGGGCTCTCGGTACCCAGTGTCTAGTGCCATCTTGGAGAAGATGTATTTGTAACCTACAGACCATCGTTCCTGGGACGAATAAACTAGGGAGTTCGAAGGAAGAGTATCCTATTGATAAATCCACTACCCATATAATATAATATATGTAATACTAGAAACCCTATTTTAATTGGAAACAGAGTCTTCTACAATATCCCGTGTTGAATTCCGTTTATGAAAAAAGGAAAGGTTGTGAACTGCATGAAAATCGAGTTCTCAAGTGATTATGTGATAAAAGAGCTGCATCATGATAGCCACTCTCTCTGGTAGTCTGGAACTTGATAGTATCATAATTAAATTAAAATTAGTAAAAACTAAGCAGTTGTAATATCAAGACAGGACCACTTTCCCTAGGTGGACCAATAAAGACTTTTAATGTGCATTGTAAGACCCAGAAACTAATGGCAAAGTATTGCGTTCAAAGTTTATTATACGAGGTACAGTATGATGTCAACTAATAATAAGTTATAGTTGTTTTTAAAGAATTCGTTATTTTTAGCAAAACAANATTGGAAACAGAGTCTTCTACAATATCCCGTGTTGAATTCCGTTTATGAAAAAAGGAAAAGTTGTGAACTGCATGAAAATCGAGTTCTCAAGTGATTATGTGATAAAAGAGCTGCATCATGATAGCCACTCTCTCTGGTAGTCTGGAACTTGATAGTATCATAATTAAATTAAAATTAGTAAAAACTAAGCAGTTGTAATATCAAGACAGGACCACTTTCCCTAGGTGGACCAATGAAGACTTTTAATGTGCATTGTAAGACCCAGAAACTAATGGCAAAGTATTGCGTTCAAAGTTTAAAGAATTCGTTATTTTTAGCAAAACAGCCTGGGTCGTGAGGACTTGCAATGAGGTATAACCTACTCCTTAGAACACAGTTAATAATGATGGTGCAAATCATATTTGGGACCTCAATCTTCGGTGTTAAAATGTGGTAAAGGGTACTGGGTCTCACTTCGTTCTTGTACTTAAAAAGAATAAGATTATACCAAATAAGATTTTTGTGATACCTGTAGATACGAGAATAGACAAGAAAGAGGGAGAAAAGAAAGAGATTGACCAACATTAAGACATGAAAAGGATTTATGAAAACGACAACGAATTCCTTCCAGTGGATAGACAAACGTGATGTAAAACGTCGATATAGATTGCTGAAAAAATGACCATATATTGAATTATATAAATTTTAATGAAAATTTTGGAATTTTAGGACACAATATCTCCTCACTGATTCTTGACCATGTGTTACACCTAATGATGGAAATTAATGGGAAATGACAAAGCATCAGCCTCTGTCTACATTAAAAAGAATAAATGAAGGTATCATTTACTGACTCACTTATACGTTTCCGACTGGGTCGATAATATAAAGATACTTCAGACACTCCAGCTTTCTTGATTTAACATCGAATACCGTAGGTCATCTCCCTTCAGTTCAGTATCATTTGCAACTATATTTCTGTCAGTTTTGGTCTTGCAACCTTCTCTTATCAATGTAGATCCTAAAACAACACTGAATTAAAACTTTCTAAATTCTTGCCATGTGACCAGAAAGCAACTGCTACCTCTCTCCTCAGAGGTAGGACAGTAGAGAAATAAGGCTGTGGCAGCCAGATCCTGTTTCTTTTTTAGACATTTTTTTACGGGGTAACGTCTCCATGCCAATCGGAAAACCGCTTATGTCACTGTATTGCGCAACATCTCTCTATTATTCAGGTAGAATATTATTAATTTCTCTCACCATGTGTTTCTTTTTTAGGTTTTTGTGTATCTTGGTTACTCTTAGTCGTAAAGCTGGAGATTACACAAACACGGAGCGTAAAATCATCTGATTTTTTTTATTGGAAAAGGGCCCAACCAACTATTTCAGACTTTTTCAAAAGACTTGTGGGGAAGATGCGGTGTCAAAGCTATGAGTCTTCTAATGGCTTAAATCCTTCAAGAGCTGCAAGGAGGTGGAAGGGTCAAGACGGCCTTACGTTGAAAAAGTGAACCAACTCTTACTTTTGGTCGCAGATTGACCGTGTTGAATAAAGAGAAGAAGCTCGGGATAAAAGGGAAGTCAGTGTGGTATGTCTAGGTGCAGGTGTTTGTGGCACCAACGATATGTGCCAAGCTAGTAACCATCCATTTTTTGTACAGCCAGAAGAAGCGTCAGCTCAATGCTTGTGGAGTCTTCCCGGAGAAGATTGGGAATGTTTTGAGGGTGAGACAGTCAACCAGGATTTATTTTAGCAGTTTCATAATCGCCTCTGTGACGTTTACATCGAGTTTACATCTGCAGGTGGGTTGGCTCAGTTGAGGTGCCTTCTCAACCTCGGTAATGCAAATCCACGTTTTAAGTTAGAAACAGTTCTTGGCCAACAAAGAGATTATGTATCTCGAGCATACAACTTATGTCCCAGATTTCTCCACTGGAGGCTTCTGAATCTTGCCAAGGCTGAGAACAATTCTCAAGGAAACCAATATCGCCTCAAAAGAAGGGACATGGGGAGTTAAGATGAGCGACCTGAAGTACCCTAGGGACGAGGAATATGCCCGGTGCTTTATTTAGTAACAGAAGCAAATGCAGACGTGCATGAGCTTTTTTACAGGGGTTGGGGTAGAATTTACTTTTAAAAATTGCAAGAAACGTCTCGTTTCTTTCTAGTCTCATCTTGTATGACTATTGATATAAAGACATTTCTTTCATACAGAATTATTGACTGTGAAGAATTGACAAGATATGTTAAGTACGATGAAGAGCATTTTTAAATACAGAGGCTATTGTACATTTTAGGGGTAATGACTTTTGTCAGTATCAATAATTCCTAAACCTACAGAAGTATACATACTGATGAAGCTTTAAAATTTTTATTTTGTTTGAATTTAATAAAGGTGCTTTCCAGACTGTAGATGATGCATTTAAAGCGCTCTATGATTTGCCAATTCTGGTCTCCACATCGTGTGTTCTGTTTGTTTAAATTGTTGATCGTCTAAGGTTCACATAGATCTTTCCAAAAGTAACTTAACGTGGCCTTCGTTGAGTTTAAATATAGACATTTTAATTAGGACTGGTCCCCTGACTCCTTAAAGAAGGTTTTAGTCCTTTTGAAGAATATCCTTTGGAAGTGCAATATCATTGGTTAAGGAGAGTTACTTTGTTAACTCTTGGAGGAGAAAAGCCATAAGCTGTAAGAATGTGGAACATCTAATTTCGAACAATGCTATGAAACCCCTTTTACCAGTAGATAATTATCAATACTTCTTATATTTTTAATTTGTCTCTTTATTCTTGTCAGCTTTGATATCGAGCTAAGCAAACATTGTCATGGATATTTGGTTCTTCAACTATAACAGCTTATATGAGAGGCAGTAACTACAGCGACGTTTAGACGACAGATTGTATGCAGAAGACTAAAATGCAGAAGACTAAAATTTTCTGCATCCCAGTTACAGTCAGGAAAACCTGACACTCCAACTGTGATGCAGAAATGATTTTGGATTCACAAGGTGATCATCAATAGGTATTTTAACCTCATCTGTGCGTTTGCTAAACAGAAGCATCATCAAAGCAAGAATTGAAGATGTCAAGAATTTAATGTGATTCAGGCATTGAGACAAAAAGTCAAGATGACATTGTTGTGTAAAGGAGATAGAAATTACAATATTTAACGTGTCATAAAGCTTCCAAATAGAAAAGGTTGTCAAGGGTGTGAAGGATTGAGATGACTGCAAAAACCTTGTTCTATTTCAAGGAGATGAATTAGTTCACAAAGAGATAAGACAAAAGTTGAATCAGAATACCTAAAAAAAGTTAAAAGGTATCAAATCTAAATGCTGCAAAAGTAACCAAAGCCATAATCACCTGGGCTATTTTTTTTCTGAGACTATTTGCAGCTATTCTAGGTTGTAAAAAGAAGTTTCAAGAAAAACTAGACAACTGTTAATTTATACTGGTTTGCATCCTAGATATAAGCAAAATTAGCAGCTTAGATTTTAAGGGGATATAGTTCAAACACGGACTATTATCTGTTTTAGAAAACAGGCATAATAGCGAGATCATGCTTTTAAATATATTAGTGTAGACATGATAGTCAAAAAGAAATTTCTACTGCATTAATGAAGTTTCAAAACAAAACATAGTCCCAGAACAAAAATTATAAACATAGCTCAAAAACATATATTTAGAGATTAGAGAAGGGTCATAAAGTTGTAGAGTTATAAGAAAAATTGTTTTCGAAATGTTGTTGGACAGCTAATGACCGATGAAGACAGAAACTAGATTAAAAGACGTGGGTCGGAAAAAAATAGAATAATACCATCTTGCATGTACCCAAGACGTCGGAAACAGTTGCTGAAATTTAAAGCATGCACATGACCGATGAAACTAGAAACTAGATTAAAAGACGTGGACATCTATATCAGGGTCGAAAAAATATAGAATAATACCATCTTGCATGTACTCAAGACTTCGGAAACAATTGCTGAAATTTAAAGCTTTTTAAAAATAAAATTTCAGGGAGGCGATACCTTGCAAGCAATAACTAGACCGTAACACGAAAGAAGATATAATAATGCTGATATATACATAAGTATTCATAAGACAGCACTATGAGATATTCTAATATGAAATTAAGTGCGACTGTTGCCTACATGATGAAATGATGTAACTTAAAATGGCTCGAGATTGGAGAAAAACAAAAAATTTAAAAAGATTAGATGTACAAAACAAAATAAAGGTTCGAATAGAATGTGACATGGCAATGTATTAAAAACAAATAACACAAAGCGGTATTGAAGAATAAATTAAGAAAACATCACGCAGTAATGCCGAAAAAACACAAGTGAGCATCTGTTCTTTATCGGCTAAAAAGCTAAAGAGTAGAGTTTAGATTTCACAACAAGCATACGAATCGAGCAAGGTATGAGAACTCAAAGGTAAACTTAAAAATACTAAAGAAGTAAAAGATGGAATGGAAGCAGAATGCAAGTTATATCTGGAAGCTAAAACACTGTAAAGTGAAGTTTGTGCAGTGCTAAGAAAAGAAGGCAGTGGAGTGGTAAAAAAGAACAAGAGATACAATAAAGAATGCAGGAGTTTCAGGTATACACAAGTAAATATTGACAACAAAAGAACAAAAGAAAAATGGGGTATTGGTCGACAAAGTAAATTGAAAAGTATGTTAAGTTCAGAGGTAAACTATTCACCATATTCTTTAAGTCAAATGCTTGGAAAGAGATCTACTAGAGACACAACAATGCTGACGGTATTGATTGTAAAGCTATCACATAGATTAAGGAGAGGTGGTAAAAATATAACATGATAAAGAAAAATTGATCTAGAAAATAGTACCATAACTTCAGAGCAATGGTGGTACCAGACTTTTCAGTAAACCTTCGTGGAGTTATACAAGTTCTATTTAAAGGATGTCAAGCTTATATGCGGGGGTAGGTAATTGAAAAAAAGAATACATAACAAAATGAATAGACTGTTTTATAGAAAAAGGAATCTATTATTCAAAAAATGAGGTCAAGAGCAGTGAAGGAATGATTTCGAAAAGTAATAATAAAAATAAAGATAATAATAAATTTATCGTTAATATTGATAGAATTTTTATAACAAGGAACAACAAAGAGGGCTTCTAAATGAAGAGAATAAAATAGAATTAGCAAAGTTAAGTATTTTTGTTATATTAAGAAAAGTTATGAGGTTATTACATACTGTGAGATCAACGCTACATTGCTACATGGAAGTACAGACTCAGGCGACTTTACAGAGCACAAAGAAAGTCGGTGTTTTTCTAAAACACAGAAGTTCTGCATGGAACATAAGGAACAATTAACCTTAACATAACCATTGACTCTTCAGCGTTGTAATTTTATTGAGTTAGGCTCCCTGTTGTAAGCCCGTTTTGCGTATGGTCAGCGGTTTCACAATAGTGGCCGCCGTCTTTGTTGTTATTTTAGGCCGTAGATTTTATGCTTATCAAAACCTGAGTTTAGTTCAACAGTTTCGTTTACTCTCACTACAGACAGAATAGTATACTAACAGATACAGAAAGAGGAGGTCAGTAACGACACCAACTTTATAGTGGAGGCCTAAAAAGAGCAACTGAAAGTCTAACATGGGCTAGAAAGCAAGAGTACTTCAATGTAGTGTAAAAAGGAAAAGAAAGAGAGATAAAAATAGGACAAACTGTCCAAGTCTACATTGATACAAATCGGGAGACTTAACCCAAAATAGCTTGGGGGTTGGGGGCACTGTGAACCCACCAACGGGTCCAGGGCTGTTTGTTTTCATCTTATTCCTATCATCGAGGCAGCGCCGATAAAGATTACTAAAGATCACTTGATATAAAACAAATACCAATTACACTTACGTTCTGAACTTATTAAAATGACAAGTGGAGTCTAAACGGGATCTGTTCCGAGCGGGGAAACGAGAAAGTATATAGAAATACAATATAACGCCCAATGACAGGCGTGTCTGATATGCTACTCCGTATCTAGATAACACAGAAAGTAAGAACGTAGACCTCTTATTTCTGACTGTCTTGCATTAAAATCAGGATGAAGTGGTGGAGACATCGCGAAAAAGTGGGAAAATAAAACAAATTATGCAAGTCTTTATGAATTCGGGAGATTACATTGAGAATCGGGAGACCAATTGTCTATCAACTTAGCTATCTGCATAACATAAAACGAATCATTTTTGCAACATTTCTTCACGATAATTGCACCATTTCCTTATGGTTTAAGTTATCATTCAATCATACCGTTTTTGTTAATGTTGTTTTTTTTGAATATCCAACTTTTGGAATAGAAACTAGTAATAAAGACAGGTTTTAATCTACTGACTTGTCTTTTTTTCCTTACTTACTAGAATGTAAGACCGTGACGAGAGTGAAAGTATTTATCTCTTGAAATTTGTATAGTAAAAACAAAATTCAGAGAATGCAGTTTAGTATTACATTTGATTTATTTATTTTCTTTATATTCTATTTTATAACTTAAAGCTGTTACAAGAGAATTAACCCTATAAAAGCCAAATGATATAATATATATATTAAAATAAACAAATATATATATTTTTATATTATATAACATATATAATATAATGTATATATTAATATATATTATATTATATAATATATATATTATATATATTATATAATAAATATAATAAATCGTTAGATAATCAACAATAAATTAATTTATTGGTTGCAAAAACTTGTCTAGTCATGTAACTTTTATTGCTGTATAGCTATTAGCTTTGCAGATAAAATGTCAATTCAAGCGCAACTGTAAGGGGGGTATAGGCTTTGAGGATGCGTGAAAGAAACCCCAAAAATCTATCCTTGTCAGAAACTGAACTGACTGGTCTTTGGAAGATTCACTACAAATCTAAACTAATTGTATTATAAGCGAGACAGCGTGGTGCTTTTATGCAATGCTATTTGAATAAACACTTCACTGCAACCTACAGTAATTCTTGTTGAGATTATTCTGGTAGTAAAAAACTTTAAAGAAATATTTACTTTCAGCTGCTGTTTTGGAAATACCAATTTCATTTCTGGTGAGATTGGAATTTAAATCGACAGGAGGCCTGGAACTCTAGTAAAGTATCTTAACTACTCCGATAAATGAACAAAATGCATCAAAGCAGTTAACTTTCTGATCTAAGTTTTCAAAGTCTGCCTGAGCCGAAGTACGACAATATAGAACGACCACTATTACACTGGTGCATACCAAGCAAAGCTTATTTTTTGTAGTTTTTAAATAAAATGTTTAATAGCTAAGAATATCACACGAAAGTTGGCCAATGTATGCATATTAAGTCTAATTTTAGGGGAAAAAATCAAGTCAAAAAAGTAAAAGCTGAAAAGTAGCCATAAATATTTCAAATTGCTTTTAGAATTATGATGGTACTTTGTAGAGGAAGGTTTGATTAATTCCATTTTCATATTTGTTGGCTTGTTTCTACTTGTTCACAACGAAGGTTCAGGTAAACTTTACTTTAAAATGAAAGTAATAAAAATATCTCACAGTGAAAGTTATCAGTACTTGAATATTAGATTGATGGAGTTTGTTTTACTGCCTGACATTGATAAATTACATGAAACAGTGTCTTATTTCTTTTAATTAGATTAACTGGCTTTTGCATGAACGAAAAATTGGTTCCTTTTTGTTAATTGAAAGTGAAGTAAAAGAGAACACAGTTAGCATTTTATGTTCGCGGCTAATGCCAATTATATGGTCTGTTTAAATGTTTTATGTAAGGAAATGCTCTTCAAAACCACTACTGAACACGTTCAGAAACTTTCAGTACGAACTTATCCTAGCTAAGAAACTATATATATATATATATACATATAGGTTTTTAGGTGGGGTCAGTTCGTACTGAAAGTTTTACATATATATATACCTATATACATATTATACATATATATACATATATATGTGTGTATATATGTATATATATGTATATATATGTATATATTATATATATAAACTATAATTGTAAATACATACTCATTCAGCTTACTTTCATTAGTAAAGGTAGCTGTTGTGTAATTTATTGTTAAATGTTTCCTTACTAACTTGTAAAATCAACTGCGATTCCACAATGGTTTTTCTTCATTCATTAGTTAAAGTTAGTAGCAAATGAATTAATTTATGAATTAGTAGCGAATGATTTAATTGACACATATATTTCATTTCGAAAGTTAAGTTGGAAGCTGACAGCTATTTTTTGCTACGAAACTCTTAAGAAACTTTCAATATTGAAAGAAATTTTTGCTAAGAAATTTTCATTATTGAAATCTTGTTTGAGCTTCTTTGAAAAAATTTTGACCTGTAATTGGTTTTAATTTCAATTTAATAAATGTTATCATTACTACTAGTACTTCTACTACTTCTTCTACTACTACTTCTACTACTACTTCTACTAGTACTTCTACTAGTACTTCTACTACTACAAATAAAAAAATCCGCAGTCTGTTTTCTATATAATCGTCTCTATGTTAACCTTTTTCTCGTGAGAACGTTGAAATTTTTAATTTGAAACGTTTTGCGCAATACGCAGCAGATTGCCTTGTGCTGAGCCTTCTCAATCATGAAAGTTATATGGGAATAAAATATGATATTGGCACACTAGTGAAAAGGATTAGCCGATTAACTGTATTGAGAGCAAAGCATAACAGAGAAAAGAAAAGCATAAGCCAAGGGAGTTATGTACAAACCTCATGGATACTAGAGACCCATATGCAGTTTATATTTGTCTCTGATATCTCGAATCACCTCGCCTCTTGATCTGCCGTATGTGACACATCTGGGCAGTTGTTAAACGGAAGTTTTTAGTTCAATGAAGGGTGACAGAGCATGATTTGGTTTAGCTGATTATTGTTCATGGACTTGATTGTCTGTCGTATAAAAATAATTCTTCAGAACAAAGAACATCACCACAAAAATGGAACATTATTATGTCGTGTGGTTAGCGACTGAGATATTATTCTAAACTGGAAATCGGTCAGTTTTCTCCCCTGAAACAATTTGACAAAAACATACACATGGATGATTCAGATACAAAGTTAAGAAATAAACAATGCAACCTGACTATGTACAGTAATCAATAACTGAAAAATATGTTTCCCTTTTTTCAAAGTTGGACATACCTTTTGTAGCAGGAGACTACTCGATGTGGTGTAAGACTTTGCTTAAGGTTAGTAAGAGCTTCTGACAAGAAGCTTCCCCAAAAGTGATGCACTCTTTAACTGACATATCAAAATATTCAATATTACTTAAATTAGATTCATAATTACCTAATACTACTTACATAATGTTTCTACATAGTTACACTTATATCAGCACAGTCCGGTAAGTAAAAATAATCACCATAAATATTTGTTATAATAAGGCTCTATGTGTGTCAATATTTGGAAGCGAACTTTGTAATGAAGTATTAAAATACCTTCGATGTTTGAGATTTTCTTTAGAGCATGTATTAAAATCAAAACCATAACATTTGGCATGGTACCGAAAAGAACAGGTATTTTAAAAGTAAACCATTCATCCAGTCATTTAAAACCAGGACAGAAAGAAGTATTTAATAACAACGGCCTTACTTTCAAAATTTAGAGTTAACGTATATTCTTCTAATCCATACTGGAACAAGTTCTATGCAACTGTGATATAACTCCCAAATTATCTCCCCTGTTAGTCTCGTAATTTTTCGGGTAACATGATGACGATATAATTTGAAACGGTATATAGGATTTCGTTATTGTAAAGCGTTAAGAATTTAGAGTGAAAAATTAGCTAGAAGAAGGGAAAACTCCTTTAACGGAAATAATAATAAAAATATATGTTAAAATACAGCCAAGACATGTGTGCAATCAATAGGTGAGGAATAAAAATATCCCAATATTCTTAGCTTGTTTTTTTCATTTCAAAGCAAATTATTTTATCAATTACAATAAATGCTAATTTTTAGCTCCAGTTAACTCAGCAAAAGGAAGAACATAGTCTGGATTTTCTTTCTTTTAAAGAATTTTGTTGATAACAGATTGTACACGAGATTTCAAGATAAGTTAGTATAAGAAAAAAGGTCGTTTAAAATGTAAGTTTTTTAATCAATTTGAATTTGTAAAAAATAAATGAAACCAAAAAAAATAAAAAAGTAATGGTGAAACAAACATGGCAATATTTTCTCTTTAACATATTTTTTCAAACCAGACATTTTCAAAGCTTCAAGAAGAATAATTTGTATTTTTGAAAAAGATTTTGTTTTCACGGCAGCTAAGGCTTTTCCTTTGAATGACTGAAAAATGACTAACAATTATTTTTTATTAGCTGACGACAAGAAGACTATTCAAAGGAAGGAGATATGACAACACTTGTTTATTTCCAATTAATACAACACTTATAAACAGTAGTTTAAAAACAGGTTAGATGTAAAAGGAAGGCCTCAACCTATCAAAAGCATTGTTATTCTCTAATATCTGTTGACAGGGGCCTTTAAATGAATAATAATAATTATTATTATTAAATTTATTATCAAATTTTTATATTAAGTTTATTTCAAAAACTCACCTTGGAATTCAAAGGTAGTAGATGCATATAAAAATCTATGTAGGTTGAAAAAAAGAAATTATAGCAAAGGTTACATCCAACATGATATTTACTTGTGGGGTCCGACTCTTATTTTCTGTTTGTCGTCATCGTTGATAAAATATAATTCAGTATATTTATCTTTTAATCGAGTGCTTCGGTACTGGCAAGTCTCAGTAAAAGCTCAAACTGAGCTAAAACATTAGCCGCAGTAAAAAAAGAAAATGAAAAATAAAAAATGTAAAACAAGCATAATCTCACCTGACTATATTTCATTTCTTGGAAAAAAACAAGGCAAAAACACGACCTGTCGACCTGTTTGGTGTCTGTCAAGTAAGAATTTCATTTCTCAATTTCAAATAAATTTAACTAAAAAATATAATATTTTACACAGATAAAAATTGAAAGTTGATATACAGATAGAAATTGAAAGTAGTAGTACAATGATTGAAAGATAACCCAGAATTTTTTATGTGACCTTTTTTAACCCAAAAATGAATCTGGTTTAAAACCACAACTTTTAACTGGACAACCAGAGTTGAAACTGAAAGGTAAGAAACAGGAGAAAACTTTTTTTTTCGTCTAAAACTTGAAAATGAACAAATTTTAAAAGTAATATAGTCAAAATAATATGAGGGCAACAATTTATTTTTAAAATATAGAAAATACTCTCCAGGTTTTTACAACGAACTACTTATTTCTTTGACCTGCACAGAGTTCAAATCATGCTGAGCGTAAACACCGGTCCCCTGCGTTTTCTTTATACTCCTTAGACAGCGTTGAATAACCTTTACAGTGCACAGCGTTAACGAATTTCTATAGTTTGTATAGTTGTGTACAATTTTTATCCATCAAAATCAAAAGAAGCAGAAACAACACTTCAAAGTGTTTGATTAGACCATTAAATCTCTGTGATTATTATAGAAGTAAGTGTAAATTATTTTCCTTAGAAACTGGAGCGTGAAGTTGCATTCTGTTAGCAACAATGAGCCACACTTACGCAATAATCTGTTCTGTTGGTCACATTCACGAAGAGGTAAGACTATTGATCTTTAATAACAATGGCTGGAAAAATCAAGTCATAATTTATTAATATATTTTTCAAAAGTGCAACAGCCTAACTATAATTTATGCTCCTTTGTCTGCATCCATCAAATGAAGTCCTGTGTATTTCTTTGTTGAAGGAAGTGTCACAATTCAAATTAACTGATTAAAAGTTACAGAAAATAAGTCAGTTCCTTGTCTTGATTTACTGTTTTATACTTTTTACAGTCCGCAAATAGTCAGCACTATAGACGTTAACGTACAATAGGTATGATTAAGACTGGAGTTTCAACAAGGCGCTTTGACTCAATACAAGATAACCAGCTAGCCGATTATGCAATTAATAAACTATAGGACAACAAAAGGATTCTCTACTATGCTCAATTGGCTTTCAAATTAGGACAACTACCCAACTATTGAATGCTCTGTACAACTTGTGTCTATTGAAATGGGATAAAGTGAATAGGCAAAACAGTAGTATTGTTTATCAATAGCACAAGCCATTCTTTTTCAAGACGGAGACCTTTATAAAGAGCATCGGCACGAGTCTAGTGAACATCATTACTTCAAGAGAACGACAGCTATATCAACATTTCACAGAGATACTAATCAGTCACAAGGGTGTGACAAAATTAACTTTGAAGAAATCAAAAGGTATGTAGAGTAATTCTAGTCAAAAGTTCCCTGTTTTAGACAATTCAGCTCAGTGTTTGAGCATTGTATTGTAGTTTCTTCAGAACATAAATCTCTTCACAGAGTATTAATTATTTTTTCCAAATCTTAATAGGTTTATGTAAATTTGAACATTCAGAGGAACAAACGGAACACTGTCTAAGTACTTACGGGTGCTGTGAGGTAAACTGATCATTGATAGTAAAGGGAATAAATTCTTCTAAATGGTCTCATTATATAGTGATGCGATTATTGTTTTCGACTTAAAAAAACCCAGTAAGTTACAATATTCACATAACTGCAAAAGAAGAATCTGGCTTTTAGTTTACCCTTAAAAGCATAGGACATTATCAACAACGTTTTTTTTAATATTCAAACTATAACCTCTAAAATTAAATCATCAAGGTCCTTTTATGTAGAAAACAAAATAGCTTGAATAAATAGTTTTAATTGTCATATAAAAATTGGTAGTAATAGTAGCTAACACAATTTTTATCTTTTTAATGTTCTTTTTTTATTATTTCATTAGTGAGACGTTATCGTTCACTGTAATGAGTCTTAATTTAATTGTGTTTGATGACGCCACGTTAAAAATGTGAGAATTGCGAAAAAATTATTTGAAAAAAAAATCAGCAATATTGCAATATATTTAATAGCCTGCGATTTACTCTGACCAGCTTTACCAGTAATCGGCTCAATCATACGATACAGTTTATATATTTCATATTAATTGATTAAATTAAATGTCACAATTTTATGTCAGTAAACTGGTAATATCGTTTTCATTTTAGTTAATCTTTGATGCCGATATGCAATTCTGAAAAGGGTTTTTTCACTGTTTTGAGCCGATGTAACGTTTCCAATTAATATTTCGAAATAACATGAACGTAGACCATATCTTCAGCAATTTTCAGTAATTGATTGCTTCGTCAGTTTTAGTCCTTTGAATAAAAATTTGTATTAATATAGTGGATTTAAAACTGGGAAGCTGAAATTAGATTAAAATTTTTAGCAATCTACCGTTCTTTTAGGGTTTTTTTCGTTGTTTGTGTTGGTTATACTTGTAACTTTTATTGACAGAGAGCACCCTATGCAATTTCGTTTTTGCCTAAAGCAATTCCAGTCTTGCCAATTCACTGCATCGAAGATCGAGTCTCTGATGAATAGACACTCATCTGTAGATTTGTTTCTTCAAGTTGATTGTGTTAAGTGGCTGAGTCATTGGCCTGATTTCCAAAGACATGGGTTACTTGGTGTTCAACTCAACAGTAGGGAAAATTGCTTTTTACATTATAAAAAGAAAAAAAGAGTAGTTTAGAATTGCTTAACAGTACGACAGTAATAGGATTTAAATATCTGAATACAAAAGTAACAAAAATATTTACATTGAAATAAAGGAAAACTAGCACATTATGCTATTTCAGTATTTTACGTAGGTTTAGTATTTAAAAAAAGGGTGATTTCCATACCAGGAAATAAGTGAGATACTAGCTGAATACGTATATACCTCATATACATATGTACACATACGGTATATATAACACATGCCAACTTAGCTAATGTTTTACTAAGTTGTGTGTTTTAGATTAAATAAACAGTCAGAACAAATATTTACTAAATATTAACAACAACATTTACTTTTTAGCAAAAAATATGCACACAATGTTGTTTTTAGCTTGACATTGCATCTTTTATTCCTTTTACATAATATTTCGATAACCATTACAAATATAATCATGGAATATATTACCTGAGTATATACATTTCCTAGTATATATTTCAATACCAATGATTACAGTAATAAACAATGTATCACATAAACAAAGAAAAACAAAGCAGTGTCAAAGAAAATAGAACTTACTTATAACTTATAAACTTTTATTTATTTTATATAAACTTATATTTATTTTGAAAGTTAATCGTTGTCTTTCTTTTATCAAGTTCTTGTTAGTTAAAGGACTCTTGTCTTCTATTTGTTACACTCTCCACCACTATTCTCGCCTTAAAATTATTAAAGGTGCTGTTTTTGAAATAGATTTATCTTTCTGTAGCAAGGCAACGAACAACAAATCGTAGTAAACTCGCCATGCACTTTGAATTGAGAAAAATCGTTAAATTCTATCAAGGATTTTTTATGTATGAAACCTATTCAATGACAAAGTAAAAAAGTACTAAGCTTGTCATCTTTGATGCAACACAGAAAAGTGGCAGCTGATTACGCTGGAAAACAATGATTATGTTAAGTATCGACACTGATGTACCATAGATTATATCCGAGCTTCGAATGAGGTAGAAGATTGATAACCAGGTATCACGTGTATGATATTTTACAAACAATTGAAGTTGTGATTTTCAATTAAGACTGGCTGACTTTATGGGATTAAGTTTAGTAAATGAAATGGCTGATGTATTTGTTTTCAATTTTCGTTTCCTTTTATATTGTAGAAATAATGGACTTTTATCAATGGCAAAATGAACTTCAATATTTACACTCAATGCAGCACATGGGAATTACAGGAATACCAGATCAATCTCAGTATTTCTACGACAACTACCATTACCAAATGTTAGCGAACTACTCCAGAAACGATAACGATTGCTGTACGTCACCAAACTCTGTAGGTTCATCAGGAAGCGAAAATTCAATAGATGGGCAACTCAACAACATCTCGAGAACTAAGAGAGGTCGAGTTGGCATTTCGAAATCAATACAACGGCAGAGGCAACTCCGACGCAACGAACGAGAACGTGAAAGGCAAGCTCGTCTGAATGGAGCTTTCGACGTCCTGCGAGGTGTCATTCCATCCTTTTTAGCTCCATATAAAAATGAGCAAAAATTAACACAAATTGAGACACTTCGTCTTGCAAAGTACTATATTAATTCATTAAAAGAACTTCTGGAAGATAATGAAGACTGTTCAGCTGCCAGTGATGACATCAACAACAGTAGCTGATGTGATATTGTAAAATATTCTTTGTGTATGTAATTTTATTCTGCTAAGCAGGCATAAAAGTGGATAAAGTATAACTTGACTTAGTATGAAAAACATTTTTAAAAAAAACATTAACAGACAAAATAAGTTTATTTAAGATGGAAGTGAAAATTGTAAAATGAAGTCTTGATTTGAAAACAGTGTGTTATTGGTTTTTTTAATACTAAGTACATTTACCAGAGTATATATTATAATTTTATTATAAAGGGGGAAGAAGGGAAACTAAAGCGTAAAAGTAATTATTTATAATAATTAATATTTAGGATAGGCATAGTCTATGATATATGGAATAACATGTACTAAGTCTTTCCTATCAGTTTGGCTACGGGATTTTATTGGTTTTAATCTTAGACGACATGAGGGCCTTTAAGAATCAAGATAGCTAAAATTTGTTTCCTTTTGAACTCAGTTTTATCTTGAAAACGTTAACAACGCCTTTTTGTTAAACAGTCTTTTCTGTAATTGAACTTAATGCGCAGAGATTAATTGTAATATCTTTTACCTTGAAAAGCAAAGATGTTTTTATTGCGACCAATATTGAGCAAGGTATTTCTTTTATTCCTGAGCATGAAGTTTATTCCATGCCGGTGTAAGTCATCCCTTTAGTTTATACTGGGGTCTACTAACAATCGAATTATATAAGTGATATATTACATTATTTATTTCATTATTTATTACATTATTAATTATAGAAGTGGTTTATTACACCGTTTTTAGAATGGTATCATACCTTTTCTAATAAATGTAATATAGGACTTTATGAGTAAAACAAGACTACGCAACGGATATATCTGCATGTTAAAATTTGAAAATCTACGCTAATTTTCCTCATGAGGCTTACGAGACTTAAAAATTAATTAATTGACCCTAGAATTCACAGTTAAATACGGCACAAAAGAAAATAAATTGAATTAGTAAACAACTATATAACAGCTATCTATTTTTCGCTTATCTATAGAAAACTTGGTAAATAACTATTTGTATAATTGAAACGATATTGCATAGGGGAGTACCAGTCAAGTACTTAACAAAAAAAAAAATAAAACATTTGTAAAGTTTGTTTTGTTCTGCCGCTCAGCAATTTTAGAGAGTTAAATTTTTCGCCAAACTGTTGACATGAAAACGGGATATATTTTTTCAATTGAAAAAAATCCAACTTTTTCTAAAAAATATATTTTCCGGTAATTAAACAGGTGCTGTAAAATTTTCGAATTATATACCCTGACGTTGTTCAGATAACTATTATTATCAACCCAAGAGATATTCGTGAATTGTCTGGCTCTCTTCTTCTCCTGTCTGGCCTTCTTTCCTCGGTAAGACAAACTGAGTTATCAGTGACCTAGTCAATGTATTCACGAACTTCTCTATTTTTTTAACTTTTTACGAACTAAGTAAACATTTTCTTAGAGCTTAGAGCAGACACTTTCCAAGAATATCTTGAACAATAAATGGAAAACTAAAAAAAATGTAGGGAAATACTATCACTGACGTTGTAACTATTACAGTTTGCCAAATGTGAAGGTTTATATAAGGCTATGATAGAAAATATCTTGATGTAAAAGCTATTTAAAGTATAAGAAATAAAAGAATTTTAGCATGTGTAATATATTAGAGTAGAGTATATTGTAAATAGTTATTTATTAACCTTTTACTTAGAAAATTAGTTGTATGTATATATATTTAAGAATGAAAATTGAAAATGACATTTTACCTTACTTCTCTTTCGTTAACTTCTTGTTGTCTTAGGTACTAAGCACAACGACATGGTGATTGAAAATTCGTTCATTAACTCTAACTTCAGCCTTAGCAACAGCTGTATATACGACTTACTACTGTACTTAATTAACTTAGTTTATTCTAATTGGCAAAATAACACACAGTTGTATATGTAGTGGGATGTCAATAAATTCATTCTAGAACATCATATCTCTGTTTTCTCAATTTATCTTTTCGTGATTATTTTTCCTCCTTTATTTTCATATTTTCTCTTCTCTTTCCTTTAATTTTTATTAGCAGATTATTCTCAACGACTGACAGAAAGATACCTTATTTGTATTAGAAAATGTTCCTCCCTATTTCTCACTACAGAAATGGATCATTACGTTAATTCCTCCTTTAATTCAGTGTAAATTTATCTATTGCTGAAAGTCTTTCATTAACTTTAACTTTCTTTCAAATGTTGTGACAGATCTGAAGCTTAAAATTTCACTGAAATAAATTCTTAAAATTGGTAAGCGGAATTATTATTTTATTTTTTTTCAAATAAAATATTCTGACAGGTTTTAATTATACTGCAAATTCCCTCCTTTAATTAATTTTGATAATGGAAGTATAGGTAGCTTTCTTCAGAATTTTTCCTTGCAAATATGACTGTTTCATTTAAAACTTATTACTCCATATTTATAATGTAGTTGTTTTATTATATAGAAAGCTAAGCCTTTCGTTTTTGTAAATCTCTTCACCTAGTCCGTTTAAGATGAAATTTCTTAGTGGGTTCCTTGATTTTGTAATTAATCTAAAGGCAATGTTCAAGCAAGTTACACCACATTTGTAGCATTATTCGTCTTAAACTAAAAGTGGAAAGCTAGAAATACATTAAAATGTGTGAAACTCAGATTCAGATAAAATACATGGGAAGTATTGATCAAATTTGATAGGTCAATAGTAAAAGCTACAAAATGAAATGGAATGAATGGACATTTGATTATGTTAGGAGCAGTAGAATAGGAAATCGAATGCTTCTTGTTTTTTCTGAGAACACAAAAGCCATATATATAATATATTATATATAAATTATATATCTATTATATATATTATGTATAAATTATATATATTATATATATTATATTTGTTATATATATGTGTGTATGTTCATCCATCGATCTATCTATTTACTTCTCCATGTATATATATAGTTACTTATTCATCTGCAAATCTCATTTTCTTTTTAAAAAGTAGTTTGAAACCTGTCATCATACCCATTGGAAGTGAAAGTAATTAAGTTTTTCTATATTTCTTTCACTCCGATTCCTTTATTCAGTCATTAAATACTATTTATGAAATAAAAAGACATAAAGTTTGTTCAGGTTTTGCTGCAACTATCATTTTGATGTAACTTTCTCCTTTCCAGTAAGGAAATTTAGAATAAGACCATATGGTGCAGATTTAGGTTTGTTATTACGCTTTGTAGAAGTAAAGCTTCCATGTATATTTTTAAAAATTTTACATAAGGTTAAAGTTAAGTTATAAGTGACCATGACGAGCAAACAACCGAGAATAAATTTACTGAAAAGGTTGGCTATGGTAGTTTAAATTGTTTCTGATTTTTAAAACGATTTTTAAAACAGCTTCTATTCCATATAAACAATCAAGAGACAGAGTTTCTCTAATAGCCATGTCAGCACTTTGAGAATAAAAGTAAGATCTTAATAGCAGGGATTAAGTTCCAGATTATCGATGGTTCCAGATTGGTTATTTAAGTATAGAAAATAGAAAGGCCATGCGAAAACAAGGGCCATATGTGAGCCTTGAAGAAAACATCTGACTGACATGAGCACGTTCGTTTCTCTGATTATGATCAGTTCATGAGTTAATTATAAAAGAGCTTTTAGATATTTACAGGACAGTAGACACGATTTTAAAAATTAAAGAAAAAGTATCCCTACTATCGACGATTATTTTACCATAACTGTGAAATTAACTTGAACGTCATTTAAGGTTTACCTGCCAGTATTTTATGTAAATCTTTTCTAGGTTGGATGAAAAAGTCCTGCGCACATAAGTAACAAATGAATAACACTATCATATATTGCACTTAAACACAGGGGACTAAGGACCCATAAAAATGGTCTCCGAAAGGCTTAGGGTATGGTACTGAAATCTCTTGCAATAAAAATGAGATATTCTTTTAATATTTAGATTCAAATTTATCAAAGGGGCGGATTAAAAAAAATCAAACATGGGATCAATAGAGAATTAAACTTTTAGAATGTAATCTCTGATGTCTAAAAACAGCTAGAAATGTCTTCGATTATTGGCTGTTAATTATCTCAAAATTTCTTTTCTAAATAATGGCACTAAGTATTGTGAATATATTTTTAGGAGGCTTATATTGATGTTTACATTTGTTTAGTTGTTTTGTTAAGACAACTGGTCAAGTGTCGTATAGGTCAATTCCACCTTCTTTTAAGCGAATATGACTTGAAACAGAAGAGTGCTTCAAATAAGTGATTCTGGATGGTTTTTGTTTATAATTTTAATATATACTTTTAAAAGGTCAGTACTAAGTAATAAAATACTGTAAATGGGATTGACATTACAGTTAGTGGATATATTAAACACTTGTGAGAGGACTGTTGAGCTTTACATATGACTTAATTGCCCAGGCTTTAAAATTTACTGGGCTATTTAAAATTATTCCAATGCAAGCATATAAAATAACCTTTTCTGCAGTAAACATTAAAAGCGCTGTATCTTCCCGCTATTTACGTACTCCAGTTCTCTAAAGGTAAGCTACAACAAAACCCAAACAAAATAACAGGAATCAGATCCATAGATCATTGTGCTGGTGATCTCATCCTGAAAAGTAAGCAGCATAATGCATAAATCAAACCATATTTGGTCAACCTTGGTAAAACCAAATATATTTCCCACAATGCATTCAATGGGAATACATGTATGCCATGTCAGCAAATACCCAAAACAATTAAAATCTTCTTTGATCAAAATCGAAGCTGGAGTACTTGTCAATCTACCAAATCGATGGAAACTTTAAAATTTAATAGCTACCCCCTGATAAGGAAGAGGAAGCGGAACAGTAAATTAAAAAAAAAAGATACTTTAACTAAACTCTTAAATAAACACTTTGGTGTCAATATATTCCTCTTGAACTATTCCTTACTCATTCTTATATAACAATGAAGTGTGGAGACATACAAAAGATGAAGAACACAAACTTAAAGTTTTGCAAGGACAGTTCCTAAGAAGCTATTAAACATCATATATCCAAAGACTATCAACAACAAAGAAATGTACAAAATAACAGCTAGTAACCAGGAACTAGACGTCCACACTAAGATGTGGAACGTGTTCGAGCCAGCCTTCATGTAACATAAGCTTTAAAAAATAAAAAGTGTACCATCCCATTTATCACTAATCTTAATTCACATAAAATGGAAAATTTATGTTATGAGATATGCATTAATATTAGGGTGGGCTTTGGACCATCAGTCCGACCAATAAAACAAAACAGTTACTGCAATCTATAAATCACAACAGCATGGCCGATTATACACTCTTTAGTTTTCTATTTATTCTTTTTTTCTATTTTCCTTAAAAGTTGTCCATTTTGAATAAATTTTGTTTCATAAACTTTTTGATGTCTTCAGCCGTTTCCAAGATAGCTCGGTTTTAAGGCTCTGATTTTTCCCACCTTTATGTCCTGAATTAAGGTGTTCTTGTTGACTTCGCTCACTAGAACAATAAATAGAGTGTAGAAATCAAAAGAATAAGATAAAAATGTCTAGGACACCTATTCCGTATGCCAGAAAATAACCCTGCCATGCTAGCCAACAGTGCTTTCTTAAGACCAGTAAAAAAATAACCCTTAAAATACTAAGTTATATTGCATGCGCATCATTTTTTGAGAGCCAGGTAAAATAGAACACCAAAATATATATACTGTATAATATATAATATATATGAACAGTTAGAAAGTAAATGTTTTTAAAAAAAGACACCAAAACGAAAGATAATAGACATTTTTTAAAAAACGTTTTCACCTTTAAAGTTACTGCTCAGTTTTTCTCTCGACTGCACCTCAGAACACATGTTCCAAATTTTATTGTCACTTGTAGTGACGGGGCTCAAGCATGAAAACTCTGATAAAGTGTATTGTTGCTTCACCATTTGGCTACAACTGTATTACTTAAGACGTGAAGGAAAAAACAGAAGCTGAGAAATAAAGATAGAATAGGCAATGTTTTAAATTGACAATTCTGGTAAAAACATAATTCTCGTAGCTAATTCGTAAAATTCCTAAGATATATAATTGACTAGTAAGAACTTTTTTAGAACTCCCGCCACCCTTCCTTACTGTTTGATGTTCGTTAGTGTTGCAAGATGCTGTCTTATTTGTCACACGGACGTGTCGATTCAATAAAACCTATAAAATAAAAAAAACAACTTATAATTGGAAGAGTCGGTCGATATATTTAACAGCTAAATATCGTCCTGTACAAAATTGTATGCAAATGCAACATATATATATATATATATATATATATAGAGAGAGAGAGAGAGAGAGAGAGAGAGAGAGAGATAAAGAGAAAGAGAGAGAAAGAGAGAGAAAGAGAGAGAAAGAGAGAGAAAGAAAGAGAGAAAGAAAGAGAAGAGAGAGAGAGAAATGTAGGTGTTTACGGTTCCAGGAAGATTTAATTAAAAATGCGTGGAAAATAGGAAATAGTCTCGACAAGGCAATAATGGAATCGTGAAAACAAATATAAAAGAAAATATCTAGTGTAAGAGTAGAAAAGGTTTCAAGTGTTACTACTCAACGAACACAGGTAAAAGTAATAAAAAAACAGCTCATGAAATACATAGTACATGTTTACTTACACAATACCATTGTGGTTAGATACCTGCTCCTTTAACCATAATAAGAATAACGTTTATTTTTAAACAAATGACCTCACAGAAGGTGAAATTATCACTTATTTTTTATTAGTTATTTCCTTATGATTTTCTGTAATTTGTTGCAGCAATCTTCAGCTGAGTTGTGACTAATAGCAACTGCTTTCCTTGTTTGCCCAAGTTCAAATTGCTTCTATTATACCAAATATCTCTCTTTCTCAATTGATGTTTGTAGAGTGATCGACAGTGGAATACTAAAGGGAAAAGTAGAAAATACTTGATGGGCTGTTCAACTTTTATTATCTTTCAGGTCCAAAAACTTAGAGTAAGCCTCAAATGAAAAACAAAAATTTTGACATATTTCCCTCATTTATCTGAAGAAATATACTTTACCTTCTTGCCATAGGAAGCACTAGTCTCATTCTTTCAGTCAAAAAGTTTAAAGCAGTTCTTCTTCGTTCGGGCTTTCTCTAGGACCAGGGTTCATCACAGTAAACTTCGCTTTTTTAGAGCCGATAGCCCTGTACGTTTTCGCTTTTTTGGTCTATTTTGTCTTCTCAGTCTTAAAGTTGCCTGTCTTTGTTCTAGTTGTCTATTTTCCTTGTTATTTCAAGCGCCTTGTTTACTTCTCTGTTCCTTTACGTACCTATTCCTTCTCCTTTCAACCTGCTTGAATCATTTCAGCCTTGACTTCCTAACTTGTTTGAAGCTTTAGTATGCATTAATATTTTCTCTAAACACCCTTTGAATATCATGCCTCTCAGATGATACCTAAAAAATACTCCCTCAAACAATGAATCATAATTATTCTTCCTTTATTGAAAATCATTCATACAGTTTTGATTTGGAAATTCAAAAAGGTCATCACAGCTTATAAAATCCCAATGAATGTATGAGACTTCATGGTTTTAATTTAATTCCCTGGGGAAAATGTTGCAGGCTGATGACCATAATTAATACAACTAATTTTTGAGTACCAAATGGACTACATTTCGAAAATCATCATGCTGGGCGCCTTAGCCTTTCGGTGTTAAATAAAATACCTCAACCTTTATTAAGGGCATATAAAAAGAATCCATTGCAATGTGTTACGTAAGATTTTTCCAATCAAAAACCAAGCAAACACCTTTGATTTATTGTCACTGCTTTTAGATTTTGACCTGATAAATTGTAATTAAAAGAGAGAATACTTGAAAAGGAATTATTTACTTATCGTCCACTTTCAGCGAGTACTGTGGTGCAGATAAACATCCTCTTTTATGATTCAAAAGTAAGAATATTATTAATCTTCTAGTCATAATTAAGGTAGATCATATAAAACGTTTTAAAACGCAACTTTACTTTGAGAAAATATCCATTTTGAATATACATTTGAAGATTAACTTTTGAAAAAATTCTATGGAAAAAATTAGGGTTATTTAGTTGCTATATTCCTTTAGTGGTAGGAAATATCTAATAATTAAAAAGGTGAAATCAAGAGACCAACAATTTAGTAAATATTTTCCTATATTTCACACATCATTAGACCAATCTGAAACATATGAAGAATACAACTACTCAGTTATATGACTACAACGAGAGAAAAAACATGACACAAGTTTGTAATCAAAGAAAATTGTACCATAAAAGGTCCAGTAAAGAGACACTAGGCAAGTTGTACTAGTATATTAACAAATAAGGACATAGAAATCCTAAAATCAACATCTAGAGGGGAAGATTATCTTCTCACACTCTGGGTAAAAGATCTGAAGCCAGAGATTACCACCAAGGATGAATATCGGAGCAGGACGCTGACAATGAAGATATTGTTGTTGTTAGCTACTGCTAACCATGGAACATTCTTGATTAGAAGCTTTAAAATTTGTTGGCCGTGTACTACTGGTCATGGAACAGTTCCAGCTTATGGCAGAACCTAATCACAGCGCAACAAAGTTAAAAAAATGTTTTTTTTCACCCAGAAAAAAACATTTTTAGTCGTCTAGCATCAAATCAATTTAAGAAAAAATATACTTTAAAGTACTAAAACAAGTGGAATCTGACTTAAGAAAAGCAGAAAAATAAGATATGTTAGTGTTATTAAATGACATATCTTTTTTGTCAAAATTCGGCAAAAATGAATTTCTCTGATTATGGCATAAAGTAAATTTTCTCAGTTACGGTCCAACTACCCCGATGACTATTGTGAAAAAAAATTCTCTTTTTTTCTTCAGAAGAAAGAACATTTTTAATCTATCCGTAAAATCTTCGAAGTATAAAAGGTGATTTATTTTTAAATATTAAATATTAAAAATTAAATACAGCCGTCTGCTTTGTCATTTTGTTGTCGAAAATACCCCCTCTGTGATATCATTTAAGAGGTAAAAAGATTTGTTTTAATTGGCTCCTAGCTTGCGTTCATTCTCGTCAATACTAAATGTCTTGCTCTTCATTTGTGATTAGTCCATTTGGCAGCGATAATTTTGCTTCACCAATAGAGAAACCAATGAGTTAATCATTATTTTCACAGTGGAATGTTTTGTTGAAAATAAGTTAATTAGCCATATTGGACACGATCTGTTAAGCCTTGTAAGCATATGTTCTTCAAGAGCTTCGAACCACAAAAGTCATATCATTAGAAAGTAAATTATGACGAAGGAATTCTTTCCCAATGGGTTTCGTGAATTTCCCAGGGAAATTTTAGGACAAAACTTCATTTTTTCACAGCGACAGAGAAAATCAGTTCAGCAAGAAAAATAGAACCGTGGATTATAAAGAAGAACTGCAGTATTTCGATATTTCTTCAGTAGACATGCAAACTATCAAATAATATCTTCAATTTATTAAATTTGTATTTCATTAGATACAAGAATACGTTCCTTTGCAGGTGTTTTCTGAGTATTATTACAGATAATAGGTGTTAAGGTGCCTTGCCACTCTGCATTATTTTAATGTATTGCTTTGTTAAATGTGTTTACTTAAATCTACAGAGCATTGGAAAAAGAGGTAATGGATTAGGATAAGGTATCTGTAACGGACAAACCCCATAGATTTTCTTTCTTCTAAAATTGTGATTACAGAGCCCAGTGGTATAACAGAGATAAGAGCAGTAAGAGCAAAAAAAAAAAGATATTTTTCCACGAGCATATGAATGGGGACTTGAACTTGATGTATTTTTAAAAGTCAATAAGATATTATGTCAGAATCAAACAAAACCTGTCGAATTTCTACTTGTACTCAAAGAAACTACATAGGCAAAGTAATAGGCAAAGTAATTGTTATATATTATAATATATAATATATAACAATGGACTAATAGTTATTAGTCCATTTCAAAAACTAAATCTAAATCTAAATCTAGAACTAAATCTTGATCTGATTTTGATTTTTACTTGAGTAATAAATTCAATTACTCTACAGAGCATCTAAGTAAATAAGATAATTTTTTTAGTTCTTTCAAATCAAAAAGTAAATATATTAATCTGTAGGCTGTAGTGTAAAGAATGATTTGTATGGTTTTCTCTGGAACATACACTGAAGACAAGGTAATACTTTTCCTCTGCGTTAAAAAGATTCACTTATTTCAATTCCAATAATACAATACTTGCTTACGTGACAACAAGAAAAGTTCAATTTTAATACTTGGATGTCAAAATATATCAGCTAGAGTTAAACTTATTGTTTGATCAGTTGCAGGTGTGTGTTTGATTTATTAGATATTTTAGTAAAATCAACACTTGTTTCGTATACTTCATATAAAAGATTATTCAATTTCTACATTGAAATTAATTTTTTAGAACTTTGTATACCCATTTAGTGATGGAAAAATTTCTACAATTATCAATGCTAGCTTGCATTTTCATGTCCAAACTGTATAGAGGATACTTCTTGAAGACAAGATAAATTGAAATTTATACTTTGCAATGGATTGGAATAGACTAGTAATTGAAAACCAATTAATTAATGAGTCCCTTTTCTCAATAGAATGTTACGTTACTTGTGAAATATTTCAGTTTAAAATTTTTTGTAATCATGAAGAGAACATTGAGGTAGGAGAGATTCGACAGATATTGTAAAGTTTAGAGAGACTTCGCTTAATAAATAAAATAGAAAAAAGAAACCAAAAAAGCGTTTTTTAAATGTACCCTACTTAAGTATCCTAAAAAATTTCAAGTAAAATATTACATGAACAATTCTGCTGAAAAATGTAATAAACCGTTATTGGAGGACAAGAACATAAAAGCTTTCATACCACTAGAGAAAGAACAAAGAAAAGTAAATGGTAGATCACAGAGAAAACCACTGGAATTTATCGTTACAAAATACAATGTAATGCAACAAAGGAAGGAAACTGGTAGGTGATATGGAAAAAATCAAAGAAACAATTTAAAAAAAGAGCGACCAAGTCGAGATGAAAGAGCAAGCTGGAAATTAAAAACCCAAAGTGTGAAGTTTAAAATATAAAAAGAGAATGTCATCATTGGTAGAGTGCAAACAAAAAATACAAGAAAGTAAATACAGATGATCAGAATAAAGGGAAAAGTGCATTTAGTGAGGTGAGAAGATTAATGAACAAAGAAATTGTCGATGTTTTAAAAAATTCAGAGGCAGATTGTCGAACATCTGGTTACATGATTTAAGAACTTGCTGAAAAAGTCATTTACTCAAAGACAATAAAATGCTTTGATCTTACTGTTAGTGGAGTAGTGTATTCAAGAAAAACTACTACCTAAGAAATAATTATTTCCGGAAGAATTGGTAAAAATCGTTTTGATAGAAGCAACTTGACATATAATATTACAACTGGAATCAAATGATATGTCTAAGAAGAAAATCGAGATTAATGATCAAAACTATAAAGGGGAAGAAAATATATCTTGTGTATATAGAATGCTTGCTAGGATCAAACGTTGGGACAAGGAGATATAGAAGATCCAAATATATTAAAAACTGTAACACCACTTGAGTAAAATTGGGCCATAATTTAAAAAAGTAGAGATACCCATTTTTCCTGAAAGTCTGACGGTCAAAATTATTTGATAGGCGTCTACATAATATTCGAAGATAGACGTAAAATAACAAAACAACTTTACTGGATGAAAGATTGCTCCATAAAAAGGCCAATCTTTGATTTGAATAGTAATGTAAGAAGTAGTACAGCAGTAATATAGATATTATACTTACTAAAGATTATTTACAGGTGATCCCTAAACTCTAAAGATATTAAATTTTTGTTCAAATATCAGTCTAAATTTGAGTTTTATCAAAGTTGGCTAAAAAATACAATCAACAGATTAAAAGTTGCAGATTTTGCGGAACCAGAAGACCGTACAAGAGGCTTATTGAAATATCTGTACAAGAAACATAGTGCTTTTTACCAAAAAAAGTAAAAATTTCTAAATTAATATTGGAGCTATAGTTAAAATTATAATAAAATTCCTATATAGCTACAAGTTCTTTAACAAAGAGCACTTAACAACCATAATAAATAAAAGAGTCAAGCAGGTTATGATTATGAGGAGTCATAAAGTTCTAAATTGGATATCTCCGAGGTAAAATAGTGTCCAAAGCTAGCTGATAAGGGAAATGGTGGTATTGTATGAATAAGTTGCTTCATAATTTGACCCTTTTTGCTGTTAGTGAAAGTCTACCAGAAATGATTTACTGTAGAAGTGCTTTGTGTTAAATATGTCTGTAAAGGACGTATGGGTCGTAAGTATTGACCTCGTCATATTTAGTACCACTAAAATCTTGAGTACAATTGTGGGAACTGATTATCTTAAATAAATCCATAGAGAGTGAATATTGCCTTTTAATCAGACGGGTTACGGAGCTAGAGATAACAAGGTTTAATCTGTCATTAGTAAAGACAGTTTTCGAGGATTGAAAATTTTTCAAACTTGGAAAAAACGTGTTTGAATTACGAAAAATCCTACACTATCTTGCTTCATTGTAGGATAAAAGAATGTACAGATATGTTCTTTGTTTATAATGAGCAGAAGTTTGCAAACAAATATCTACCATGCTTTTTACACACAAAACACATAGTATGGGTAGGAGTTTAGTTATTTTGAGGTTTAAGAGGCATTTATAAAAAACCCCACCTATTGTGACTGATGTTCATAAATTTTGTAACGCCCCTACCACTAGTATTAAAAACGACTGAAAATGTAATTCAAAGTGGTTGAAATTATTATTTATTTGTTATTTATTTGCATTTGTTTATTTATTAACAAAATTGTTATAAAGGAAATGTATACCAGTACAAAATAGGACAATTACTAATAGGGCCCTGATTTACTATTTGACCTATACTATATATTTATTTAACCAGGCTATTGGAATAGAGTTTGCTTTAAGAAAATAAAAAACTAATCAGGACAAGGAAGAAAACAGTTTAATAAGAATAAGGGACATTAACTGATGGATAAGTGATAAAAAGGATAGGCAAATGTGGGTATTACTACCTGGGAATTTTAGAAATTGACAAGATCAAGCAAACAAGTTATGGGGGAAGTATTTGTTTAAAAACTGAGAGCACTTTTGCTAAAATCTACGCCTGGTGGAATGAACAAGGTAAAGGATATTTTATTTAGGCTGTTCTTATCTTGCAATATGGTCGAGGAATTATCAATTGAAGCAACTTAAAGTCCAATCTGAAAATACAAGAAAAATATTAATAATCAAGAAAACTATTAATATGGGTAGGACTTTGCTCCTAAAAGATGTCCTCTATCTGATATACTTATCAAAATTCCAATATGGTAGAGGGTGAATAAGTTTTGGCAGAGGTGTACATGATTAAGAGGAGTATCTTAAATGATAAAAATATATGTGAACTAAAAAATAATTGACTTGAAGTAAATGGAGTAAAGAAAACCCTCCATGTAAAGATTGAAGAACGCAACATAAGAAAACCAAAAACATGCAATAGAATCAAAGGCAAGAAAACCGATTGATGGAATTAAGGACTGATAGAGTAGTGTCGAAGAACAACTGTTGAGGAAAACGAGGGACAGGAAGCTGTGGAGAAACATGATCGCCAACGTTCTGGAAGGACATGGCACCTAAAGAAGAAGAAGAGTAGTGTCACTCTGTACAAAAGATGCACTAAAAGAGTTACGATAAATATGGTGTAAGGCAGAATAATATTATACTATTTTCTAGTTTGTTACCCAATAAAATATTTTTTGGAGAAGGATTAAAAAGTCCTGGAGCAGTTCAAATAAATGAGTGATTTCCGTTACATAAATGATAAGTGTTACAGGTAAAAATCCTGTACTTAAAATTATGGTCACTGAAGATAATAAAACACGTAAAATACATGGCATAATGTAATGTTAAAATCAAAGGATTTAAGTAATATTTATTTCGAAAAATGCATCTTCTACTCTACACTGACTTTTGCTGAGAAAGTTAATTTTAGACAGGTAAAAAACACAAATTTATGAAATGCTGAGACGCTTGTCCCAGCTTTTCATACATTTGTGAAAGGAAGAAACTTTTGGCTAAGATCAAAAGATTTATTCAAGAAAATATTTTCTCAAAAACCCAAGGAATAAAAATTAAATATAATTAAACGTGCAAGAAAGTGATCTCAAACACGCAGAGATACACACAGACAAGTATACACACATGTTCTCTGTGGTCACCGAGGGATAAAAAGATCCCTTCTCATTCTGCTATTGACATAAAATTAATATTGTTTAGAATGTTTTTTTGATTATTTAAAATCAGACAGACGGAAGTTATTCCAAGTAAGGCTGTTCTTGTTAAACTAGGACTTGGTAGACCATGTCTTAGTAAGACCCTATTTAAATAGAAAATTCAATTCTCAGGTCTAGATTTAGAAGGCTCCAGCTGGACCATTTATAATGATATCATCCAAGGATATCTTGGAGGAAAGAGAGACAACAGCAGATAAAGTGAAATCTGAACTGATGATTAAAACATGAGTTAAACTTAAAATACTCCTGTAATTAAAACGAACGCCCAAAGACTTTAGGGGCCGTTGGTTTAGACCTCTTCCTATCAAATTTAATACAAGATGATGAATTTCATTTAAAAACCTTATATGATGAAAAGAGAACGGTATTTTTGGCCAGTTCATTACAAACCAAAAGGCTGTAGTACTTATAAAAAATGTGGTTATGGATAGACATTTGTACTGCAAAGAATAGGCACTCAAAGCAACACATAGAAAGTAACACATTAATGCAGAAATTTAAATAAAAATGGGAGGGTAATAAACAAAGAAAATTCAATTATAAGGGAAGGAGAAAATTGAATTAATTTAAAGACTTAAGAACTTAAACGTCGTAGGGCTTGTAGATCGCTTCTGGGCCTTTTGTCTAAGATCAAGTGTACAGCTCCAGCCTCTCTTTGGTCAGGCTTCGGCTGTATGGCGCAGCCATGCAGGACAGGTGGTCGAGAGATGCTTGAGCACTGACCCAAGTGCAACCCAAGAGGAAGGGGCTTCCCACGGAGGGTCCTGAGGGGGCGATCCCTGTGTCTTTCATTATATGTTGTTTTGCTTGCTTTCTGTCTCACGTGTTCTTGATCTGTTGCTTTCTTTCGGGTTTTTCATCGATGGATATCTGTGAAAGACAAAAAATGGGGCCACTGTTTACGAGGGGTACCATAAATGAATGATCCCAGTAGGGGTTGTAAAAATACAAGATAAAAGGAATGAAAGAAACGGAAAAAAATTACAGAGAGATACAGAAATATTTAGGAAAATCAAAAGGGGTCCCAGGTAAGGGAACTGACCTGACCTGACTGTACAAGGGGCAGTCATAGAAATGAACAGAGGGAAAGTAGTGACAAAGAGATAGAAGCACTTGGGGCCAACTCTAATCAAGGCAAAGACCGAACAACCCCAGAAAATAGCCTCTTCTTAGGAACTGTAAGAAGGAGAACGAGTCCTTTACTTAGTTAAACATGACGAAAAACTAAATCTAAAACTAAACAGGAGAGGACAATTTAGGGGGTTTTCATCGGTTTTAATGAAACTGTACTATACATAAACGAATTATTATCACATAAAGGCCAAAAGAAAGGATTCTATAGTGGCAGAAAAGAAATCCAAAATTTGCCAACTGAATGATATTGCAATTCCATGTAATGAAACAGTGCTAGAAAAAGAGAAAAAGAAAATAAAGGGGAATCAAGAGCTTGCTAGAGGAATACAGAAATTATGAAAATGTAAATGGACAATAATACCAGTGATAATAAGAACATTATTTATGCTGAAAAAAATTTGAAATACTGAAGGGATAAATACTAAAGTAGAGTTAGCCCTGAAGTCAGTTTTACTAGCCAAGCTAAGAATATTGAAAACAGTCTCTGAATTATAAGACTACTTTTCACAATAAACAATTATTATTTTTCTTCCTCAAGCTCTTTCTCGATTTCATTCTGGGTTCACTAAGATGATCATCTTGCCCCAAAGTTGTCTGTTTGACATTACCACGTCCAGTACTCCAAGTGGCTTTAATCTCCCCGTTTACAACCCATCCATCTCGGTTTAGATCTTCCTTTCATTTTCTTCCCAAATTGTGCAATACCATCTCCTTTCAACCAGAAACTAAAGAAAGCAACCATTCTTCAAAATCATTGACTATCAATGAACTTTTCAACTATTACGGTTGGAGGACATAAAACCAATGTTTTTATAATTTAGCCACAATGTTGGATGCAGGATTTTTTCACTTATCCATCACTAGATGATATGTAAGCACTCGACAGTTTTAACAGACAACAATGTAACTTGAATATACTGGAATATACGACTGCCTAACAACATGAATAAGTTAATAATAATAATAATTATTATTAATAATAATAATAATAATTAATAGTTAAGAATAACTTCATCAAGGCATTTTAGGAAGCTTTGCTTAACCTTGCCTTCACAGTGATCTCAATGGTGAGTAAAAGATCGTGTTCAATGGACAAATTAAAGAAACACAAGAGTTTACAAGAGTTTGATGAATCATAGTCATTGGGTAAACAAAAAGCATTTGGAAAAGGAGACACCAACAACAAAGGAGTAATTAAGCTGTCTTTGAAATTTGAAAACAGCTGTAATATCTGCACTGGCGTCACCACAACAAGATTTAAATCAAGCTGGTGTCAAATTGTAGTTCAGCCACCATAAAGTAGTGATTATTTATACAAGTTTAACCCATCATGTATTGAAATTTTTCAAAGAAGTTGATAAAATTAAAAAAACCCTTTTGATGCTGTATATATGAAGTTTATAAAAAATATGTCTTATCTAACTACTGAAATGTTAAGGATAAGGGGTTAACCTTAATGCTTTAATAAAAGTTTCTCTTTTCGATTAAGAAGAGCCCAAACACGGTAATAAACTTAAAATCTAGTTTCACCCATGGGGACATGGTTACCCCTTTTATATATAAATGAGAAAAATATTTGATCTAAAATAACCCTATTTGAGGTTATTTTCAAGGAATAAGACTTTCGTATGACAGCAACAGCTGGTAGATCGGTTGCAAGAGTCACATTGTATTAATTCAGTTCAAATAATAAATAAATAAGTCAAAAAGTCAATATAATCAATCAACAAATACATAAAAAATACATAAACATAGAAAGAAAGGAAGAAAGGAAGGTATCAAAACACAAATAAATCTATGAATTAAAAGATAAATAAATAAAATATAAATGAATAGAAAGAGTTTTCGTTCAGACAGGATACTTGGGACTATGAAAAACAAAAAACCCCAAACGATATGCATGTCTTAAGGCTATTACCAAGACTGCTAACCCATAGGTTCAAAGTACAGTCATTTTTTTAAATTCAGGTATTTATATTGATTATTTTGATTGACTAGTTTATTTAAGCTCTATTTATTTTCTCAATGTCTTTCTAAGCAGGGATTTTGGACTCATGAAACAATAAACTTTGGCTCTGTTGAGATCATAGGAGAAAAACAGAATAGAAAGGCCAGGTAGACCAAGTCTCAGTAACTCGTATTTTAAGTAACTATAGCAATTAAGAAACCGCTGGAATTAAAGACATCGGTTTATGCCTAGGAGATGATAAATAATGTGGTATAAAGAACCCTTTAGGCCTTATGTTTAGGTTTTTCTGCCAACTTAAAAAGAAGTCCAATTCCTCTTAATCTATCTTGTGTACAAATAAACGTCTCAGATATACAAACAGGAATGTTAAAGAAAGGTATACAATACAGCTACTTGTTGCAAAATTTTGGAAACTTAGTTCTTAATTTAGGAGAAAGGAAAATACTCTTTGAATTCAGTTGAAAACATTGTTTCTAATTAATTTAAAGATATATTAAGAGTTTGAACCTGAGAATTCATATAAAATTCTTTGAAAAGGGTGCTACAGATAAATACGTTAAAATGGCTTTCCAAAAACAAATCAGTGACTCAAAATGAGTATTGACATATCTATTTTGGTCTTACCTTACAGCTCTTGTCTGTTATTATTGATAGACACTTCCAAAGATTTTTCGTAAACCTAACTTTAGAACCGAAGACCAAAACGAGCACAATATTTTAGCAATTAGAAGTTAAAAATTACAATTAACATTTTACAATGACAATATAATGACAGCAATAAAATAATCACTTAATTCCAGGTGTTTTTTAAATGTTCAGTCGTCTGCTCGGCTGGATAAGATACAGCAATATAAGAAGCAAATGTTGATTCTGGTCCTTTGATTCATCTCTTAAATATGGATAAGCTTAAAAAGAGTTAGTTAAAATTTCCTTGGAAATCTCCCTATATATATTTTTTCGATTCTGATATAAGATGCAGGAGCTATTACAGCCCCAAATTTATATTAATGATTGATTTCACCAAATTAGATTATCTTGTCATTTTGGCAACATCTCGTAGCAGCTGATGGTGCTCGAGAGCCCTATAGAGTGTCTACTGTGTTTATCGTAATAAAAGTCATACGAAAGAAATTCCCTTCTTGACTTCCTTTGGTCCTAAAATTTATTTCTTCGGTTGCTATTTTCATTAAGTGCCTAACAAGCTGAGTTTGTATGACGTTGTGGGTTACAGTCGGCGCAAAACCAGCAGAAACAGGTAAGAAAAACAATGCTGTGTACCAGTCGTTTGATTACAAATCACTCTGAAATATCTTTTCCTGGGTCGTTAAAATTACAATGGAGCTTTAGAGTTAAAAAAATATAAATATGCACTGGGATGTCCATGTGCTATGTCTTTTCCTGGATGATTGCAATGCAAAAGGAAAAGTTTTTATTGAATGGTGTGTAATCTAAAAACAGATTCTTTCAAACATCTGAATTAAATAAGACCCAAAGTGACAGACAAGGAGAAGCCCAGATGATGACATAATGACTCCACCACAGTTAAACGTCATACTTAACATTAATGGATGATAAACAACATTTATTCTTGGTCAGGCTTTGATGGAGGGTGTAATATCAAAACATCTATTTCCCATTTTCTAATAAGACTATGATACTCCATGTAGCAATTGTAATTGTTACTTTGTCTTCCACAATAGTAGGCTAATGATCTGGTGACATTTGTACTGCATCAATAAACTTAACATATGAGGTGTTTCCTAATATGTTATAAACTTACTTTCTTTTTATTGAAAACATTGATTTTTCTAAGTAAATATACAAAATTTGATAACAATCTATTTCATTTCGTTCCCCTTTGGGGTAGGCTCCATTGGCCTTTGGAGCTACCTATGTACCTACAGGGCAGTAAGGACAAGACTAAGCTAAGGCAGTTTGCACAATTTGTTTCTTACTCCTACTTAATGAAACTCTATTAAAATTGTACAGAATTTCAGAAATAAAGCTTTGAGTACAAAAAATTTAATAATTAAAGTTAAAAAGTGGGCTTAAGGACGCTCAATGGTGGTTTCTAGCCTTGCCGAGTGTGAACCTTTCAAAAGAAAAACCTTTCTTTGTCATGTTTCTTACTTAAAGCACATGTAGTATTTTGAAGAGGTAAATAACTTCTCTAATATTCCATTAAATTCTTTGGTTACTTTTTTTTATATCTATTTCTACTGTTAGAATAGGATTTTTACTCATAATTTATCCTCATAAATAATGACATAAATTGATGTAGAGAAGTTACAATGACTTTAATTTTCTTTTTTTTTAAAGAAGGACCAGGAAAAACAGGAAAGAACTTGTTGTGAAGACAATGACCAAAAAAACAACAACATTTACAAATAAAGGAATGAATTCACTGTAGACTCAAGAGAATTCAGAAGGAAAAAAAGAAGTTGATTGAAGAAAGTTCCGAATTCAGGCAGTTCGAGGGGTGGAAACTATGGATAAATAAAAGTTTCCTTACATATAGGGCAACTACAGCATTGTCTCCTCTATCTTTTCTATTTCTCCATTGGTTACAATATGCAACGTACCTTTAAAAAGTGTCAACTGTATCTTTACTAAGGTAAACACTAAAATACTTTCATGATATCATTTCTATCAGCAACAGCAATAAAATTACCAAAGATTTTATGTCCAGTGTTTTGCAACTGCTGAAGAAATTGTCTCAGCTATCATAAGTATTACACTCGTTGTCAGTAAGAATGCATCGATTTTATTTTGAAAAGTTGAAAACAATATACAATTTTATTTCCAGAATTACGACGTAGTAATAGAACAAAGTTAGTAAGCACAGTGACCATAGATTTGACCACAAATTTAGTTCCAGGCAACCCCAGTTGGAGATATACGAGATGAAATAAAAGAAAAAGAAGACTGATTGATTGTAACTGATGAAGAGAAGTAATACTGAAAGATAATAACAATGTAAAACTAACTAGAAAAAAATAGCTACGTTACTCCTCAAAAATTAAACAAAATTATCACGTTTACTACTTGTTTACATACCAGTTGCTTTGACATGATAATAAAAAATGAAGAAATATAACAGAAATTATCATTTGAGATACTTGTATTTCAGGTTTACTACAGTAACCAACCCTTCCAGAAATGTTATATTGGTAAGCAAGTACATATAAATGCCTGACACAAAGTGCATGTAAGAAGTTGTGAAGACACTTTCTTTTATTGGTAGGTGCAACAAAGGAAATTTAGCTATACTGCAGATTTAGCTAAACTAATAAAGCAATAAAGTATTTGTAAGACATTGGTAAATGAAGTCTACGTTCCTAAAAATATTTCAATGAAGAGAAACATCATCTTAAAGCCAAAAGACCTTAACATGCCATTCATATATTGTTTTACAAAACAAGTGAAGTTTTGAACAAGGCTTAGAACAATTCATTCACCAGAGAATGTAAACGAAATGAAAGACTTTACTGATTTATCAAACTAAAAAAATTTTACTTCAAAAGAAAAACTTTGGGATTGTCGAAATTCCACAATTAGTGGAGGGCTGAAAATCACCTTATAAACATAATTTTTAATGTCAAATGATAAAATGATACGCAGGGAAAACCAAAAGAAAAACAAGACTTCGAAGAGGAAGAACGAAGGGAAAGAAGATGAAAGAAGAAGAATCATTTTAAATTTAGAAGATAATTGCATTAGTTCTTTAGCCTGATTAAGTAATTCACGAAAAATAATGACAATGTATTACTTGAACTAAATCATTTTGGCCTATTACAAAATTCCGATATATAATCCTTAGTAGCCTCAGGACTTGAAATAGTTTATACTACTTTTATGAGAGCAATTTGTTTACGTCAAAATTTTACTAACAGTAATAAAAGTAGACCTGTTACAGATATTGTTACGACAAACAAGGGTGAATCTCTTTAACTCCATTTGTAAACAGTCATGTGCAGAACACACGCACTTAAGCCAAAGTAACCAATTTACGTGCCTATTGAAGTACGTTCATAGTTTATATTTCAACTATGGTATTACTATCAGATAACTGCAAATCACAGAGCCAGGCAAATAATTTTTGCAAAGAAGTGTTCCTATCACTGCAGCTTTCTTGACACTTCTCTGACCTAAATATTGGTAGGCAAAAGAATCGTGCAACACAGAAAATAAAGAAAACCGTATGTTGAAGTCAGTATAACATTTAACGGCTAAAGATAAAGTATTCTAGCTATTGTGATGTTATTTAAATCTCACACTTTCACGGAATTTAATTATTGAGGACGAGAAAAACATCCTATTTGTTCCACTCACTGTTGCCTTCATTGTAACAAACCACAATGTGTGGAGCAGGACAGACATACTCTACAGACAAAGATAAAGGTATAAATAATATTCCGTTAAAAACTTGGTTATGTAAACCATACATAGTGAGCTAATCTAACCAAAGAGACTCTTTATGGTGAGACACAGGAAAGTCAATTTTACAACTGTTCACTTCCCAAATCAATGTCACTTGTTCCCAGCGGTGTTTCTGCATATGGCCAAATCCAGCTGAACTTACACAGCAATATGAGAATTGCAGGCCAATAAAATCGCTCTAATATTCCTCTACCCACTACTGATAATTCCCCTTTTTCTATACTTCTATAAAAGCCTTATGTCAATCATTTACCCTGTCATGCATCATAATAAGCATACTCACTTAAATGCTGAGTGACTGGATCTTTTCCCTCCCTTCGGTAATTGGCAAAAAAAGAAAAAGGTTGAGTTAGTGTCAACAGATTTTAATCACTTAATAATAAACTATACCTTGACTATTTAAGAGTTGGTTTTTTTATCCATCAAATGAACATGAATTTCGAACTTTATTTTTTTCATCAGTTCAACTTTACTGGCTTTTTAGATCAAGTTATCTTTCACTACTTTTTAATTTCATTTCTAATAAATGGTTTTAACACCTTTTAGTCTCAGATATAACATAAGATATAACAAGATAAGATAAAGAATATATTTTAACCAATAATTTCAACCATTTTTAGAAATTATATGGTAGAATAATTAGTGAATATTGATAAATTTGTGTAGGACTGTGGTAATAGCTATACTTCCTTTTTAAATGCAAACCAGTTATGGTTAATGCTAAAATTTCTAATGTACATCGTGGTGACTGACAATAAATAACAGCTTCTAAAATCCTAATATTGGTTTTTTTTTAATAACCTAATTTTAATTTTCCCTTGAGTGTTAAAAGGGAATCGTTGTTTGAAAACAATTGTACCAACATACAACTACATAGTTTCATGAGATAAGTAAATACCTGCAATAATATTTTTCTGACATAGTGGGTTTTTCCCTCCATATCTTAAGTACCACTGCGACCACTATTATGAAAAAATAGGATTTTACACTATTTTTATTATTACTTTCATATAGTTTGTAGTTTTAAAAGAAAATAAGGGCACAAAAATATAACTTGTAATGGTTTGGTACAAAAATAGATCCGATTACTACCACAATATGCAACAGCATGTACGCAAATAATATTCTGAAGGTACAAAAATTACCATTTATGTCAACACACAAATGTTACCAATCAACATCAGGAAAATAAAAGAACAAAGTAACAGAAAAAAAACCTAAGCATAAAAGGGGTTTACAATTTGCTTTGAGGTGCAAAAAAGAATCTTTAATTCTTTTTCCTTCTATTGGTATATTTTTACTTTCTTACGTTAAGTTGTTTTTTTTTTGTTTTTTTAGACTTCTTATATTTCTAACTTCAGAAAAAAGTAACTTAAAAACGAGAAACTAGGCACCTTATAAGTAAATAAAGTTATAGTTCATTTTCCTTGATAGTGGTTTTGTAACCAAGTGTCATGGGCCTTTCTATATTTATGATGAAAAATCTCCTTACTTCATCTCTGACAGAAATTTTTAGGAAAAGAGGTGAAAGGATCTAAAAAATGGAAGAACAGAAATAGCAACCATCGCTGAAAGTCATAAATAAAAATCATCAGAAATTCTTTACCACTAAGGGTTTTACATATGCGAAAGGGTAAAAAATATAATGTAATCTAAAAATGCATAGACACATGTCATATTTAAGTTTTGTTCCTTTTTAGGGGGCGTCAGTTATTTCATTGTATCTGGTGTAAAGCAGATACGCCTGTTACACATCCCATTTACCAGATTTTATTTGAAGCTGCTTTGGCTGGCATAAGGCTTAGGCAATGAAGGGGATATAAATATTTCAATAAACTATTAAGATGCTAAACAAAACGTCCCATTTTCACATCTCAATGAACTTTAAATAATATTTAAATTTTTCTTTTTCAAGCGACAGCTCTTCAATATTTAAGGCCCTGATCAAATTAAATAAAAAGAGATCAGTAATTACTTGCGCACGCGCCTTCAAACTTTAAAGTCAATCCGCTGATCAATAAAATTAGTCTTTTGCTAAACCTGTTAACGAGTATTGTTAAATTGAACGGGGATTTATTGTAATCTCAATATTTCTTGCTAGGGGGCAGATGGTGATAATGAGAAAGTAAAAGACCATGGAATTGGCAATCCTCAAATCGGATTATACTGTTCTTCTCTTCCTGTTATTCTGAATCCACACTCCTTAGCAAAGAAATTATCCTAGTCTTTTGATCGTACTGGTGGTGATCCATTAACAAACCTCTCCGACCCACGTGACTGACATTAGCGTAAGGCCCTGTATCGGATCAATTAAATTGATACGATTTCCTTAATACAAAGCCTGGCTACATAAGGTATTAATAGGAAAGTGGCTGGAAACATGAACCAGAAATAACTTCAGCAGGTTATATTGGTTCACTTTGTATGACTTCACATTAACAGCTGCAGCAAAAAATATAAAGGTGTACATATTATTCCTATGAATCCATCTACTGAAAAAAAAATCATCATGTTCCTTACGCGAAACTTTTTTTTTCAAGTTATAATGAGTTTGATTAATTGATATTGGAGTATCAATAAATTTCCTTTTCTATTTTTCTGGACGAATAATGAAATTTTTAAGTTTCGAGAAGAGCAATTGATAGTTTGAATATGCTTTGTAGAGGGTGAAATGAAAAGACTTCTTTCTGAAAATCATCTTTTTTTGCTCAAGTTAGTATGAATAAACAAAATATTGTGAATAAGGTAATTAGTTTTTTAATTATTTCTCTGTTACTGAAATGCCCAAATTTCTTTTCGATCTATGTCTGTATATTTTGTAAAAAAGGAAACAAATAATTGCCAATGTTTTAGATACAAGTGATAATAGCAACTAGGAAGGTTTACTAACCGAAAAAAATGAAAAATATAATCGAGATATATACTTTTTTCCAAGTATCATCTTAATAAGAAAGGACTTCACTGTCCCCCATACAACAATTAACCAAATTCAATGGTAATTAGTTACATTAAAAGAACAAAATCATTATTCATGAGTGTAAGGTATCAAGACCATGTGTTACAAAGGTTCTCTCCAGGGATTCTAAAATCAGGGTTGCTTGCAAATTTTTCAATTCCGACGCCTTGTATATAAATAAATAGAATCCCTTGAGGCTAAAGATATATCTTCAGGTTCAATGGAATTGACCATGACAAATCCTTATGACCCGTGGTTTCAGTCTATTGGATGAGGATCTTTCCAGTCTCGCTGGAAATAAAATGGCTTTAAAAAATACACTATTCAATTGAACTAATCGATGGGTTTGGCATAACAAACTGAGGCGTTAATCTGAAGTAGATATAACTCTTATTTCAATTATTCAACGTAAAAATCCAGACTGAAACTCGATATTGCAAGGTAGCTAAGGCAAACATTTTTCCTTCACGTTGAAGTGATAAAATAAAATGATGAATTTTTAAATGTCAGTTCTTTCATTATTAATTGATTTTAATAACAAAACAAGCCCAGAAGGAACAACTTGGGGCAGCACTGGGTACTTCAGTTGATTGTTTACTATTGCTTACTTGTAAGAGATACAATGAATTACACATTATGACGTAGTTAATAGCTCAGAAATGAGTGTATATTTCTTTAGGTCTTCCAATCTAAACAAGCAAGTACTTTATCGCAGAGGGTTACTTTTTTGTATCTTTTAATCTTTTTAATTCATTGATTTCTTTCCTCTTCCAATGCCTCCTCTGAAAATATGTACAAACTCAGAAGCATGCTATTTATAAAGGTGAAACAAATTGGGCGCAGTACTTCCAAGTACTTGCAGTACCTGGCCGCAAGTAATGGAAGTAGTAAGGGTGCATTATAGTTTGCGAATATCAAATCTTCAAAGTAATTTAGACGGCTTACGTCACTGGTAACAGCAGCAACAACATGAATTTGTATACCCACCTAACATGGACTACATTCAGATTGCTCTACATTTTAGTGAGTGTCATATAATGAACATATAACATTAGATTCAGAATCATTGTCTAGATATAGTGTAACGGTACCTTAAACCTTAGATTAGTAGAATATTTTTAGTATTATCATTTAGTAGAGGTGAAGAACATGTACTTACAACTGAAAAGTGTGATCAGAGATGTAGAAGAGGTAATGAAATTAACAAAAGAAGCTAGAGGTAAGTGTAGCAGAAGTAGAAAATTAACAAGACAATGTATTGTAGCTAATCCGTTAGAAGAAAATATCTTGGGAGGAAAAATGATAGACATGAATAAAAGATAGCCAAACTTAAATGCCTTGGGTCCCTGATTGGTGGTACACTTCTTGTAATCACTGCAGGTGTCAGGCCCATTTTTGACAGACCAATGTTTTTAATTTTCAGTGTATTCATTGTCTAAATTCTGTCTGCAAAGCTGCCTAAAAAGAGTCACGAGGCAGCAACTGATGACAGTATAGATTTTTTTTGTAGGTTATCATTAATTAATTGTGTACCAGTTGCATCGATATAGGATCGAAAGCTATAAAATCTCGGAATGTCTTTTTTGATAGGTTATTTACAAGTAATACCATAAACAAAAAGGAGATAGGGTATGGTCTTTGAATGAATCTTAAGTGGAGTAATCCTTAACTTGTTTTCCTTTCGGATGTGTTATTAACGCTAATAGTGCTTTGTTGTATGAAATTAACTCAACTATCAGTCTACTGGGTAAGGCACAGATAAGGAATATATAGAGCTCCCGAAATTAACCAGTTTTCTACCACATATCAAGTCAGCTAATTTCCTTAATTGAAGGCAGGGAAGGATTTCTTGTTACATTGTAGTGGTATCTTTCTGATTCTGTGCCGACTGTACAACATGGTGATTTTTTTTCTGACAAAATGTTGGCTGGATTGGAGCACTTTGTTTTTCAAAGCCAAATACTACTCAGCAGAAAGAGAAGAATATAATGACTAAGGCCAACATTAGGATTCTGGAAAAGCACTCTGATTGATTGAATCATTTATTGATTGATTAAATGAAATACTACTCAGCAGAAAGCTGCTAAAGGCTTTCACTCTCAATTATTGAATAAAAATGGTATGTTAGATATCTTTAATTGATCGACTTTTCATATTTGAAAGAAACATGGTGCTAGAAAAAATCCATTCTTATGGTCATCACTAATATGCTAATTACAGATTATTGTGAAGATATTTCAAATCTAGTATTTAAGGTTGGACTAGAAAATAAATTTACTGGGTGTTCCTCAAAACAAAATTTGTTAGAGACGTGCAGCTGCATTATTAATTTAACAGTACTCTACCTTCTCTCATGTTTTTACACTAACCCCACAAAAGTTTAGTTATCTTGACGTATTCTTGAGGTATATTGAAACAAGATTGATTATTTTTCTTAGCAACTGATGGTATACGAGTAAGTTACAAAAGTGTATAGAGTGTTTTTTCCTGTGGATATAGAATGCCTTTCTGAGCTGTTTTTACATCTATATTTCTTGATAGTCTAGTCTGCTATATTATCAAGGTAGAGGGTGTCAATGGCAGATGTTTAGTGCTTGCACTGTTCCCAGAGGAATTATATTGAAAGTAATTTTGCTTCTCTAGTACCGAGACTTGAAGTATGTTCTTGAGAAGAGGGGTTTTTTCGACATAAGGAGGCTCGATGTGATCATTACATTGTGTGTTTGATACTAATAGAGATGGGAGAAAAATTTCATCCGTTTTCAGATCGTTTTCATCTCAAATGCTATTTAATTTGGGCAAGCTTCTGAAATGGAGGTAGTAGAGCAGAATGTTTTGTGACTTTTGGCGTATTATAGTTGTCATAGATGACATATAGGGGTGGTGTAATAAGATCACTAAGGTTCCTTGTTTTATGATAAATTGATAGGAGATCAAAGAAATGAAGCTTTAGTTATCGAGATCTGACTTTCTCTATTGTTATAGGTCTTTTCTTCAAAGACCTGGAATCAATGTGAAGCTTCTAAAAAAATCTTTTCCGGAATATGAACTGTTGGAAACATTTTTATAATTATATTTCGATGTGGTAACGCCATTCCACCAACAGAACTATAATGCTATATTTGGAAATCGTACCTAATCTTCCCAAAACTCCCCTACCCTCCAGCTTTAAATTATTATATCTTCACAAATAACCAACGTAACGAAAATTGGGAAATAATTTGCTTAGTCACATCGGTAACGTATACTCAGATTCTTACATTTTATTGTTGAAATTTCAATGTTATTTGTTCAGATGTCTTCCTTTAGTTGTAATTCAAGCTTACTATAATAATCTAATGTCAGTCAGACATTAGCAGTCACAAAAGTAAATTGGACAAGTATTGGTTGACTTTAAAGGCACAGGACCAAAACCTGTATTCTTGAAGCTGTTAATAAATTTTGTAACTGTTTGAAAGACGACTGAAATACCATGGCGACTTACTTTGTCTACCACATGAAAGATATATAATATATAAAATACTTTACTCTGGTTTTTCACAGCTTCACGAAAGAAGACACTATCAATCAGTAGTGACCTAGAATTTGGTTATCAATGTAATTTGCAGGAGGTTTACAATCGGTTCAAGCCTCAAACATGTCCCTGAAAATACTCATCACCAATGTCATCATCATCTGTTTTCCTTTTGGAGGATTTTTTTACTTCTGATTCTGCTATTTACAGTCTCAAAGCAGCTTTAAGCCTTGTCATTCGACGCAAATGTTACTCGTCAATACTGGTATCAGAACCTAGAAGACAAGATCCGTTCCTTGATGGGCTGCAAAAAAGAAACTGTTTCTTTAAATGGTTATAATTTCTTCTCATCACATGTGCAGTGTATCCAAGCTGTTGTCTCTTAACGAATTCTTTTATGCTTGATGCCTTTGCTATTCAGTTGAATTATCTGTTATTTATGTTTCTGTATACCCAAGCATTTTCTAATTAAGTAATGTGTTTGTCCCAAATCGTTTCTCAATTATAGTTGGCAGACTACTATCTTTCAATTTTCCGGAAATGTAATTAAGAGAGAGAGAGAGAGAGAGAGAGAGAGAGAGAGAGAGAGAGAGAGAGAGAGAGAGAGAGAAACGAGTAATACTAAGCAATGAAAAGTATGAAGAGAAAATCTCCAGTCGCATGCAACCCTCTCTATTGGAGTGATTTTAGCTCAAGTCGAGGTTCCTCAGAAAAATCAAAGGATTTCTTTATCAACAGCTTTCTTATAACTTTTCTGTATTCCCACAATTAGTGACATACTAGCCCTGGGCCTTGATAAAAGAGTCCTTAATTTCAGAAGAGACTCACATTTAAAAGAATTTTCTACAATCTCCGTTGGTGGGGGCTTTCGCTTCTATACTAAACCTAAAAATTTAACAAAAAAAACCTTTTCGCAGCATTACTGCTCTCTCTGTGACAACCCAGTATTTTCCTCGATACTTAAAATGGTACGAATATGACTTAAAAGCTGAGTAAACGCTTTCACAGTTAATGATAAAAAAATGGTAAATGCCACAGAAAAGAAACTAAAAAAAGAATAGCTTTGTAATTTAATTTTGCCCTCTTGGTATAATTCTAGCTCATCTTTTTATCAGTAATTTGTTGGGGGGTATAAGTTGGGTTTGGAAAATTCCCAATACAAAATCACAGCGTGTAAAGATATTATCACCAAAGGATCTTTAGGCCCATTATTTTCATAAAATGCAAGTCCTTATCATTTTAACTAGTGTACCATAAAAGCGTGGCTGAAAGAAAAGCGTAATAAATCTATTAGTTAAAAATATCAGGTTTTTATTCAAAGTAAACTCTTTAATAAGGCAACAATAAAAACCGCATATATCATAGATTATCTCTTTAGTAAAATGTTATCTTCATTTTTGTGGGGTAGGTGACCTTTGCGTGGCCAATAATTTTCCTTCAGTGAATGTTTTGATTTTAAGTAGATGTAATTAAAAGGCTCTAACAAAAATTTTTTTACATGGTAGATTTAATTGACCAAACAAAGGCTACTATATGACTTTCCTATACAAATTTGAATCTTAGCGGCATAATGGATATTTCTGAAATTGATTCCAGGAAATTACATTTCTTTTGTATCCACTACTTAGTACATATCAGTATTAATACACTTTAGTACTTAAGGAATAGTTCCATAGATTATGAAAATTAACCTTGGATTTGCGTACTCCTTATCAAAAAGACTCTTTTCTGGGGCAGCAGGAAACGGTGTGGAGCTTTTTTTGTTTCGCTGTTAGTCTTTATGGTTGCGTGTATGTTTGGGTAAAAGTGTGCGAATATGCGTCTCCCTAGACTTTTCTTTACCAGCGATATAAATATATATGGGTATGATTGTGTTTTTTATCATTTTCTCATACTCTGTCGATACCGTTGCTCATATCTCGACTTTTCTATAACATTTTCTAAAGATCTTTTTTCTTTCTTCTATGACCTCATGATTTAATGTAGTGGTGGCATTTGGCCAATGCTGTTGGGAAGCAATATCGTAAAAGTTATCTCGACGTCAATTCCCCGAAATAACTGATAGGGCCATCGACTGACGATCCACGATTTCAATTCACCATCTGGTCGATTATTTCATCTTTTCGCTATATTTTCTACATTTCTGTACACTCTAATTCCCTATTCCTCAATTTAGTTTTGTAATTGTCATCATTTTGTACCGTCCTGCATATGTTAGTGCCTCGTTGTTTCTGTTTATTTTTGCCGTTTAACATCTAACATCTACTGCTATGAACTTAGCACTCATACTATATATATATACCTCTCTCTTTGTGTACTCAGCAAGCATGAACAATATAGTCTGAAAATGGAACATTACGGCCAATTTTGGCACGAATCAGGGGTTTGAAAATTTGACTCTTTTTCTTAAAAAAGAAACAATTTACAAGAGAAAAATTTCATCGAAAAGAAGACGGGAAAGATAAAGGGATGTGAAGAACAATGTTAAGAACAAAGGAAAAAAGGGACTCTGACTACAGAGAAACACTCTTTCATGATTCCTGAATATCAAATGCGAAATCTTGGCCATTAAGTTGATGTCATTTTATCGGGGGTTTTATTAGACACAGTCGACTCTAGCTCAGCTATAATGATACGAATACCTTAAAATCATCGCAAGTGATTAATTTTTAATATACCGGCGTCAGCCCTGTTAGCTAGCACACTATCTAAAAGATAATTTCACCTACAACTGAGAATTGTTTATTGTTACAATCCATGAGAAAACATGGCTTTATGCTTCTGGTAAAAATTTATATGAAAATGTTAGACTATAATTATACATTTATTGAATTTTTACCTCTAGCTTTCGCTTATAATATTTTCTTCTAACCTTCATTCCCAGGCGCGGTAAACACCTTCTTGTATTTTAAATCCTTCCTGACGTTATTTCCTTTTAGTTTTCAGCGTCTTGTGTTAAAAAAGGTGTATTCTCAACTATTCTAGCAAAACAAAGAAGAATCTAGATGAGTCAAATTTTTTCGTAGTGTTAAAGAAAATGAAATAACTTGCTTTTAAACATATTTAACCGTTTCATATTTTCCTGCCTTAGTACTGTTATAATTGCAGATTCGACTTATGTTTTCTTAGGGGTCGTGAGCTGTTTAATACAAAAAAACAAAAGTTACCCACCAGTATAATCATTATGTACCGGAAGACTGCGACTGGAGAACAGTAATGGAAAAATGAGCATCTGCAGTATTTTTGTGTTATAAAAACCAGTGTTTAAATAAACTAGATAATACCACAGCACTTTTTCTTTCTTCATATTTTATAAATATGTATATTGACACTTATAAGGAAGGTGTGGTAGTAAGAAAAAAGGGAAAATAAGGATTGTATTTCTCGCAGCCTTGGTCAAGGGGTTAACAGGAGACAAGGAAAGTATAAATCAAACTTTAATTTTACCACCCTCGACTTTTGTACAAATTCTAATTGTTTCCATAGTAATCAAATAGTTACTAATCTGTCACAGACTTTTTTAATATTTATTTGCATCATGGAGTTAATCTGTACAAAGAAACGGAGCAATACTTATGAACCAATAGTACATTTAAGTTTTATTCTAAGCACAACCTTTGTAAAACACTTCAAAGGGAATGATATCTTAAAAAGCTATATAGTAAGTGTTTTCCTCCACATATTACTTAAGTAGCTTAACTAACAGTCACTATATCCCGTCAGTACCTTATTTGACACCCTTGCCATGCTCAGTTGATTTGCAAATAAAAATTCCAGAGAAGTTTTAAGTTTAGAAATAACGGATTTTTGTTGAAGGGCGCATCCGACTATAATCTAAGTCAAAGGTCAAACAATGACCCTGATTCACTGAGCTTTGGGGTTATAGTTACAATGAAGTGTTCAGTGTTTTGACAAAATTGTTGCCATAAAGAAGTTTTCTAGTACCACTGCAAAATAGTGTGCAGTGTACCTTTTAACTTGTATTCTTATGCAGTGATTGTCTCTGTCTCAAAACAATGGAGCTGTTGGAGCATTCAGATTTTAAAACGTTGGCCATTTGTCAGCCTTAAAAAAATAGATCCAAAAGTAACATAATTTTTAAAAGATTTAAAACAGAAGAAATTGACTGAAAAACGTTTATGGAAGGGTCAATAAATGTGTATATGTATTCGAATAAATGCGCTATGATGAGATGCTGTGCCAACCTGTTGTTGAAACATTGATGTTATTTGCACCAAAATGGACAACAGTAAGCACAAATCCCTCTGATTTCAACCATGCCAGTTTACATCTGTCCAGGTATCCCTTAAAGGGGAGACTTTCTGATGTAATTTTCATAAATTTGATATTGAAGGAAGTGCAAACAAGAAAATATCAAAATAAGCAATTCAAGCCGGGCTAGTCTAAAAGGAAGCATGCTTGTTTCACTTAAAGGACACGCTAAGATGACAGATTTTTTTTCAGACTTAGACTAGATATTACGGAGATACAAATAAACCACAAACAATAATTCACATTTTAACCAAGAATACAGCTGTTGTCATGCTGTGTCTAACATAAAAAGTTATAAAGAAAACCAGAGCTAGCAGAGAAGGTACTGTAGTATAGAAAATAGGAGCCTCTTCATCATTTGTAATAAAGGAAATTACAATAATCATACTAGAACTGTCGTGCATAGCACAATTAAAAACAGTTGGACGAAAAAACATCTGACACAATTGCAAATGTTGCATAGTCGTTTGAGGCCTGAATATGTCATCTGCTGTTCTGCAGAAGCATGTTTGAAAGGCGCCGAGATCCCCAGACCACGTTATCTACCCCAGTGTTGACAATGCAAAAAACATGTTAAGATCATAGAAAATTACAATTTTTGACTTCAGTTCTTATGTTCATCCATGGGAATATATATTTCTATTAACAAAATTATTAGTTTATCTTTTGTTGCTTCTTATCCAATTTTCTCTTCTAGGAATACATTCTTTATATGACGTCGACATTGATTTTACCACAGCTGTCGCAGAAAAAGACAAGCAGACTCTAACAATAAAAAACAGACAACACATATTGTCCCACCTGGTAAAACCCTGTCCTTAGTTCTACTGAACGTCGAAATTGTTAATTTGATATGAACAAAAGGACCTAAAAATATGAATAATAAAACCAAGTTATATCTTTACACGATATATGTTTTGGGCAATACTTCTGTTCCTTCAGGTGTGTGCTAATAGTAACTGTGGTAGTAAAACAGTAAACATAATGATCATGAATTGGTACTGGTGGCTTTATTGCTTGCTGTCATGAATACTACTACTACTACGTCAATTATTACTACTACAACTACGTTCCCTACTACTACTCCTCCCTCTACTCCTCCTTCTCCTCCTCCTCCTACTACTTTTGAATATACTGGACAAAAAACTTCAACCTATAAAAAGGATTTTCATTGTGTGTCTAACAAAATAAAAAAGTAATTTTAGTACGCAGAGTAAAGGAATAAAGAGGAAAGCATAAGATTTTGGCCATCAGTGGTTATTAGCCAAATATTTTTTTCTTAAAAGATACTGAAATTAGTTATTAACATTTGACGAGTTTCCAAAAGCAGCATAGTCGAACCCTACGCACCAGTAAAAAAACCTTTTGTTACCAGATTCATGGTTCAACTATTTAGAAGACGAAAGTCTTTGAAATGTTTCTTGTCCGTATTGAATGTTCTGCTACCTACAAGTATTTGTACTCTTACGTATACGACTTTATCATCTAGGTTCAAGTTAGTTCTGATAGTGACGGCTGGAGTGTGGTTTTATTGAATCCATACATAAAGGTTCAAGTTAGTTCTTGTTGGTAGTGGTAGTGACAAGTGGAGTGTGGTTATACTGAGACAATTTTTTATTCATTATAGCTTCGGCTCTATTGTCAAAAGGCTCTAGCTTATTTGATTAAGTTCTTGTGGTGCAAAGCAGGAGGATACAGCAAGATTTAAACGTTGGTAAAATTTCCTTTTCGACATAGCCTCTGTTGTTTTTAAATCTAGTACTCCTTGTAGGCGTCCAAGAAGACTGAAGCGAGAGAAAATCACCCTGCGGCACTTCTCACAAAAAACTTAGTTCATGTTTATGTTACTGTCAATAGGAACTTTAAGATTATTGTTACTAATGTCTTTTGTTACACCCATCTTGTTTACGTTGACTTCAAAATTTGATGATCCATGAGCAACGTTTTCAGCAGTCCCAAACAAAGGATCTTCTGTTATCACCTCACCAAGCTGTAAGTTTATTTTCATTTCATTTAGACAGCCAATTCTAGTCTCAGTTAACCTTCTCAGTAATGTCGGCACCAGTTATACCAGAAATATACAACAATGTATGATCTACATAACTTATTATATTACATACTTTAGGTTGTTAAAGCGATTAGGAACAACATTGGCCCAAGGATTTATTCTTGAGAAAACCCTGGCGAAAGACATATTGTCTGACTCTTGCTGTCCAAAGTGGATGAGATATTGCGATAGAGATATTGCTTTCCTTAGTTTATCTTTTTATATTTATTTATTCAAAAATTCTTTCTGTAGTTTTGGACCTAATGGGTAAAAGGAACATAGACGTGGAGTGGATAAATTCTGGCCCAGAACCAGAGCTGTAAACCGATGTATGCTGTTTTCCAATCGGTTGTTACACCCCCAGTTTTATTTAAGACATTGATAATGTGATATTTTTTAATCGCATCCTTGGCATCGTTAAAGAACACATTAAGCATATTGTCACATTCAGTTTATTTTTTTTTTCAGCCTTTTAATGTCATCTTGTGAAATTGAAATGTTTTATAGATGTCGGTGATTATGCTACTCGGTTTACGCTATGTGAAGGCAATAAAGCGCGTAACATGTGACGTAAATAACGGCAATTGGAAAGAACAATAAAAACCTGTCAGGAAGTTTTTTGTATCAGCATATCTTTCCCAATTAAGTCAAATGACAGGTATTGTGATTTCCCGCTTGATGATGGTGAGTAAGAGCTTTTGAGGATCTTCCACACCTTCTCCTGATTTTTAGAGTTATACCAGAGTTTCTTGTAGAAATTACTTTTGGCTTTGCAGAGCACTTTACTTAGTTTTATTGTTCTGGTTTGCTCTCCTGTCAAAGTCTAAGTTACTCTTCTAGTATTTTTACCAAGCTTTGGAATGTCGCTTGCAAGTGATTTTATTGAAGCGGTAAATCATGAGGCTGCTTTAGATCTTTTATGTTTCCCAATCAGTGTGTTATGGATGTCGACGACTGACAACCTAATTTTATGCAATGCTTTGATTCAGTATAAATGTTATTTGTGTTTTATTTACTTTGGACCTAAAGCAAATGGGTTGTATCCTCTGCTGTCAAAGAAGAGTGTGTCATCCGGTTTACATATGAGATTGCTTATTTAGCCAATGCAACCAGTTAGATCATGATCACCAAGGTCTGCTGGCTAAACATTTGAGCATCGAACATTTTTATAGTTATTTGATCCTATGATTTCTTTCTCTATTTTTTATAGATATGAGCTNTTCTGGTTTGCTCTCCTGTCAAAGTCTAAGTTACTCTTCTAGTATTTTTACCAAGCTTTGGACTGTCGCTTGCAAGTGATTTTATTGAAGCGGTAAATCATGAGGCTGCTTTAGATCTTTTATGTTTCCCAATCAGTGTGTTATGGATGTCGACGACTGACAACCTAATTTTATGCAATGCTTTGATTCAGTATAAATGTTATTTGTGTTTTATTTACTTTGGACCTAAAGCAAATGGGTTGTATCCTCTGCTGTCAAAGAAGAGTGTGTCATCCGGTTTACATATGAGATTGCTTATTTAGCCAATGCAACCAGTTAGATCATGATCACCAAGGTCTGCTGGCTAAACATTTGAGCATCGAACATTTTTATAGTTATTTGATCCTATGATTTCTATCTCTATTTTTTATAGATATGAGCTTTATCATACCATGAGTATTAAGGTTTTTTTTCTTCGAAATATATTTCTCCCATTGTCAAGATACTAAAAATGACTTGGTATAAATATTTTATTTGTCCATAGTGCGGACCTAAATGGAAACAGGTCTTAAATTGTTTCGAGGAGTGGTACCATAACTATGTTGTGTTTATTGTGTTTCTTTCTTTAGCGCTTGAAACCACATTTGATATAAATAATATATATAAGATAAAGTGTTGACGAAATTTCTGTGCTGTAGGAAGTAAATTGTTTCTCACAGGATTTTTTTGTTGTTGCATTGATTTCCTTGTTTATACTATTTTTATGTTCCTAGCCACAAGTGCAATCTTACATGCAGCAGTTTCGTGTCATTCATGACTTTTTGAATCATCACCTTTTTGCACAGCTCTCTTGAGCCTTTTTCCCCATTAAATCCTTTTATTCAGCAATATAAAAGGTAGGAAAGTCCTTACAATCTAGTTTGTAAACTATATTGTTCCTCTCCTCAATTGGGATTGAGTTCTTAATGTTTTACAATGCTTTCCTTAGGGTAGTTGATGTGAAAAAGGAGCACTGAATTTTTCTTTTTGAGAGGTCTTCTTAAGTTTTTCTTCTTTCACAAAATATTGTAGGACCCTAAATCAACTCTTTCAGTTTCAGGAGAGGGTAACTTTCATTATAAACTTGGTTGTCTGTCTGGTTTCTCTGTCACAAGACAATTTCCTTATAAGGTATATGCCGATTCCACAGCTTTGCTAGTTGTACAAATCCGATTTAAAAATTAAATCCTGGTGTCTTAGTTATTTGTGCTGACTTGTCCTCCAAATAATTTCTAAAGTAAGTTTCTATGAGGTCAAAAATATGTCTGTCTGCAAATTTATAGAAATATGAATGATATTATTTGTGAGCTTTCTAACATTCCCATTGAGCATCACCTTGTTATGTGGTTCAACAAAGTCATTTAGCTTTAGTGGTCCTCGGAATGAAAAAATATTCCTGAAGAGTAGCAACACAAATTCACCCAATCGACCAAATACAAGAAACTTGTTTTATCTGTTATTTGCCAACAAACTTTACATAATGAAATTCTGTCTTTGTTAGAATCAAGTTCCTCACCTAGTACACTTTATCAATATAAGAAGACCAGATAAAATACCATTTCTTGATCGAAAATGATAAAGAAGTGAACAGCAATAGACACTACACCTGCTCTTACAAGCGCCATTATGAGAGTGCATTGACAATTACACTTGTTGCGACACTGTATCTACCGCATCGCCTACTGGCACCAGAACTTCGACGGAGTAATGGCTGGAAAGCGTTTCTCCAATATCAGACAGTACTTGTACGACATCAGAAAAAAAACTCCGGAAAGAATTTCTAAAAAAATGCAAACACTCAGATCTGTTTCCACGCTTCTTGAAATTTCGGATTCCCAACAACAGCTGTTTCGACGATAGAACATTACCAGAATTCCGACAAAAACGTCTGAAAAAGGAGATTAATAAAGCAAAAAGCGACGTAACATCCAATAGTGAACGTCTTTTAGAAAAGCGAAAAGATTTGCAATCAACAGCAAGAATTGCACTTCTACCATCCATATTGCTGTATACTCGTTTCCATAAGGCCAGAAAGCGATATAAGGAGATACATAAGCAGATACAGACTTATGAGAAGAAACTATCAGTATTATCAAAAGAGCAAGAGCGGCCTCTTTTCAATGTAAAGAATGCAGCGATATAGTGTAAACTTGACCAACAACTCACACAATTTGTCACTAATACTCTTGCACCAGGTCCAAAGAATGTGGTCTTGGACACATTCGATACAAACGATGTACTAGTAGAACTTGGTGGATTGCTGAACCATCGCAAAAGAAATCAGGTGAATGATGACATCACCGATACAAAAGTCAAAATACTAAACTATATCAAAAGGTACCAGAAGATGAAATAATCCCGAAACATTACACAAACAAAAAAGTAGTTAAAGCACAATAACCTGTTAGCAGTTTCCTTTGGCAAGGGTATTACAATTTACATGACAAAAAAGGAAGTTTACTAGACCAAGCTCAACGCAACTTTTTAGCTTTCTCGCTTTGAGAAATTGATCATCACAAAGAAGTCCTTGCATTCCGTCTTGAGGGAAGAAAATTGGAAAGGTAACATACTTAAAGACATGAGCCGCAAAGGTCATGTAGAGAATAGGTTATACAAAAAACTCAAACCCACCGGTAGCCAACCTCCACGCATGTACGGTCTAGCCAAGTACACAATAATGACATTTCTGTGCGTCCTGTATTTTCCATGCCAGATTCAGGATACCATCGAATCGCGGATGAAAGAGCAGAGTGATTTGGAACAGTACCAGATTGTAAAATCAATTCATCAGCTAGAGAGATCACTGCTAAATAGAACAGTATCGAACTTGCAGACGACAAGAAACTTGTTAGCTTTTGTGTTTTCTCATTATATACAATCGTTCCAGTCCTATAATCAATCAAGGTTTGCGCTGACCTGCTGTAGCGAGATAATATGAGAAACCATCTATTCGAAAAGCTAAATTATTGAACTGGGTAAAATAGCATCATATAATGTAAATGTATCTACTCATGATGGAAATCACCAACAAACGGATGGACCTGTAGTGGGCAGCCCATTTGTGCAACACCTCGCGAATGACTGGATGAGCAGATACGATGCAGAGATGCAAGGTAGAGCAATATGTTCTCCAGATATATGGATGATATCTTAAAAGAAATCAAACTGACAGAGATAGAAACCAAGCTTGAAACATCAATAATAACATGCACACTGATCTCTCTTTTACAATCGAGAAGGAAAATGAGGGGAAACTTGTTATTCCTCTAAATGCAAATGATAAATGGGGGTAGTCGTTTGTCATCTACCTGACACTCCAAACCAACAGACACTGGACTAATTCTGAACTATCGTACATTGCCTCCAAAGCAACATAAACGTTTCATCAGTGCTTGCACAGCATATTCGCCTCAAAGAATACAAAATCACAGAAACCAACCAAATCTCAATCACAAACATCATCCACAAGCAATGTACCTAAGAAAACTCTGTCCCCTGCTGCAATCTCCAAGACTTCGTCATTNGCTCCGCGCAACTTTTTAGCTTTCTCGCTTTGAGAAATTGATCATCACAAAGAAGTCCTTGCATTCCGTCTTGAGGGGAGAAAATTGGAAAGGTAACATACTTAAAGACATGAGCCGCAAAGGTCATGTAGAGAATAGGTTATACAAAAAACTCAAACCCACCGGTAGCCAACCTCCACGCATGTACGGTCTAGCCAAGTACACAATAATGACATTTCTGTGCGTCCTGTATTTTCCATGCCAGATTCAGGATACCATCGAATTTGCAGACGACAAGAAACTTGTTAGCTTTTGTGTTTTCTCATTATATACAATCGTTCCAGTCCTATAATCAATCAAGGTTTGCGCTGACCTTCTGTAGCGAGATAATATGAGAAACTATCTATTCGAAAAGCTAAATTATCGAACTGGGTAAAATAGCATCATATAATGTAAATGTATCTACTCATGATGGAAATCACCAACAAACGGATGGACCTGTAGTGGGCAGCCCATTTGTGCAACACCTCGCGAATGACTGGATGAGCAGATACGATGCAGAGATGCAAGGTAGAGCAATATGTTCTCCAGATATATGGATGATATCTTAAAAGAAATCAAACTGACAGAGATAGAAACCAAGCTTGAAACATCAATAATAACATGCACACTGATCTCTCTTTTACAATCGAGAAGGAAAATGAGGGGAAACTTGTTATTCCTCTAAATGCAAGTGATAAATGGGGGTAGTCGTTTGTCATCTACCTGACACTCTAAACCAACAGACACTGGACTAATTCTGAACTATCGTACATTGGCTCCAAAGCAACATAAACGTTTCATCAGTGCTTGCACAGCATATTCGCCTCAAAGAATACAAAATCACAGAAACCAACCAAATCTCAATCACAAACAACATCCACAAGCAATGTACCTAAGAAAACTCTGTCCCCTGCTGCAATCTCCAAGACTTCGTCATTTATCCAATATCGTGGTAATTGCCCCTTGCAGCATCATGACTGTCCGTAAATTGAAAACATTCCTACCATACCTGAAGCCTCTCGTGGAGAAACCCCTGAGGAGTTGAGTAGTATATAAGATATCGTGTGCACACTGTAATGGTGCCCATGTTGCGAAAGTGGCCGACATCTACTTACTCGTTTCAAATAGCATCGAATGCCGTCTACACCAGTCTGTCAACACATTAAAAAGTGTGGTGTAACATGCGATTTGGACACCACAAAAATTATTACTTAAACATCACGCGGAGAATTGTACAGACTTACTCTAAAGGCCCTCTAAATAGAGAAACTGGAACCCAGCATCAATACCAAAGACAAATTCAGAGGTAGAACTCTCACAATTAAGTTCTTTTACTGAGGTCAGATTTTGACACTAAAACAATGGGACTAGTACTAATGTGCATGGGGAAAAAAGATTGTTGTGACAATGTTATTATACCAATTCTTTTCTTTCATCTTTTAGGTTTGAAAATAAGCAAAAAAACTCGAAAATATTCACCAATATGAAAATTAATCATTGTGTCTTGCATATCAACAAAAAACACTCCAATTTTGAGCAATTGGTAGTACCACTTGTTCTTGCAGTAGCTGTTGAAGAAGAAATTGCCTCTTCCTTCTCAAGAATATCTAAATAACTGAAGAAATAAATATTTAAACTGTTTGTGTCATATGTGCCTTGTCAGTAAGTAACACCATAAGGTGAATAAATCGGTCTTGGATGAGATCAAGCAGGAGTAGCCACTCCAAATAAAAATAACAGCAGAAAAAAAGCCTCGGCCAATATATACTTAGAAACATTCTAGTCATACGTTTGAGAGGTGCACTCAGACGCCAGTTACAAAACCTGGCCCTCTAAGGGGTGATTTATTACAACGAAGAGCAACAGATGTACAAGGATTAGAACGTTGGGATAAAAGAGTCACACAAGGTGCAACAAACTGACCTGGTACCGGCGAGGAAGTTATTAGAACACCTACCATAATAATATCTACAGAGGAGACTAAGATAAGCAAGAGGTTATATGTAGCAGCCAGATTTGGACTTGACAGTTTACATACTTGCCTGAACTCAATCACAGACACCAGATGTGACAACAGTACTCCGTGCAGGAACAGATGATAAATTTATGGAGATGAAAATTGGCCTTAGGCGTGTTACACTCGAGCGCAATACAACGTATTAACTTAACTGAAACAAAATTGAAAATAGATTGAATATGAGAACCCCCAATAAAATCTGAGACCGATTTATTCACCTTATGGTGTTACTTACTGAGCGCAGCATCCTCTGCCAACACCAGATTTCAAAGCTATCAATCTTAATATCATGTGTAAGTAGGGCTCAGGTATCTCAGGTTTTCAGAAGCATTAAAAATACTTGTTACCTGGAACATCTTCCTTGATAGTCCCAGCTAAATTCCAGTCTTTTTGCCTACCGAAGCTGTCAACTGCTTTTCCATTCAGACAGCCGTATGAAGATCACACTCTGCCTATATTCCATTTCACCTTATGGTGTTACTTACTGAGCGCAGCATCCTCTGCCAACACCAGATTTCAAAGCTATCAATCTTAATATCATGTGTAAGTAGGGCTCAGGTATCTCAGGTTTTCAGAAGCATTAAAAATACTTGTTACCTGGAACATCTTCCTTGATAGTCCCAGCTAAATTCCAGTCTTTTTGCCTACCGAAGCTGTCAACTGCTTTTCCATTCAGACAGCCGTATGAAGATCACACTTTGCCTATATTCCATTTCACATCTCTGGGGGTTGTTACAGTGAACCTATTTGCGAAAAAAAACCGTTTTGCTCAAAAGGATACTGTAGGCAATATGTTATTTTCTCATGGTCATGACGTTCTCAATAAGAATAATGATCCTGGAAGTGCTTCAATCATCGGAATTTTTTCTTGTCTACATGAAAAAATTGTTGCAATGTTCTCCTGGAAAAGAACACAAATAAATGTAGGTCTGTTTACACTCTTTAAAATACCCCAAAAAAATTGCAGGAGTTCTATACCATGAATTTTCTTCTAGAAATCCTACTCAAGTATCGAAAAGATCCCTATGGGGACTGAAAATTCCTAACATACTTACTTGATACCGAGGGAATAGCTCAAAGGTACAAACTACAACCATCAAATTTCATTAAAGTGACTGTGCTAAAAACCCACCTTTCACTATCATTGATACCCAAGGTCAAAAACAAACATCATTGTTCATCTCTGATCTTTCCATTTGTTTCTTTTACATCTAGAAGATCGGAAGACCTTAAATCTGTGGCGCCATTTGATAGGTAAGCATTACTGCAGTTGACGCATGATTTACGGGGGGGGGGGGGGGGATACAGGCTAT
>RDPX01000219.1:518352-534621 GCA_003991215.1 Morbakka virulenta
TTTTTGTGGTGGGTAGTTAGGTATCGTGAGAAGGGGGAGTGAGAGGGGTGTGGGGGTCGTGTGTGGGTGGTGGGTGGGGTGGGGTGGTGGAGATTGTGGTGTGTGGGGTGGGGGTGGATGCAGGCATACTCTTAAACTGTAATCTTTTTATCAGATATCTATCATATCAATTTGAAAGGAGAACCTAAATATACCTTCTAGAATTTTCCCATCCTCATACCAATTCTTTGTCGTTGTTAATGAACAATAAAACTTGATTAGAAAAGAAGTTGTGAACTCTTTGAAAAACCAACGAGGCACAAAATAATCTTCGTACCTTACCATTTTCTTGGGTCGTTGATGTGCCTTTCTGATAAATAACATCAACTTTTTAGAGACTTCACTACAAAATTGTTAAAGTTTATTGACTAGATTACTGTACACTAGTTAGTATTGTTACAAAAAGGTCTGCTGATTAAAGTACTACATTTCACATGTAAGGTAAAAGTCTTAGATGGCAAACAGAACGGTAATCTGCTTTTGGTATTAAAAATAGTAAACATACAAATCATATTTTCATGGATTGGATCTCTAGTTGGTATACTTTCTGTGGGCAACAGCATAAAAGTTAATAAGTCCTTTAAGCGTTCAAAACCCAATGCTTCAGTTAAAAAGAATTCAAAGCATTGAGCTTTTTGTGTAAAGTAGCAGACACATTAAAAATCTGCTGTTTTGTACGTAATCCTACACGTTACACTTATAATGGAACAACGTACATGAAAAATCAAGCCGACGTCCCCTTGAAATACGGTAAGGGCTAACTTTAAATTGAGGAGAGAATATCTTTCCGCATACTGATGAAATCCATTAGCAGTCCAATTCGTTTCTTTGTTAAAAGTGCTATTCTACTCTGTTTGTACACGTTTCCGGTGGTAGAATTGGGAGGGGGAAAAGAATTTGAGAGTAAAAAAGAAATTCAATAAAAAATTAAATTCCTACACTAAGGTAGCTTTCCAACCTTTCTTAGGGCGAAAGAAGTTAAAAAATAAATCAAAAATTCGGTAAACAGTTTTAAGAGGAAACAATAAACGTACGGCTCTTTTCGACGTCTCCACAGTGATGATATATACTGTATTTGCAAAGATATAAGTCCTAAACCTACAACGACGAAAAGCTATAAAACTAACTGCAAACTTTAACGATAATGACACTGTCTGGACATACAGTTTCGAGGAACTGTACAAGACAAATCAAATCCTGAGAACCGAAAACTGCAGAGAATCTGCGAAAAAATACATTAGTTTTCTTCAAACTTTCTAGAGCTATAAACAATAGAAACTAAAAGCAGTGAAGAGCGAATTATTTAAACATGCAAGACTTTCTCTTGTGCTTCCTAGATACATGTCCTGGGAAGCAGAAGAGAAAGCTAGGAGGCAAATGACAACTGCAATTGGGTCTCCAAACCGAGCAGACGAAAAATCCATATTGAAACCGCGTACAGGTCTAGTAAGTTTACGCCCTTCCAGTCCTAAGACACCATTCAAAATTAGACTCGCATCTTTTAAATTTTACTGAAATAACCACTCATAAGTAAAACTGTTTGAAAACTACTCATGGTATAATAGCAACCAGTGATCAATATCCCAATCCGTAAATCAATTGAAGATGGCTTAACCAATAAGGTCTGAGTGTTCTCTTTATTGATTTGCATTGTCGAAAATGTACACATTTTTATCATGTATTCTCACGGCACCAATTTATTGAAGGTCCTTAATGGTAATCTTAATTCAAAATAATGACAACCAGTTTGGTTTACGCTATTAGAAGACTGATATAAAACAGCCAAGTTCCATGGGGTGGTAATTGCTTTTATTAAAAGTTAGTTGTTAACCAACATAAACACTGGTCGCCTAGGATGCAAGTAAATGACATATTTATGGGATAATCTTCTTATCATACCAGCTCTAGCACTCGAATTCTCCTCTTCTTTAGACGACCGTTCCCTCGAATGCAGTTTACCACCACACTTTTGCCTATTTATTTCAAAAGTACATTGGAAATCTTACCAAACGACGACCAGCCCTTATCCTCGTTTGGTAAAATTTTTACAGTTTGAGAAATTAAAGGAAGTCAAAATTTGGTCTCTGTTCATAGGTTGGGAGTAGAAAACAGCACGTCAATCAAAAAATCTTTTGAGAGAGCAACGTGGTAACTCCCTTTCCAAGCGTAAATCTAAACCAAGACAAATATGTAATCAAACGCAAATCCAAATCAGCAGTTTTCTAGGAATTGTACCCATGTACCAAGGCAGGCTGTTTTCAGGAAGCAGGGTGAACACTTCAAATTTAGCCAATACTCTTTAAACAAAAAGCAACAATTCCTAATTACATATAAGAAGTCCGTAAAAATTGCTCTCCGTCATCGTTAAACTATGAGATGACTTTAATTACATGTCTCATTTTCTGGAAAATCTAAAGGGTGTATTTGCAATGCTAAGTGTCGTAAACACTAAGTGCATTACGAAATATCTTGTAGCAATGGGTGTGTGTAATGTCGTATTTGTACAACGTACGGCATCGTTGTCTTAGCTGCTATAATTGTTGTAAAGGGCAAGTCATATATAGTAATTCCAGAGTACGTACTTTCATAAGTACAACGGATACTTTTATGAGTTACTTTGGTACAAGTAAACAGCAATCATGCTTTTCGAGCAGGAATATATTTTTCTTTCACATTCTAACATTTATGTATTACAAATAGCATAACAATAATGCAACATTTTGGTAATGACAGAGGTCAAATGTAATCTGCAGTTTTCACAAACCATACGTATCTTAACTTTGTAAGAGTACCTTGGTATTACACCTGTAATAAGAATGAGGCATGGTTCTGCCACATGAAAGTAGTGACTTTACAAGATGGCTCTATTAAAAACTTCCGTTTAATTTGTGGTCACTAAATGGTATTCCCTTCCTTCTAAACAGCATTGATAAGCCTTCTAACTTCACCATGCTGTTTCTCGCTAAGCTCAGGGGGATAAGATACAAATCAGTGTAAAGATGCTACTCCAATCCCCTTTTACTTGACTGAAAATAAGGTACAATTCCAAAGAGGTTACTTTTGTCCCTAAGCCAATAAGGTTAATACTTGATCTGGAGTCCGTAACATTAAAGACTGTGGTTGTTCAAATCCATTCGATTCCTTCATAATTTGTTCATATAAGGTATTATAAGCCATACATATAATATCAATTGCTCGCTTATGAATTGTATCCCTAAAAGAAGAAAATGTTAAAAATTGATTGAATGGACAAAAAAGTAATTAAGATTAATATACATGAAAATTACAGACAAGGCATATCTCCACGTATTTTTAACCAGGCAAAGATACTATCAACCTTAATCTGGTTTAAGGGTAAGGGATTGGTGCTCAGTTTTGTTCTGCTGGCAAAGGTATTACATATTGATTAAAAAAGAAAACAATCCCAACAATCGGACTGATAAAGTTGTTTTAATAATGGGGTATGTAATGGTTACCGATTACTGAAATCTCCTTTCATATTTAAAAAACATAAATTAAGAATAAAATTTTAAAACTAAAAATAAAATTTGCATCCTGTAAAATTTTTATATCAACGTTGAATATGCTACGACGCAATTGATACAGCAATAGATATATAAAAATTAAACATACAATCCAAATTAAGACAAGTATGTCCATGAAATGATCACAGGAAATGAAAAGTTCAGTTGTGCATGTGAAAACAAGACCATCATTATTGCAAATTTGGGATTCAAACAAAATTCAAGATCAATACTTGTTGAAAAAAAACCTCTTCAAGTTTAGCTGCATGAGTGTAAACAAGACGAGCATAACAAGCAAAATCAATAAACAGGCTGGAACCAGTGCAGCTCCGACAAGGAGAGTACCTTAAATGGAACAACAAGATTCATAAAATAGCTTGGTTTAAAAAAAGATTATGCAATACAGTTACGTGGGAATGAAATGGTACCCCAAAATATATGAAGGGGGAGATTCTTTTTAAAAGATACATTTGGGAGATTCATTCTAAATGCTACATTTACTTTAAGTATGATTAGTGTCACACATTCGAGAGCGAATCGTGCCAATGTAGTTACGAACGTTCATTTGTACAAATGGATTACCTGGAACTGAAAATTTATCTGAGTTTCCTTGGTGTATTCTACAAGGAAGGTCACTTTTGCCGACAGCAGATTGTATGACGACGGAAAAGTGGGGGTGGGGTGGAGAGGACAAGGATATGGAGTACAATGCTGCACAAACGAATACACATATAAACACTCCACAAACGATAAACAGGCCTTTCATGAATCCTCGTGAAGCATTGGCAAACCCATGGATCTGGCGTATAATTTTCCAACTCTATCTTTAACTGTAAAAATGAATCCTTTTTATTACGTCTAAAGTATACGGGGTCCATTATAGTGATACAGCAAGTGCACCTAATTCTGTTATTATATAAAAGTTACTATAGGTGTGCTAAGTACGTTGGATAAATTACTGCCTGCTATTTATGGTTTGAAGAGGGCTGGTTTTAACAATGAAACCACACTACCGAGTTCACAGTATTCAGTTACAAGCTCTGCATGTTATATTTCTTTCAATATCATAATTTTCTTTACCTTCATTGCTTTTAATATCAGATAGGTAAGCCGGTAAATGGCTGTCTTGACCAGAGGGCGACAAAGAAGAAAATCCGGGGTCAGTAATAACTGGTCTGTTATGAACAAATGGAATTGTTTCATTGACTAACTTCAAGGTGTGGTGGCAAAGGACCTTGCTGCGGATATAAGGAGTTTAATCTGAAACTACAATTGGAGTATTCATGATTCTATTTGTTTATTTCCTAATTTATCCCATCATCAATGTTAACACCTCCTAAAATCTTCTGGCACGTGCCAATAGAATAGTGGTAATATCAGAACCATTGAATAAAATGGTCATCGATTTAGCTGGACGTACTGACCCGCAAAAGGTCGAACTGGTTTGATGCTTTGGCACGCGTCAAACAACATCAAATTCAAAGGGAGTAGAATAATTCAACATGGTACGACCCCCTTGCCACGTGCCGGCACGCGTATAGATCAGAAGCCCAAGACGGATTTACACAACACTGACATAACATGAATTTATTTTACAAAGTAAAAGGCCTATTCCGTAGCATTCTTTCGATTTGATTTTCAAATCTCCAACAAAACGCCGTCTGAAACACCTACCGCATGAAAGAGATGTTGAAATTTGAAAGGATACACTAAAGCTGTAATGATCAAAGAATGTAGACAATAGTAGTTTGTAATCTGCCAAGTTCTAACGGCACAGAAAGAATTATTTTTACTCATTAAAATACACACTTTAACAAAAAGTGGTCACTCAGTATTATTTGAATTATAAACGAGGTAAAATATTAACTGAAGGTGTGATGAGCGTATGGTAGCACGTACGTGTTAGGCCAGATGGCCACAACAAAGCTGTACATTCCGGTAACTCTTTTGATGTAGGAGTACAAGAGCAAATTAGTTTATTACGGACAACTTGACACATATTTACAAAAAAATTATCAGAGCTTTAGATATTAATTAGGTGTGGAAAATTTTCTTTCTGTAACTATTAAATCAAAAATAGAAAGCAAAGCTAGGGAGGTCTTAATTTTTAGTGTCCGGTAAAGAAAACGAATTATCTTGTCAATATCATATTCTGATAAACATTACAGCTGTAATGAAAAAATGTTAATGTCAGAAAAACTTATTTATCTTCCTCTTTCCTATACATTTAAGGTTTCTGTCGTTCTGGTAGAAGAAAAAACCCCCATAAATATTTTTTTGACTAACATAACCACACTTTTTCTCAAAAAAATCCCAGGAGAAGGTAAATTAGCTGGGGTGGACAGAAGAGATTGAGTGGAATACGAGTCACATTTTTACGTTCAAAGATCAATTGAAAAAAAAACGGAGCTGGAGAAAACATAACATTTCTCGCCCACAAACACTATTAAATACAAAAGCAGCATATATAAGCATTGTTATCATACATTCTAAAACACAATATTGTACTTATTGGTACTTTTTTAATGTTTGAGTAAACTTATCCAAAAAAACTCCACGTCAATAGGCTTATTTCTGGGTACTTGTTTCCGTAATGACAAAAAACCCAAACATTATCTTAATTCCATTTCACAAAACAAGTTCCCCGGTAATATATTAATAATAATTTTATGGTAGTTTTCTCTTTCATTAGAATAAATCTATAAATAACAAATTTATTATTGACTGTAAGATATATATATATATATATATATATATATATATATATATATATATATATATATATATATATATATATATATATATATATATGAGATGAAACAGACTAAATCTCAAAAACCCCTAAATAACACCCATGTGTGCTGAAGGAGGTCATATTTGAAAGGTAAGCACAATAATGTTAAGTTTTCTAGCACCCTACTTGTAATATAACTAGTGCTTCTTTTTTCCCAAACAACCAAAACTCTTGAGAAAAGGGTGCCATGAACAGTCATCGCATATGAAAACTTGACCACCAATGGTAGGAACAGCAGAAAAAAATTCGGAGCAGAAAAATAGTGTTTGTGTTATATATATATATATATATATATATAAGAGAGAGAGAGAGAGAGAGAGAGAGAGAGAGAGAGAGAGAGAGAGAGAGAGAGAGAGAGAGAGAGAGAGAGAGAGAGAGAGAGAGAGAGAGAGAGAGAGAGAGAGAGAGAGAGNCTATCTTAGCATTTACCGCGTATAGAAACAAAGACCATTCAAAGTACAAACAACTACAACCAGCTGTTCCCACCTGGTGAACAAACAAGTACAGTTAATGACCGTGTCTGCCAATGGATTTTCATTTTTAAGCCACTGCTACAAAAAAGCCCGTGAATAGTTTGTACTTAAATATGATTTCATACTAAACTTTTCTCACCTAGGTAAAGAAAAGTATTTAAAAAGTCTTTAAAATTACTATATTTTAAAGAATAGTTTCACAGTTCGTAAGAGTGTCCTACAATTGCTTAGTATTTTCCTTAAAAGTGAGTGCGTGACCTTTGCCCATGCCTATATACAATGAGCCAACTGCTATTCTATTTTCTCGTGAGGGTCAAAACTTTCAATTATCGGGTTTCACTTTCGAAAAGCAGTTATGTGTTTGAAGTTCACCAACATTTAACTTAAAATCTTCAATTATCTTCTTTTGGATATTCGATATTAATTCCATTTACACCAGTAATTGGAAGCTGTTTTAAGAACTTGTTTTCACACTACCTATATTTCAATTTTTTGTAAAAAAAACTACTACGTAAATACATGTTGAATTTTTAGCAAAATTTTACCAACGTTTTACTAAAACATGGCCTGTTGATAAAGAAGAAATTATAAGGGTATTATTCTATATAAATAATAAATTCAAAAAATCTAATAAAAGAATGTTTAAACATAATAAACTACATATAAAAAAAATCAATAAATAAAAAACTAAATAAATATACAAATGTAGATATGTAAATTTGTATAAAAATAATATATATATAAATTATTGGCTTTAATATTTTTTCGGAGAAAAAGTTGAGGGAAAAGCAAACCGAATATTAAAAAAAAATCGAAAATAAAAAAACCCAAAATATACAGCGTTTTGTAATGGGGTGATTTCTAAAAGCGGCACGGCGCATTCGTGAAAGACGAATTGGGTAGCCTGTCTATGACCCACTCTGTGGCTAAGTCAACCTCACCACTTTGTGGTGCAGCCTGAAATGGTGGATTTGCGGTCACTAAACTAAAGAGGCTCTAAATAGGGAGCGTCACCCGAAATTTGTCACTGGAGGATGAGTTCCCCTTTAGTTGCAGGGTGCAGGGCCCACACTGGTGTGTGAAGCCGTCCCGACCCTCACCACATTGCTCACCCAGGACTGGATAAACCCCCCCCAGTCATGGGTCAAATGGCTTCACTCTCTTGTGAGCAGGTAGAGGGCTGCCAAAGGCAAGGACCATCCCTGACAAGTAGGAGGTTGGTGTCATCAAGGGCATGCAGCAGCAAACTTTTGTTCCAATACAACATGGCACGTTCAAAGTTGACATTTAATAGAGCCAGGGCATTCCCCAGAAACGCGCAATATTAGCCAACCCCAACCCACCCCTCCCTAACTGATGTGAGAAATGTACAAGGGACATCGTGCCAACCAAAGGCACGGTTTAAGAAGTTAGTGGAGTGCATCAGAATAGGCACCTGGAATGTGGGCAGTATGATTGGGAGATCAAGAAAGTTGGAAGATTGTATGAAGAGGAGGAAGATCGATATCATGTGTACAACAGACAAAATGGAAAGGGCAGGGAGTGGGAGGATGTTGAGACGGCTTCATACTATTCTACAAGGGTGGGATGAATGGACTAAATGAAGTGGGAGTAATATGGCACGAGAGTCTGGGGGAAAAGTTTGTATAAGTGAAAAGAATGTCCGACAGGTTTATGCAAGTGCAACTTTAGGTTGAACACAGGATTGTTAATATTATCTCAGCTTATGCCTCACAGACAGACTGTAGTAATGAGGCAAAGGAAGAGTTCTGGCAAGGATTTGAAGAGGCACTCTTGAGAATACCAAATGGAGAGGAGGTAGGGAAGGTTGTTCCAGTACCAACAATAAACATGTTGGCACTGGAAAGGGTGAATACGTTAGTGAATGTGGAGGCTTCGGATTTGGGAGGAGGAACGACAATGGGGACATAATCTTAGAAGTGGTACACCTACCTACACCTAATACCACTTTTAAGAATAAGGTGCAACACTTGGCGACCTACAACAGCTGTGGTAGAAAACCACAGACAGACTTCCTTCTTCTCGAACAAGTGAGCAAACGAGTAGTTACTATGGTGTAATAAATGGAGAGGCGATAGCAAGCCAATATCGTGTGCTGACCATGCAACTCTCATGGGGGAAGCAAGAAAAGCGAGGATGAGCAAATAAGCCGAGAATAAAAACGTGGAGATTTTCTGTAGAGAAATGGGAGAGATACATTGAGACTGTGAAGAACCGAAAACAGGAAAACCATCAGGATGTTGAGGGAAAGTGGAAGGATATAAAGGAAGCTATGATCGGTGCCGGAGAAAAAGTAGTTGGCGGAGCCAAAGGGTGTGCAAAATTCGAAAGCGAGAAGTGGTGATGGAATGACGATGTCCAGCTGGCTGTCGCAGAAAAGAAACATGCTTTCAAGAATTGGAAAAAAAACCCTCAGCAAATACCAAGTAACTCTACAAACAGGCGAACAAGAAAAACAAAGGGTCTGTGGCAATACCAAGATGGGACTCATCTCAACAATGGTATGATATAAAGCAAGCCAAATTTTCCCATTCACAAAGTTCTTGAATGTTGGTTAGATAAATTACAGACAAAAACTCGAATGATACAAGGTGGAAAAAATTTTTAACACGCTTTCTTTTTGTACATTTAATACCAGGCAAACACCAGAACATATTACGCAACGCAGAAGTTTCGACTTCTCGTCCAAGAAAATGATGTACAAAACAAGCGCGTTTATCTGGGCGTTAGATCTAAACTTTTATTTAGTTCCAGTATATATATATATATATATATATATATATATATATATATATATATATATATATATATATATATATATATTATTTTTTAAGATCTTTGTAACAGAGGGAATGCNCAATGGTATGATATAAAGCAAGCCAAATTTTCCCATTCACAAAGTTCTTGAATGTTGGTTAGATAAATTACAGACAAAAACTCGAATGATACAAGGTGGAAAAAATTTTTAACACGCTTTCTTTTTGTACATTTAATACCAGGCAAACACCAGAACATATTACGCAACGCAGAAGTTTCGACTTCTCGTCCAAGAAAATGATGTACAAAACAAGCGCGTTTATCTGGGCGTTAGATCTAAACTTTTATTTAGTTCCAGTATATATATATATATATATATATATATATTACTTAATTAAGCTTTCCACTTTAAAAGTTAATTGCAACTCTTTAAAGAACAGAAAAAGGACCTGTCTATAAAACATAAAATGCAAATAACTCATAAAAAATGTATTGGCTTGTAGTTCAAGTAGTGGTATCAAACATTAGTTCTATAAAAAAAAGTAAAAACAAATTTAACGAAGACTCACCGTATCCTTATGCTATTGATAAGGTCTAGTTGTGGTATGATTAGATTATCTGGTGAAGACAAATATTTGTCAAACTTCACCTAAAAATTCCAAGAAAAAATAATTCACAACCTCATCATAATATCATGGGGTCTATGGGTTAAACAACAATATTGGTGCAGGTTTGGAGAAGAGGGATTTGAATACAAAGAAATCAGAAAAAGCCATTGTGTCTTGACAGATCATCACTTCATACCAAAAACCACGCCCTAAGCTACTTTCTAAATTTATTAGTTAAAGCTATCATTGCTATCCTAAAAACTACCAAAATGTCTTGGATACAAAAAAAACCCCAAAACTAAAATGTTATGTATGTAACAGTATTTCATTGATTTAAGTCCGTAACAATTTTTAGGATAAAGACATGTAATACGTCTTCTGAACCCTTCTGGAGCATTTCAATGCTGAATTAAATACTGGTGCAACACATGTCTAACAAACTGTGATGCCTATATATAAGCTATTCTTGATCTTAATAACTCATATCTATGACTTGACAGCTATGTTTAAGCACTGTTTTCACCTCTCCACGTCGCCATGCCAACTTCTTGAATTGGACGATTAAGGCCCTTTCAATGTACCCTAACTGAAAACGGTAGCTGTGAGTTCCAAGCAGGACTGGCCGTGTAATTACCAGGCTTCCATTATCTACCGAGTCTCTTTCTTGTATTCTGTTTGTTTGTCTGTCTGGAAAGCACCAATTTCCAAAGACCCTGGAGACACGTGCGAGAATACTTGTATTTTGAAAAAAACGCTCATAATGAATATCATCCGAGTTAAAAACTACACGAGTTCCAATTTGAACATAACATCGACCTTGCTAGAAAAGATGGCATCTCTGCTGTTCCATAATGTGACGGTCGGAGACCTGCATCTACTACAAATCAGGCCTTTACTTTTGGGAGAATGAATGTTTGCATCATTCAAGATATGTATGCAAACTGGAAGACCACAGTTACAACAATGGTAGGGGAAACTTAGGACACATATATTGGACTACACCAAGACCTTGTGTTAAGCCCTTTCCTTTTCATCATCATCCTGGACGTCATCACAGAAGAGATCGAGGAAGAATCATCATGGGCAATACTTTTCGCGGACGACCTGGTGTTGTGTGATGGAAATGCAGAGGGCATGGAAGCTTGTCTTGAGGGATGTATGGGATAACTAGAAGATGGAGGGCTGAAGCTGAGCAGGTCAAAAACGGAGCATTTAGTACCGATTGGTGATCAAGTGAATATAAGACTAAAGGAGTATGATAAAGTCGTCAGTGGTCACAATTGATAGTGTTGGTATCTTGATTATTTGTTCACATCACAAAGCGTAGCCATAACTGTATCCCACAGTGAACTCAAGTAGACAGTACCCCGGCCAAATCGCTCATTAAAACCACGCTTATGGGATGATCTAAATTAAAAAAACGTTGATTTGCAATGGAGCAAAGTCTTGCATAAATCCGCCGAAAAATATCAACGTCTTTTCTTGTCTGTGCAAGGCCCTGCACAACGGTTGTGTCGAGAGATGGGCCACTTAATGTCATTATCATATTGTCAGATCAAAGAGTATTCCTTTGTTTTTGTTTCTTTTCAGGTCCTAAATAAAGGAAAGTCCTATAGTCCAGGTTGATAGGCTATCCTTGTAACAATCTGACTTCGCTTACGTCCGGAATGTCAATATTAGTCTCTTTGGCTTACCTATCACTTTCGTCTGCTTTTCTGCTTGATACGAAGTTTAAACATTTCGGGCAGGTACTTGTCATCAACTACCAGCAAGTTGGGGTAAACAGCAGTCTTCTACCGGGGAGGGACTAATGTTTCTGACAAATTTTCCGAGCTCTCTATATCGCTATTCATCCTTTTTGATCAAGAATTATGACTGAATAAAACACTAAGAAAGTTAGCAATTACCCAACATTCCTTTTGCAAAACATTTTCATCAAGATACCATCCCTAGCCAATCGATAGTCGACTCAGCAAAGTTCAACCGCCTATTAATAAATCTTTGTTTTTAGTTCAACGATGTTGCTAGCCAATTTTCTCATAAGGCAAACTTGGTTGGAGAGATGTTTTAATCGCCAACAACTCGACCATGGTACAATGAGTACTGGTTAACACGGTACGAGTACCAGGTTCAAAACCTGACCTAGCTAGCTTTAATTGGGCCTGAAATTCAAATTAAAAGTAAAGAACATTTTTCTAAATTAAAGAATAGCCAAACACAACAATTTGCAATAACTAGCAGTAAAATAATTATTGACTACTTCCAAAACTGTTTCCTAGCTGGGCTTCGCCCTCCAGTGGGCGTTGAAAAATCAGAGGAGAAATCAGAGGCCGTATGGAGATTTTCTGAAGCCGATCGGTCGTGGTATATCTAACGGCTAAAAAAAATTGCGGAATAAACTATGTAATAATTATATTCAAGAAAATGTTAATTCTTTTGCAAGGAATCTTACGAACCACATATCAGCAGCATTGCAAGGTGTTTACCTCATCATATTGAGGAACGGGATGGGGAAGTTAGTAGATTGCTAACTACAGACAGCATTGACGAGAAATAGCTGAGAACCACTCAGTTATAAGCTACGCTACTCTATTGGAGTTATTAGTTGGCTACACAGTCCAGATTCAAACAAATACAGAGAAGTGCGACTGAAATGAGTAATTACCATAGCATTTTTTACTGACTGTACTTCAAGACCAGGAATTGTCGATAATGGAATCTAAAAAAATAATATTTTGTTAACGAATAAGACAGGAAACACAAACAGCGAAATATTTCTGTCTATATATTGGGGAGCGAGAGCAAAAGTCATCTAAACGGGTGTTGCAACGGGTGTTGGGTGTTTTTCTACATTTCTTTGTTTTTCAAGCAAACAATTCAACGTACTCAAAGTAGGCTATGTCTCTACTCAAATTTCATAATGGTATGACATAAATCCACCTCATTACAAAAATTAATCAAGTGTCACAGCCTGTATTAAAAATTGGAGAAAAAAATTGCCTGGGTTTCAAAGTGACCGCAAAACTTGAAGTTTGAATTTTTTTGTGACTTTATGGGAATAATATGAACTTAAGCAGATTTGTGGTGTTAACGGCGGTGAAAAGAATAGAGTTCTAAGCGAAAAAAATTATGACGTGACAGCATTACATTCCCAAACAGAGACAATTTATTGACGGACCTTTCAAAGTTCATCGTTTATACTCTGCTGTATACACAATGCAAGATGTGGAATGTAGGTGAGGCAACACGTTCATTTTTAGAATGGCTTAGCGAACATTTAATCGACACCCTTGTCCTAATTGTACCCTTGTAGCCTACCGCTTGAACAATTCTATGCATGATTTCAGGCATCACTTGATATGTATGGTGGCTCCATAGGAACATGGTGATCATCATCACAGGCAAGCCATTCATTCAATGAACATGGCAAAGTTGATGTGACCCTTATGCATAAGGAGACCTCCAAAATTCCCTTAGAATATTGATTAATATCAGACAGGGTGATTCTGAAAAAAATTAAACTCAAATCAAATGATAATATCTTCCAAGTAAATGAGAGGACATCATATAAAAAAAAAGATTAAAGTAACGATTTCTATTATTAAATAGACAATACTAAAAACCAGGGGGAAACTCAAAGGATTCAACTATATTAATGGATGATTTTGACCCAAAAATTGGGCACCCACAGGATACACAAAACCTTGGGGATGCATGGTTCAGATGCAAATAATAAAAGTGGGTATGCGCTTCTGAATGTTTCAAGGAAAACGAATACACTATCATGAACATGTCATTTAAACAACAAAAAAGAATCTGAGTACGGGTAATGGGCAAACCCTAAAGACAAAGCGCAAAATCACATTTATTTCATCACAGTAAACTGCTACTGCCGCAATATCATCAATCAGTCCGAAGCCTATTCAGGGGACAGTTGCTGTTGTGACTATTCGCCAGAGGCCTCGTAATTCAGAATAAAAATGCACTAGTAAAAATAAACACACACAAAAATCTGCCAATCAACAACAGCCAGCCGGGAGAAAACTTCTCTTTACAAGAGGAGCCAAACCAACAAGTGCAAGAAGATACAGAGAAGTTTAATCAAGGTACAGTGAAGTCGAAGATGAATGGCTAAATCCTAAGGAGAAACGTTATGTGCCCCAAGACAATTGCGCGAAAGGGCGCTACAATTGAGAAGGCACACCATTACGTTTGTATGGCAGAGATAAAGTAACATCCATTACATGACATCATTGACAAAGAGGCTTTTTCAAAATACAATTTCACTGCACAAAACAACTGCAGGAACAATTTTGATGAACTACAAGAACTGGATCCTACTGTTCTTGTGTGACAAGCCAAGAACGGTATCAAACAAGAAATCGGCTGAAAAATTGGCTCCGATGACGGTCCAGGGTTAAGAAGTGCAATCAAAATGCAAAAAAGCATTATATGACTGCTTTATTTACCATGCCAATGGCTTTCAAAAATCCTTGATTAAGTCGTATTTGATATACCGGAAAAAGTAAACTTTGACACTGGAAAGAAACTGCTACAGCAGGGATGGATTAATTATGAGAAAATGTGCACAAGTATCAGGCAAAGATTTACCTTCTCTCCAGGTACATTTGAGTTGTACAGTCAGAACATGAAGTGGGAAATGGAATAAACTGAAGGAATCCTTGTTGGGGGAAAACCTAACATGCGCTATGTAGATGATACAACGCTAATTACATAAACAAAAAGAAGAGGCAGAAACTCCACACCATCGCACTAAAAACTAGTAAGAACAACAAACTATCCAAAACACTAAGAAGACAATGCATGGTTATCAGTAAAAAAGTGGTACAAAAATGTATAACCTCTATTGAAAATAAGGAGACAGGCCGGGTGAAAAAAATTCACCAGTTTATGACCACAATTACTCACGATGTTAAAAGTGAATCTGATATCAAAATAGACAACACAAGCATACTAGACTGTCACGTTCAATCTATTCTTTTTTATGGATGCAAATGTTGATACATATGTCACTGGAGGAAAAAAACCAAAACCCTTCAAATATAAATCCTCAATGATAAAGGTTTCATAGACAGGCCGTGTGTTTATCCAAGTATTACGCCGAGTAGGAACACAACATAGCTCACTAAACACCGTATGGCAAATGAAACTAGAGTTTCTTGGGCATATCACGTGAAAGAAAGATTTAGAAAATTTGATACAAACTAAATGGACTGCTGATATGGCCGACAGAGATCAACTTGCACCAGTGACCCAGCATCAGTGAAACCATACGAATAGGATGGATGGATGGCTGGATGGATGGCTGGATGGATGGCTGCATGGATGCATGGATATGGATGTAATGTATGTATGTATGCAAGTATGTATGTTGCTGTTTTATGGGCAATTCCAGACTAGAAAGCGACCACAGCACAAACCTAGAAGAGGGTACCAAGACTGTATCAAAGAAAACCTAAAGAAACTAGAAATAGACCTCAAAAACTGGGAAACGCTAGCCTTGGAAAGAGCGACTTAGAGAAGGCTTGAAGACAGGTTGTGCATTGTTTGAAAAATGTCGCCTGGAACATGAACGGCTAAAGCGTAGATTGCGCAAAGGCTGGGAGAACAACCTCGATGAAGGCACAAAGAGCTGGAAGTGTGACAAATGTAATAGCATTCTTCTTTCAAAAGCTGGGTTTGTCAATCATTTGAAGTCCCATGTCAGATCAATGTCACTTTCTAACCTCCCTCCAAGGCCACACAATCTGTCATGTGTGATGTGTGGCAAGGTTTGCAAATCAGCGCCAGGTCTCAAAAGACACATGGCTGTACACAGACACCAGATTTCACAAAGTGATACCATCAATCCACCGGAAGCTTCTTGTTTCATCTGTCAACTATGTTTCAAGCATTGCAAATCAGAAGCTGGTCTCCAAAGCCACTTACGAGGTCACGCAAGGAAAGACAGAAATTTTACTGACAACAGCTGAAGTCATAGACGGCAATCATCTGTCAAGATGGAGCAATCACAATGTATGTATGTATGTAAG
>RDPX01000219.1:535381-546701 GCA_003991215.1 Morbakka virulenta
CCAGTTTATGACCACAATTACTCACGATGTTAAAAGTGAATCTGATATCAAAATAGACAACACAAGCATACTAGACTGTCACGTTCAATCTATTCTTTTTTATGGATGCAAATGTTGATACATATGTCACTGGAGGAAAAAAACCAAAACCCTTCAAATATAAATCCTCAATGATAAAGGTTTCATAGACAGGCCGTGTGTTTATCCAAGTATTACGCCGAGTAGGAACACAACATAGCTCACTAAACACCGTATGGCAAATGAAACTAGAGTTTCTTGGGCATATCACGTGAAAGAAAGATTTAGAAAATTTGATACAAACTAAATGGACTGCTGATATGGCCGACAGAGATCAACTTGCACCAGTGACCCAGCATCAGTGAAACCATACGAATAGGATGGATGGATGGCTGGATGGATGGCTGGATGGATGGCTGCATGGATGCATGGATATGGATGTAATGTATGTATGTATGCAAGTATGTATGTTGCTGTTTTATGGGCAATTCCAGACTAGAAAGCGACCACAGCACAAACCTAGAAGAGGGTACCAAGACTGTATCAAAGAAAACCTAAAGAAACTAGAAATAGACCTCAAAAACTGGGAAACGCTAGCCTTGGAAAGAGCGACTTAGAGAAGGCTTGAAGACAGGTTGTGCATTGTTTGAAAAATGTCGCCTGGAACATGAACGGCTAAAGCGTAGATTGCGCAAAGGCTGGGAGAACAACCTCGATGAAGGCACAAAGAGCTGGAAGTGTGACAAATGTAATAGCATTCTTCTTTCAAAAGCTGGGTTTGTCAATCATTTGAAGTCCCATGTCAGATCAATGTCACTTTCTAACCTCCCTCCAAGGCCACACAATCTGTCATGTGTGATGTGTGGCAAGGTTTGCAAATCAGCGCCAGGTCTCAAAAGACACATGGCTGTACACAGACACCAGATTTCACAAAGTGATACCATCAATCCACCGGAAGCTTCTTGTTTCATCTGTCAACTATGTTTCAAGCATTGCAAATCAGAAGCTGGTCTCCAAAGCCACTTACGAGGTCACGCAAGGAAAGACAGAAATTTTACTGACAACAGCTGAAGTCATAGACGGCAATCATCTGTCAAGATGGAGCAATCACAATGTATGTATGTATGTAAGTATGTAAGTATGTATGTATGTATGTATGTATGTATGTATGTATGTATGTATGTATGTATGTATGTATGTATGTATGTATGTAAGTATGTATGTATGTATGTAGTACAAAACGTCTGGGTAGCAAATCTTGGGCTGCCATTGATTGTATTTGGTTGTTCTTCAGTCTCTCTTCTAAATGTAATTTAACTAGTACATACATCCAAACCACAATAATGCTCATACCAGAAATTTTTCGTTGCTTTAACCTCCTTCTCCCAAGTTGCTGGGGGCAAATAACTATCCTTCTCAAAAATACGACTGCTCAAAAAATTACTATTTTCTGCGCTTTAAGCGTGTAAAAGTGTAGCAGTGTGTAAATATAGTTAAAATATAAGCATAGCAAAAAACTCTCTTTCGGAGCTACATTAAACTACAAGTACGCTCTTACTTCTTTTCCCTTGTTTTCAAGAACTGCAGAATAGACTGGCCCCAGACCTGATCTTCCATAAATAAAGGATGCTTGTTCACTTATCAACGTGTCTGAATGTGCTTCGATCTGATAGTAAAAAAGACCCCAACAACAACACATGCAAACAAAAATTAATTAATGATAAAATGGATTATGAAAAAACAAGCGAAATACAAATTACATTTCTCGCAAAATTATACTAAGACCACAACGGCATTACGCATAAAATTAGAGTAGCTTACGCGATATATTTTGACGCCACATCTGAAAATGATTTGTCAATTCCACAGGTGTTATTTTTACAACGTGTATTCTCCCAAGGTTGCAAAAAAAACTGCTTAAATTTAATTACACCAGTCTCTCCGGCGTCCAGAGATCATAAAAGTCTTTCCTGTTGAATAAGCCAAAAAGGTTTCAATACAAATCTGAACTCATTCTGTGAATTCAGTTACTGCTGTGAAGTTTACAGCATAACCATTTGCACATAGTTTGGTAAGGATATGATTAATTACAAATTTGGCAAGAGAGCTCATTTATCTGATGTTATCACAATGTCTTTTTCTGATATTGTTTGTTCATGACTTTACTAAAGAACTTCTTTCTGTAAAAAAGTTTTCCCACAAAACATTTGATTAACATTTGCTGGAATACCGAACAAAGGTTCGCGGAGAAAGGTGTTCAAGATATTTTTGAAATTCTGAAAGTATTTTTTAACATTTTTGCTATTCAAGTCAGTAAAAACTGATCAAATAGTTAGTTGTAAGAGATTGTTGGGTATTGTGTAGTATTATATGGAGTACAACTGAAATTAAATGATTATAAGTTTTAAAAAACGCTGTTTTATTTAACTGATTCTGCAATTCATAACCATCGCGACGGAGTGCAGTATCTCCAATAGTTACAGCATCAAAAGCTGATTTGCTACACTGACTATCTTCGCTGTTTGTTTTGTCCTGTCTTGCCCTGTATTGATGGTTTTATCCGTCTTCGTCTTGTCTTGCCTCCTCGAAACACCATTCCAGTTCTACAGAATTCTATTTTTTTCTGAACATTTAACATCTTTGCTCATTAGATTATGAGTTCCCCAGACTCTGTATATATCTACACAATGACACATATAGCACATATGTGCTTTACGGAAATTCAGTTGGCAAGAAATCTTAATTCCTATTCTAATTCATCCACTGGACTGCAAATAAACAAAGAAATTTCTCACTATGCGATTAAATTTTATGTTTCTTTCTTTTGGTTGTATGACGTCATCGTTTGACGGTAATGGCGTGGGAACTAAGTGACTCGTTGCTCAAAACGTAACTTAAAAATATAATTAATAGTAGGCTACTAGCAATGACGGGATACAAAGGAATTCGGAGAACTACAGTTCAAAACTAAATTTGACTAAAATGGAGAAAAAGACGAACTAGAATTAGTAGTCCCTGTAATTATGAGTATCGTTTTTTCCTCTGGGGGCCATATCAGATTACTTAGTTCGCAGCGTTGTCACATTTTTCACTTCATAAAGTTAGTTCACAACACGTGGACTCACCTTATCAAGCTGCTACTATTTCAGTTAAAAAGAAAAATGTTTCTCAAAGCGCACACCTCACAGACAAATAAAGAGTGGTTGTCAATTATCGCTTTTTAAACAATGCAATCAAAGATTCTGGCTGGCCTGCCCCTTCACTTCAACAATGCTAGAGATTGCTGGTGGTTCAACCTATGTCAGTTCTATTGACTTCAACAGTGGTTATCTTCAACCCCTGTCCCACCCCTGTTGCCGTTTAGAAGAAATCATACATTGCCTTTTTACCAGGCTATGAATTTGGACAATGGGCATATGGAGTGATGCGACAAGGGTCAATATCTGTGTCTTGTTGTTTCCAGAAAACTACGGAAAAAAACATTTTTTTGACATTAGCCATTGTAATTTACTACCACTTAATGAGACATTGTAATGAAAGGTGCTACATTCAGTGAACACTTTCTGAATATCTCGAGTGTTCTGACTCGAATTCGAGAAGGAAATTTTACTTTAAATGCACTCAAGTGCAAGTTTTTTTTCCTTTTCATCGCCGTGGACAAATTATTGACCATGGAACAATCTGCCTTGATCCTTCTCGTCTGAATGTAATTGTCAGCCTCCTACGTCCAATGAACCAAAAGACAATGAAAAGTTTTCTTAGAATGGCTCCGTGTTGTGACCGTTTCATACCCCGAAACCCTTATTTCTGCACCCCTCCATGATCTACGCACGGTCTGCTTATGCATAAAACATCATGTGGAATACCCAAGCTTTAATTTTGGTAGGTCATTTCACAAAATGGCTCGAAATTTTACCAATGCCGATACCAAAGCATCCACTGTTGCTTGAGTCATCCATGATTAATGGATTTGTTGCTATCGTGTTATGAAATGTCTACACACTGATGGTGCCTCGATAGTTCATGGTTTTGNCAAGTGCAAGTTTTTTTTCCTTTTCATCGCCGTGGACAAATTATTGACCATGGAACAATCTGCCTTGATCCTTCTCGTCTGAATGTAATTGTCAGCCTCCTACGTCCAATGAACCAAAAGACAATGAAAAGTTTTCTTAGAATGGCTCCGTGTTGTGACCGTTTCATACCCCGAAACCCTTATTTCTGCACCCCTTCATGATCTACGCACGGTCTGCTTATGCACAAAACATCATGTGGAATACCCAAGCTTTAATTTTGGTAGGTCATTTCACAAAATGGCTCGAAATTTTACCAATGCCGATACCAAAGCATCCACTGTTGCTTGAGTCATCCATGATTAATGGATTTGTTGCTATCGTGTTATGAAATGTCTACACACTGATGGTGCCTCGATAGTTCATGGTTTTGTCATGAAAGAAGTGTTTAATACTAGACATCATCAAGTCTAAATCTTCACGTTTACACCCGCAGAGTGATGGCTTATTTGAAGTCATGGTAAAACAATTAGCGTACAGAAACAAGTTGATCAACATGGTCTGAATTGGTACTTGCATCATCAGGCTAATGTGTAGGACAATACGCACTAGTTTGAATAAAAGCACTGTTTTTACTCCCGCAGAACTACTGTTTGTCTCTAAGCTAGATCTTCTTATCAAACGCCCCTCCTCCTCATTACCTGAACACTCACAGCCCTTCCTAAAATTACAATTAAAAGGTAGTCCAGAAGTTTGCATCAAGCTTAGGATCACACCTCAAAAGCTTATTGAATAAAGTCCAATCAACATTAGCCAAAACTCGATATCATAAGACGTCGTAGTTTAACAAACAAACAGTTACCTGGCATCGTTACAAAGTTGGTGACACTGAGATGCTTTGGAACCATTACAACCAAAGGGTGTTGGGAGTACAATTGATCAAGGAATATCACTCATTTGCTTGGCGATTTTAACTGTAAACTCAAAATAATAAATTACCAACCACGTCAAACAGTTCATCTAAATCAACTAAAGTATGCTCCACTTCATAAGCATCACCATCTGCGCTGTGCTCTTCCCTCTGCTACACAGACTACAACCTTAGAAGAACAACGTGATGTATTTGACCTTTTTTCAGATGGAGGTAAAGTGAAAACAATGAAGGCAATAGCAGTGGGCCTATTCTTAGAAGGAATAGGTGTAATATTGATAACAAAAAAATTTTGCTAAATAGAACTAGTTCACATTCATTCACTTGAACTTTATCACTAGAAAAACGAGAGAATGGGATAGCATTAGCACCTTTGGTTATGTATATTGCTCAAACCACTTTATTCAGTTTTGTTCAAGTTCGCGTTAAACGCTGCCCCGCTGAGGGTCATATCAGATTCCTGATTTGGGAGGGTTGTCATATTATTCACTGTCGTTAGCATGCTTTAGAATATAAAAGCTATAGTTAACAACGTTTTATTTTGTTCTGTTTAACTTGATAACAGTAGTAGTAGTAGTAGTAGTAGTAGTAGTAGTAGTAGTAGTAGTAGTAGTAGTAGTAGTAGTAGTAGGAGTAGTAGTAGTAATAGTAGTAGTAGTAGCAGCAGAAGACGAAAAACAGTAAGATGAAAAAGAGGAAGAGAAGGAAGAAGAAAAAAACGAAGAAGAAAAGAAGCAGGTAAGAGAATTGTTTTGAGTGTAAAAATCTCTATGCTTCTAAAATAGCTCTCGTTTGCGTCTGTACCAATATCAATTTTCAAGAGAATTAAAAATAAGAAAATTACTAATGGAGAGAGGAATAAGTATATAACACAGAAGACAGAAGTCAAATTATCAAGCATTAGAAGTATAATTATACGTTTCCATCATCAACATCACGTTGCAAAAATAAGTTTCTAAGAAGCTTTTATAATTTCTTACCTGTCCTGCAAGCATCTCTATCTTAATATCTGTAAATTCATATACAGCTAATGTTGACTGTATCTGATGTAAACAATTTATCATGTACGTTGACATGTCTACAGCATTCAAGTGGCTGGCGGACAACGCACAACTTTGCAAAAGCGGGTCCAATATTGCAGTAAATATCTGTTTGCAATAGAGAGAAGAAAAGGAAAATGTTCTGTATTATCGTTAACGAAAACAACGGCTAAAAGGTCAAAAAATAACTACAGAAAATTACACAACCGTTCACATAAACTGTGTAATTAAGGTTTTCGAATATTGCGGATAGGTAATCTATAGGCCTAAAATCAGTGGTGACGCAAGTACGGAAAAGCAGGAGCAGTTATATGCTATTTATGTAAGAAGTGAAAGCAGTACTTTGTAAATGCCTTGTCATTCTCGTTGCACACAAATTAATTCCCATTTATGTTTATCATGATGTATTCCCTTTATCTTTTAATAAAAAAATTCAAGCTTACAAGTTCCAAAGTGCTTTTCCGCTACCAGTAAACATTTTCCGGAACAGAAGTTTTGAAATTCTCTGCGTATGGTTCGGTTCACTACGACAACTCTAGTTTGCTTAAATTCTCGCATGGTTTACTGCCAAAAGTTGTTAGTTAATTTGCCACCTCAAATATTCTCTAACGTTTTATTCTGATTTGATAGAAGAGGCTTATCGAAGTTAAAGAAAGTAAAAAAATTATCCTTTCCTATTTTACACATCATTACAAATAAATAACACTTTTTCAAATTTGCAGTTATTACGATCCTTAGCACTTTTTAGTATCGATAATTTTTAAGGATCTTTGTACTTCCTTTCTTTTTCGATCATTTTACAAAAATTACTGTTACTATTATAGCATTATCGCACACTGATAAAATGTCACTTCATTCAGCGGTAATATCTCTTTGACATAGGTGACAGCAAGGCTCCTCGATTTTTAAGGACTTTTCTCAGGATCCGTGTGGACTGTAGGATTACCGTCTTTTGCATTTCTTTAACTCTGGTCCCAATACCCCGATGACTATTGGGTCTATTTTCACTTTCATATTCCATAGATTCTGGCTTTCTGGTTCTTTCTTGTACTACTTATCGCTTATATGTACCCCAAACTTTTCCTGCAATCGCTAATAAGGTGACTGACAGTTCATCAGCCTTACCGCACATTTTACATTTATAGTCCTACGTGATTTTTTCCACCCTGGCTTTGATGAGGTTCCTCCTAATGGCTTGCTCTTGGGCTGCTACGACGAGTTCTTACAAAGGTTGCCGAATTGTAAAGCACTTGGACCAGTCATGGTTCAAGCATACTGGTTCAAATACTTTACGAGTATGTACAAGAGCTTCAGGGACAACCTTGCAGATTGCTTAAAAGAAGGCCAGATTGGATAGCAAAAGGGAAGTCAGTCTTGATACAGAAGGATCTATCTAAAGGAAATGATCCCAGCAATTACAGACCAGTAACAAGTTTGCCATTGGCTTGGAAAATCCTCACTGGAAAAATTATACAAAAGACATTTTCCTTGAACAAAGATTTTAATACCAGGAAAGAGGAAAAAGGTTGAAGAAAGGGAACCCGAGGAACTGGAGATTTGTTATAAATCAACCGAACCTTACTACAGGTGGTCAAGACAAGAAGTAAGAATCTATCTAATCGTACGCCATTTGATAATCGATCAATAACACTGATCGATTGTCGAAAGGCGTTCGATTTATTTCCCCACTTTTGAATTTGTGTGTGTGTGTTGTGAATGTCTAGAAAATCTAGGAGTAAATGTTATCATGAAAGTAAGAATCGACAAACACAAGAAAAAGGTAAGTGCAGAATGTGTGGATAGATAGGTGAGACGGTGGTAGTGAATGCAGTAAGTTGGCTCAAAATGAGTACGAACGTCGACATGATAGGGTTGGAAAGCGAATTTATTGGGAAGTGTGTCGCAAAAATGGGATCGAAGTATAGGCCAAAGTGGTATGAGCATAAAACGGAACAAGTACACAAAAACAAGAGATGTACGATAATGTGGGATTGTAATTTCCTGACTGAACATGTGGTTGAAGTTTGAGGTACTGATACGATTGTGATAGACAAAGAAACGAAATCCGCTAAAATTACTCACTTTGCCATTACCTATGATACGAGAGAAAACTCCGATGGCGTATAAACAGTTGAGAAATACCAAGATTTCGTATGAGCGATAAAAAAGGTTTGGGGCATGAGCGTGACAGTCATCCCAATAGGAACACTTGGAACAACAGCAAAGAAACTAAGAATGAAATTGGAGGGGATCGGAACAGAGACGCAGGTTTTCAGTTGGAAAAAACTGTGATATTGCATTCTGCCAGGATTCTGAGGAAGGTTCATGAAATTTCAGAAATTGGTGATGTGCTGATGCCAAACCCTGAGAACACATTACTACAGACATTTAGTGAGCGGCAAATGTATAGCAATAATAATAAAAATTGCTTTTAAAATAACCATACGTTTACTTAGCTCGATATTTTTTATATTTTCGAATGGATCAAAGGTGCCACAATAAGAAAGCTGAAAGCAAGTTTGTTTTCTATTCAATACTGAAGAAAAAAAACTATCGAGAAAGCCTATCAGTTTTTTGTTATAGGCTGAGAAAACCCTGTCACTTTTGGCGACTGGCTGCCTAAAACAATTACAAACTATAAACTCTCTTTGTTTGCAAAGAGGTGTTAAATGCCGGGTAATCTTGGATAAAAATGCGTTTTAGCGAAGGAGCAATTTGCTGTGGGGTTGGAAAGGAAGGCAATGTATGGAATTCAGTTTTTAATTTACAGCATTAGCAGCTTCTTTATGCTTCTCCCCACTCATCTTAAAATTTAAGTGACGGCTAAGGTATGTTAATGGCACACATTTTCAATGGGCGGCACTTTTTTGCTGTCTAATTACAATTAATACATATATATATAATTATAACAACAATAATTTTAATAATTTTTTACACTATACAATTTATTATAAAGCTTATATAAGATATCTTAGGAACGTTGTAAATACCATTGCCTTTATTTAGTTCTATTAAAAATAACTTTACATTAGATACTCTAAAAGGAACTCTTAAACAGAAATTATAAGTGAAAGAGCAGAGACGTAAAAGATTCGATAAACGAAACAAATTTTACTGACAGAATAAAACTTTTAAGACAGATGCTGAGAAGCTTTATAAAGAAATAGAAAAAGCAAAATTGTGGTGAAGGAGCCACCTAAAAACGAAGAAGTTAAAGAAATTCTGGAATGACATCTGGGATAAAGAGAAATACTACAATAAAGAAGCCACTTGGATAGGTAGAGAGGAGAAAAGTGAGTGAGATAGAAGAACAAGGGTGGGAAGCTATCACGGTTGAAGAGTAAGGCATTGGTTTTGGAAAATCACCTCACAAGTGTAAGGTCTTCTGGAATAGATAAGGATCTCTAATTTCTGGCTGAACTCTTTAAGGGAAATCCAAGAGCCCCTAACAAATTCTTTAAACAAAATCAAATAAGCAAAACACCTGAATGGCTGATACAAGGCACGACATACTTTCTTCCAGATAAAGCTAAGCACCCCAAGAATTATCGTCCTATTACGTGCCTCGCTACAACCTACAAAATACGAACCTCTATAACGACTTATAAGACGTACAACTTCCTCGAAAATAATTCTATTCTACCACAAGAGCAGAAAGGTTGATAAAGAAATTCGTATGGTTGCAAGGATAAAAGCATGTAGACAAAATGATCCTTGACCACTGCAGGAAAAGTAGCAAAAACCTAAGTACTGTTGGCTGGACAACCGTAAAGCTTTAGACATTGTGCCGTATGACTGCATTCGTAAGAGCCTTGATCTGTACAACATTCCTCCGGTTGTGATTAACTTTCTTAAAAAGAACATGTCAAAATGGAAAACTTGTCTCTTTCTTTTAACTGGTAAATCAAACCTTTTAAACATAAAGCGTTAAAGCTTTCACGGAGATTCCTTTCTCGGAACCTCTTCTGCATTTCTCTTATCCCGTTATTCAACAAACTCAATAACCCAGAGTTTGATTCACTATTTACGCCAAAACAATTGATCATCTTTTTTATATAAATGATTTTAAGCTATTTTTCAAAAATGATCAATTGGATGGATTACTAACTACTGTGACAGTTTAGTAATGATATTTGCATGGACTTTGGCCTCGATATATGTACTAGGCAATATTTTTACGAGGAAGACTAACTGGCATTTATCCACGGATCTTGACAGAGGTACAATGTACAAATATTTAGGAGTAAGTGAAGGTAACAGCATCAACCACCAAGTCATGAAATAAAGTATCCACAAGGGAGAGTACGGAAGAGTCAAATAAGCCCTGAAAAAGGAAATTAACTCAAAAACAGGGTAATCAAAGCCCTTTCTGTCCCAGTTATACTATATAGCTATAACATCATAAAGTGGCACATATCTGATATCCAACTTAAGGATCGGAAAATTAGAAAGTTATTAACGTCGAATAACATGCTTCACCCTAATACAGATGTTGACCGTCTGTATTTGCCTAAAAGCAAAGGAAGGCCTGGACTTATGCAACTCTAGATATCATACAAAACTTGAACTGGCATGAAAGAGCATTTAGAATCTAAAGTCGACTGGATGCTAACTTTAGTACCTCGGCATGAAAACAGTAAAAATTTGCACTCGATTATAAAGATATTTGCGAAGTTTAAGAACGAACTAAAATAAACACCAATTACACTAAAACAAGAACTCTCAGCTATTGCAATTGCCGAGGAAGTGAAATCATGTGCCAAAAATAACGCTCAGAAACAATTTAACCATCGATGGGCTCAGAAGGCTCTGCACGGACATCTGAAGCCAAAAAGCTGATGTAGATAAAGAAGTAATTCATCAGTGGCTCAGGAGTTCAGAACGTAAGGCAGCTTGGAGCTCTAAGGAGGCTTATTGCCACTGGAACTTGAAAAAAAGTCCACCAAAAATTATTTTGATGTGAAATGAAGTCTAATAATAATAATAATAATAATAATAATAATAATAATAATAATAATAATAATAATAATAATAATAATAATAATAATAATAATAATAAAAATAATAATGATAATAATAATAATAATAATTGTCCTGGGTATTGACATTAAACTGCATCCGGTTGTGGAGTTTCGACGTGGGCGAATGAGGTTACCCTTTGCCACAACTACCTCCAGGTCACCCTTGGGCAAGGTGTAGCACCTGTCAGCCTACCCCGAGACTTTAAAGTACCGAATTGGCATCCGGCGGGGTAAAGTCTGCCTCATGGGTAGGGGGGACTCTTTAGCCTTGGCTGGCAACCTCCCTAGTGATGGTGTCAC
>RDPX01000219.1:563067-590681 GCA_003991215.1 Morbakka virulenta
TGTTGATAGAGCTGCAAAAGAGGTAGGAATATTAATAGGGGCCGAAAAAGAGCAAAATAACGGTATTTAACAATAACAACAAGAATGAACCGATAGTGAAGTTGAATTCAGAAAAATTAGAAGTTGTGAATGCTTTCAAGTACCTGGGCTGTACAATGACATCAGACGGAAAGTCCACCAAGAAGCCCGAAGTAAGGATCGCCCGTTCTATCAATTGTATAACGCAACACAAGACAATATGGAAAAGTAAAGCAATCAGCCTGAAGACAAAGATACGATTCATGAAAAGCATGGTTCTTTCTTGTTTTCTAGATGGGTGCGAAAGTTGGACCTTGACACCACTAATAGAGAAGAAAATAAGAAGCCATGAACTGCGATGTTACAGACGCCTACTCCGAATCCCATATACAGCGCATAGGACAAACGAATCGGTAATGGAGGAAGTCAAGTGTCACGTAGGCCAAATCGAAGACTTGGTAAAAAGGCGCAAATTACAATGGTTTGGGCATATAGCAAGGAGCAATAGCTTGCCGAACACCATATTTCAAGGAATGATAGAAGGCATAAGACCGAGAGGAAGACCCAGAGCGATGTGGAAGGATGACATAACAAGATGGACCGGGGAAAATCTACATGAGCTACGGCTGCTGGCAAAGGACCGGAAGAAGTGCCGAGCCCTGGTGCATGCTGTGTCGCGCGACTAGCCCCTACGATCGCAGCGGTCAAGGGATAGGTAGGTAGGTAGGTATAATGGGATGTGTTTTAATGATTCACAGTTGGTACCACCTAAGTTTGTGGCATCTCGTGTGGCTCGTTTCTCTCAACACCTTCAACCCTTTGAAGTTGTCGCTCTTCCTTGTAAAAAGAAGAGCGACCACTTCGTTCAATTGTACATAAGCAACGACTTACCTTCTCAAAAAGTTTATTTCCAAATGAAGCAAGACTAGAATAAAACATCCGTTGGCATAAAAGCAGCATCTCTTGTACAGTAGCGGATAAAATAGATTCTTTTCCCAATACTGGACTGAAACAAAACAATAATAACATTTGATACACTATCAGATATCTCAAAAAAAAACTTTTCCTGCTGGCCTGAAAGTTCGCCAAGTTAACACTACGAACAAGAAGCAACAGACCTACATCTCAAAGAGCGTTATAACAAAAGTCTTTGGATTCGCAGGATATTCTTAAGCAATCTTCAATTTCAATTGCAAAAAATGACGACTGTACTTAGCTTCCATTTTGCTTGATCAACATAATTAAAGGATAAAAAACTATTGTGCATACACAAATTCTTATTATTGTATTTTTTTCGCACTGTCTTCTACATTCGTCAGTAAAATTACAAGAGGCATACGCCGAAAGTAGACTGTCCTACTTTGTTCAGGCATTTTAGTTTAACAATGGCAAAACTGTTAGAATAGTTATTTTACCCAGTACTGTCAAAGAAAGTTTTAAACGAAAAAATGTCCCTTGAAACAAAAATTCTACTCATGAAAACAAAATGAACTGGGCCTACAAAATCAGTGATGTCTGACAAACAAGGCGCGCTGGGGCCTCAAGTAAGCCGACTTCAGGAGGCAGATTGATGATGCTGATGATGGTAATAATGTCAATGATGCTGATGGTGGTAATGATGACGACGATGATGAAGACTGCACCAATTTTTGTCTTTCAAAGGTTCCTATCTATGAAAGACCTGAAACGAAGCAACAGATCAAGAAAAATTGGGACAGAAAGCACGCAAGACAACATAAAATGCAAGGCATACGGATTACCCCTCCAGGACATTCCGTGGGAATGCCCTTCCTCTTTGGGTTGGTCTACAGTCAGTGCTCAAGTATCTCGAGACCACCTGTCCTGCATGGTTGGGCCCTATAGCCGAAGCCCCGCCTAAGGAGAGACTATAGCTCTACACTTGATCCTAGCCAAAAGGCCGATGAGCGATGATGGCGATTATGACGGTGAAAGTGACGACGGCTACATATATTGATTGATAAAGGTTTTGCCGCTCAAGCCATTTTCTTTCGTGTAATGTGACTCGCTTCAAGGTAATTGACATCTTTAAGTTGCTTTCAACTGTATTTGTCTTTACTATTTTACATAATCCCCATGTTGACCTTGCTTTTAAAGTTTTCTGAACATATTGACCTTGTGGCAACATTCTCTAGTTCAATTGTTCTCCTAGAACCCGCCTGATACTTCTTCTTTTGTACCGCCCCTTTACAATACAGCCTCTCCTCAAAACCCAGTTCTCTATTATCAGCAGCTATGAAATACGATATCCACAATAAGGCTTCGATTTTCAAAGAATCCTCCTTGCAGTACAATTCAATAAAACCCAGTGATTGCTCCTCTTCCTTGCAGATTCCTTCCGAGTTTTGTTAAAATATATACACAAATATAAATAAATAAATAAAATATACAGGCACATCACTTTTACGATGATTTCGTTAAATGAATTAAGACTACACTCAGTGTATTTTATAAGGAACAGCTTTATGAGGAATTCTGTATTGAGACAGGTAAAATGTTAAGAAAATCCAGTACCATACAACACATTGTTGACCACTTTTTAAAATTTTCAACAAAGAAAAGGTTCCAAGAAGGTGTTGTAGAGTGGTCGACGGAAATCTGTTAAAATTCACTTCTGGATATTTTGTTTCTGATTAATACCAAACGCTTGAGATATGAAAGAAATATTCAATGTTGAGAAAGGCCGCGATAGCTGAAGGTAGTGACAAAACTAACTGTGCATTATAAACTGTTTTGCTAATCTCAAATACAGAATGTGTCAGTATGCATCATTTATAACTCACTTAGCAAATAGTTCCAGGTATCTGTCGCTTAGCACTTACGCGCTCATTCGTTTGAAAGTGCTCGCTAAACATAAAGGAGAAAAGGATTTAAATTCCTAATTGAAACGTCCGTTCTTTAAATCTATAAATTCTACATAAATTCTCAAAATAATTTATTCAAATTTGCTTGGAAAATCAAGGATATACGGTAGATACAACCCATTTCTACATATAAAAATAGAAAGTAGTAGTTGTAGTAATTGTAGTAGTAGCAGATGTAGTAGTAGTGGAAGTAGTAGTAGTAGTAGTAGTAGTAGTAGTAGTAGTAGTAGTAGTAGTAGTAGTAGTAGTAGTAGTAGTAGTAGTAGTAGTAGTAGTAGTAGTAGTAGTAGTAGTAGTAGTAGCAGTAGTAGCAGTAGTAGCAGTAGTAGCAGTAGTAGACGTAGTAGTAGTAGTAGTAGTAGCAGTAGTAACAGTANATAAATTCTCAAAATAATTTATTCAAATTTGCTTGGAAAATCAAGGATATAGGGTAGATACAACCCATTTCTACATATAAAAATAGAAAGTAGTAGTTGTAGTAATTGTAGTAGTAGCAGATGTAGTAGTAGTGGAAGTAGTAGTAGTAGTAGTAATAGTAGTAGTAGTAGTAGTAGTAGTAGTAGTAGTAGTAGTAGTAGTAGTAGTAGTAGTAGTAGTAGTAGTAGAAGTAGTAGTAGTAGTAGTAGCAGTAGTAGCAGTAGTAGCAGTAGTAGCAGACGCAGTATTAGGAGTAGGAGTAGTAGTGGTAGTAGTAGCCAATGTAGTAGTAGATGTGGTAGTAGTAGCAGTAGTAGTAGTAGTAGTAGTAGTAGTAGTAGTAGTAGTAGTAGTAGTAGTAGTAGTAGTAGTAGTAGTAGTAGTAGTAGTAGTAGAAGTAGTAGTAGCAATAGTAGTAATACTAAGGAGAATGAGGAGGAAAGATTGCAACAGCACCAGGTAAGAAGGGAGAATACAAGAATCTGGGTGTACTATACTAATAACAACACTAATACAAAATCAATATATTGTAAAGCAAAACAAATTAATATTTCCGTCCATTAAAATAGTCATACCTGATGAGCTCGTCATAAAACTTAAGAAGGTTACACAGACGAAATAAAATTGATGGTCCAGGTTCTGATGTAACGACCTGCTCAAGACGGACCTGAAATAGAAATGAATAAACGGTTACAAAAAAATGTAGACTTTGCCCTGTGCATTTTAAACACGGTTATAGAGCCGCATGGTTAGTGACACTCTATTTACTACAACTCTTTTTCACACCCTCTTTTACCTTTCAAAGTCGATCCCAGGTAGGATTCTGACACGGTCCTATTGTCAACTACTCTTCCACCAGATCACAAAAAAACTGAAGCATCCTTACTAAAATACTACAAAAATACCCTGGCAGTAAGTACTTACAATCCCTTCAGAGTGCCTGTGTCTCTTCGGTGATTTGAGTGATTCGCTGCAGACGTTGCCAGCTATGGCTAGTGGAATATTCGTTAATGACTATTATATGTATACCTTTTTTCTTTCTGTCAGAATGAGTATACATGACAATGACATGCATCCTGTAGATTATTCTTACATTAAGCCACGTGCGAAGATACAAAGAAAAAGTGATGCCGATATACCTTAAAGGTCGTCGCAGAACTCTTCTCGATACCAGCTGCTTTGCCACTGGATCTGAACTTGGCAGTTTGTGGCACTGTTTTCCTTCAGTGAGTGAGTGCATTGATCAGAACTTTAGGGTAGCTAAAATATTGTTCCGGAACTGAATCTCCAAAAACGTGCTAAGATTTAGGCAAGGCTAAGGTCAAGAACAACGGAGCATAAAGAGAGATACATTTGGGCAACAATACAGGGAAACTAGTTGCGACCAGTCTTGTTCGCTTTACGTTTGACACCATTAAAAATATTGCTAAGTAGACGGGAGAATTGGTGTGTGGTTGAGGCTATTATTATCACATAATGATTCTAATTTAACGCAGTAATGAAAAAAGATGATAATCCTACAAAAAAAGTTCCAATCTTTTGCAGTTAACAACTGGTTGGTACTGTGATACTCTCCTTCTAGCCAAATTCCACAGGTGTCACTAATGAAACAAACATCAGCTCATAAATTTGATTTAGTTGATGTCAATAAAACGGCTTCGCCTCATAATTTTGATTTTGTTTACCATGACCTATAGGAAATTTACAGCTGAAATGGATTGGAATCAGATTTGCTACAATAAGTGATCTGCAGTATCTATCCTACTTGCACTTGATCTGAGAATTCTTGACATCTTCCATTATCACAATAGAAGAAATGGATAAAATAGCTCCATTGTCTGTAACTACAGACACAGAAATGGCCCGTCGACTAGGGCATTTGAGCCCCACCTCCTAATTGGTATTCATATTCGCGCCCCTAGCACTAGATGGATTACCAACAAAATCTAACAACTGGCCTACCAGGGTGTGAGAACTAGGTTTTCTTTCTCTTAGTTTTTTCTTTTTTGCATCATAAATTAAATTTATTTTCTGTCGTGCTGGCGTGCTTGATGTTTTGGTGCTTGATTCACATTTATATCTCTTTAATATCCTCAATGTCTCTTCAAAAGATCTTTTTTAGGCATTACCTTGTACAATCCAAAACAAAAATTTTAGTACTCTCAAAGATGCCTTGTGTGCCACACCTCATAGTGCGATAAAGGTATATCTAGTTTTATTGCTGATTCAAATTGCTTCTTGGCTTTTCATATAAAGGCTACACTAGGTGAGCTCTTATGTAGTCTGTTTCCATATTGGTTACTTTTTGTAAAAATTAGTAATTTTTTGGTCTCTTTTCTGTTCATTAGCATTGCTGACATGCTGCCTGTCATTCCTGAGCGTGTCCATCATATTCCAGTAAGTGTGGTAAAGCACGACCTGATGTCAATGACACTTGTAATAGTTTGCGCAAGGTTAGGCACATTTCATCTTTACACATTTTCAATCCGACCATGCGCAGAAGCTTTTTGGCACACCTGGTCAGATACTTCTTCCATACACGCGAGTCTTCTTGACCCAATCCAACGTCGTGTCCCTAAGTTGAGTGAACCTGACCTATTTGGAACTCCAGCATCTATTTTTCATTGCCGGGCTGTCTCATTAACATCCTCCAGTTATAAATATTTTCTTGATCGTTCTTGTCGGTAGGTATCTACTTTTGTAGTACTCTTGAAGATTCTTTTTCTACAACTCATACTTTAAAGAAGCTGCAACGCTTTCCAGTAGAGGTTTCTAGAAGGAAGAGGTTCAATATTTCAATTTCCTTTCCACACCCTGTACTCTAAAATTCCCTTTTTCCTTTCTGCTTTCTGGCTCTTTGTGATTTGTAACGTTTGAAAACGTTGTTTAATAGCTACCATTCTGCAAGGCAACCACGTTATCTCTCTACTGTATACCTTTTCTCCTGTAGCTCTTATGGGTTATAGGCCCTGCTAAGAGCGAATTCCTAAAAAAGTGACGAAAATTAGGTATAAATTTTCATTTACAACCTCTTGGTTTACAAGAAAGCAAGGCAACAAAGAATACCTTTAATGGTCGACATGCTCCTTCTGTAATGTGATTTAAAACATCGAATGTAATCTTTTTGTCGTCTGCAAGGATGAATACAAAAATTAATAAAATGCTTACACTGGGCAAACATGCCCTGAAGCCCGGTGTGAATACAGCTTGCATACTTTTGCAAAAACCAAACAATAAACAAAGGGTGGATCGAGGACTGCTTGCTACTAGACAGCCAATCACAGAAGTGCCGGACTATTACGATCCTCTTCATGCTTTCCTGAGTAAAAAAATGCCAAATCAAATTTTAACTGCCATATTTACAAAAGTAAGTGTTCGCTTTAAAGTTTTGATACAACTTTCCCAATTTTTCAGGGTCATTACTTATTTTCATTGACTGCACGTTTAGCGTTGTCAAACTTTTTTTTCGCAATGGGTGAACCAATAACTGTGAATACCATTGACTGATATTGTTTGCAATAACAAAAATAAAGAATAAAACTATACATAAGGCCAGTCTGAAACCATTGCCCAATGCATCAAGTTTTGCTAAAAAACCCAAACGTTTACAGTCATTTAAATACTCACAAGTACAAAAATTAAACTGTCTTACAGGATAAAATAAACAGAAGTGATTCTCCATTATCACAACTGGGTAGAGCAATTCAAGAAAATAAGTATGCAAAAAATCAATTTTTTAAAATGCAGTAGAAGGTCAGGGTCTTTTTCTGGCAAAAGCTTTCTTCTGCCATCACAGGGGCATCACTGTAAGCAGCAAGCAACAAAACAATTTGTGAACCACTGGTTTTTCTAAACAAAATGAGTAAAATGGCATGCAACTTTACAATTCACGTAAATTTTACCAATGTTCCATCCAGGGAGAAAGTTGATCTACTTATTAACAGCTTTTAAATCATGCAAACATTAGTTTATGAAAGTATTAATTCGTGAAAGCTGATTAACCTGGAACTATGTAAATTAATACGGTATATAGGCAAGAGAATCTCCAACAGATTCTATTAGAATCACACGTTTTTGTTTGAGGCGCATGTGAGTACATTACGAATACCATGCCAAAGAAAGGTACAAAGATTGGGAAATTAGCTAGGCCCGGAGTTTGTTATGCAGGTACGCAGGAATTTAGTACAAGTGTAAAGTAAAAAAGGATAACAATAAAACGACAGGCATTCTTACCGTTTACCACATATTTCATGAAAGAGGGTAAATGCTTGATAAATCAACGATTAATGCTCACAAGAATTCTATAAAGATCCATAACAAATACACTCCGGTAGTGTGCCTCATCACTCTATCAGTTTTCTCCATGATTAAAATTATCCAAATGCACCATGGTTACCAATAACAATCGCTCTCATAAATGACGTATCATTCATTAGTAGTCCTTCCAGTTTTCTTTTCTCTTCTCTTAGTATCCAATCCCCAAGAATGTCCAGAATCATACCTTGCCACCTCTACCGCTCCTTCGTATTTTTCAAGACCATAGCATTTCATGGTCTGAATCTTGACCCAAATAATACCTTACACATACATCTCATATTAAGACCTCCCGATCCACCTCCATTGACTACTAATTTTTTATACCAATCCATTTCTATTCTATTTGAATCATTAAATCTCAAATTGTCCAAGCTGTTGTTCACTGTCTCATTCCTTTACGGGAGGGCTATATAAGGCCAAGGGCAATGCAAGCATTTATACATTACTTTATTTATATGTAAAATACTCCATCTCTTTGGTCTCCACTGAACCATTTACCAATAATCTGGCAGTTTGATCTATTAAAATTGACTAATACACGGTACCTTTCATTGAAGTCTTCTTTAGTAAACTAGTCACCAGCTCCTTCTCACTCGCCACTGCTTGATGCAGCCACGCCAACATATCACCAACATATCTGTCGAAAAACAGTGCATCCTTAATGACGATATACCCTTGAAACATTGGAGCAAGACATAAGATGGCTTCGACGGGTGACTAATGAGTATTTTTCAGAATAAGCACGTTTAAAACATATTAGAAATACTCCTATATTAAGAACAAAAAAGGTAAGAGAAAGGACTTAAATATACTTATTAGTCGCTATATTACAACTCACAGTGATATGATTTGGTTTACCACATTATGGATTTAATAATTCATGCTGGGCTATGTTTTTTACGAGGTGGCCTCATCACTGGGTAAAGGAACTGATTGAGACTGCCGTTTAGGTAAAAGAGTTTGCGAAAGTATTTGCAGTCAGTTAAATTATATAAACACTATTGGTCTTTTTTAAGTCTTTTATCAGTAATAGGGTGGACAATTGATTTTATGTGTAGTCCAATTTTGTCCATCAACCAGCATTCCTAGACAAAACCCGGACCAAATTTTTAAACATGATAAGCTGTATTCCTCTTTTCTATAACAATCTTTTTAACAGCAGGTAAATGTATTTTTGAGTGCTGCTCAAATATTGTATTATTCTCGAATGTATATCCCATAACAGTTGCTAAATGGTATAGACACCGTAAAGAACATCCCTTTGCTTTTATCTCTCTGTTTTGTCTTTAGTTCTTGCCAAGAGTTTCACAAAGATTTTGCCTAAATAGGCTATGCAACAAATTCTGTGTTGTTACTTAATGCTCCAATTAATATCGCACGGTAGGGAAAATTCACATACTCTTCAATTTCTTCTTTTTTTCAGCAGACTTTTTTCCGCAGTTTGTGGCTTTTTGTCTATCAATATTCGTATTTATTACATTGTGAAATAAACAAGTCTATTTTGCGTTTATTTTCTCCCTACAAATTCAAAGAATTGGTTTTAAAGCCCTCATTCGGTTTAAAAATTGATGAATACATAAGACGATTATTTAAAAACTGATTGGTAGGTCATGTGAAAGTTAAAATTCATCTAAATATGTGAGCTTTAAATAGAACAGAATCAACAAATTTCCGATGGTTTTGTTTTGAATTATACATTTATCAAGAAGTGGCGCAGAGGCATTTTGTGTCTTTTATACACTAAGCTTGATTTCCCGGTACAGATTGTAAACAAATTTTTAAAAAAATCTTCTTGGAAATCTTTATCATTATTAGGAAGGTATTATCCATCTGCCTTTTCCATGCCTCTGGCATGTTCCGTAGTTAATTTAGAATGTTGGCTATCAACTGCCGCTTATACATAAAAACGAGGATGTAAGCTTATATTGGCGTATATCTACTTATGATACAATACGCCCTATCCGTATATGTGCTTTATATATCTTGAAGAGACCATATATTTCGGACCCCAAAGTCTGTGAGTAAAAGTATGCACCAAACGGTAGAAAAATGATTACTTTTCGTTAAAGCTGTGTCGTCAAATGTATATTACTTTAAACGTATTAAAGTAAAGCATGGAAACGTTCCAAATAAATTGAGATTTTCTTATTTCCCTTCATAAACCATGCCACATTATAGACAGATAGGGCTGGGTAAGATAAACAATTTTTCATCCTTCAAATTTTCTAGACTATTATCTCTGAAAAAAAGTTACATTCATTGGTTTTATTGATGCTACAACTTTGTATGACACTTCATTCTATACTTACACGTGCAAAAATTCAGGAGTGATGGGCTCAGGATGGAGTAGAGGTTTACGTTTTCTAGTTCATGCTATAATATATATGCAGAGGTAGTATAAAACGCTCGTGTAGTGCTTCAAATGGAGGAGCAAACAGGCACGAAAAGCACATAACGACTGCCTAATAAAACAGGATGTGTGTAAATATTTCACGTACTGTGTAGGATGTATGGAAAAATCAGTATGAAAAACTCACTTAGGACCTACGACATAACATCTTTGCAGTAAGCTTAAGCTGGGAGCCTGATAAAAGAGCTTATCAGTATGAACCTCTATAGAAGTCCACTTAATACATGAGAAAAGCAACATAAGAAGCTCACGAAGGGCGTCAGGTAGTTGATAAAACTAGTATGAGTCTCACAAATAATTTGCCAAACATGAGGAATATCTTACCTCACGGGATCATGAGAGTGCAATTCGATTGGCCGCGGTGTTCCATTTAAACCTGCAATCGACAATAAAAATGACATTAGCAAATAAATACATAGTGACAAATTACGTTCTGCGAGGCGATAAAGCTAAGAAGGAATAATTTTCCGTTTGAAGAAACACAATAATTTCTTGTAGTTTAATTGCAAGCCCGTTAATACATTTGCCATGCTATATCGAATAAAATCAAAAGAGAGGAGAATGAAAGCATTTAATATTTTTTAAAATACAGTATATCTTGTGCTTAATTCACACATTCATTCAATCAGTGGCAAATTAAAGTAAACGATTTACTGTTTGTCATTTTAGTCGAAAGCTCCAACAAACGTCATGGTAATGAACAATTCCTATGACTGTCAGAACCTGTTCTCTCCTCCACAATCCTAAAATTAATAAGAACATCTTCAGTTATGTCACTTTCCTTCCAGTGCAACACTGAATCGTTATTATCACAAAGTCATTGTAGTACTTCAGAGGTAGAAAAAAAAAAGAAAAAAAAAAGATTAAAGATTAAAGATTTAAAAGATTAAAGAGAGTGGAAATTCAGTGTCACAAACGTATATATACATATATATGTATATAAATATGTATATAAATATATATATAAATATATATATATATAAATATTCACAAATTTCTATAGCATAGAAATTTCAAAAATAATTTATAACTACTCAACAAAACTCCAACTTTCGTTTTCGTCAGTAATGCACAATTTAGTCATACAAAGCGACAACATATAATTAACAGCAAAACAGAACAATATTCAATTAAATAATTACAATTTAAATCACTAAACAGTGCAACCCCAATATACTAAGTAACACATGTAATTCAAAGATAAGGAATATACAGGAAGCCGTATTACAAAGGAGGATAAGACGATACTCTACTGTCTTTCCACTCAAATACGAAAGAACAATATATCAGGATCAATCATGGAAATTACAACGAAAATCTGTACCAAGTACAGCTCGAATACACCAAAGTGCAAGTAACCCAATTTCGAGGGTGTTGTATAAGAATGGGCTGTTTGAGAAGAGGAAAAAATGCGACAGAATAAAACAATAAAAACAATGAAAAACACGAAAAGAAATAAGATGATAAACTAAAGCAAATTATGTAATGAACAAAAATGACGGAAAACAAAAAAATGCTATATGGGATAAAATACATTGGGGGTGTTAGTTATCAAAAGTTAACCAAACAGCTAAAGTAGAAAAAACAGTTTATATATCAACCTGTTTAACATTGTGACTTGGGCTTGTGTTGCCAAGAACTCTTGAGAATTCCAGCTCTCTCAACTAATACACCAATACATACACCAATACATACACCAATACATACACCAATACATACACCAATACATACACCAATACATACACTAATAGATACACCAATACATACACCAATACATACACTAATAGATACACCAATACATACACCAATACATACCACAAAAACACATAGGGTGGGGTGACAAAGAAACTAATGTCTAACAGCTTAAGTCGATCAATAATTAAAACCATTAATATGTTATTAAGTTGGGCTTCTCAAGAACGCAACGTTATGACGTTTTGTGGAGCACTTTGATTTTATTAAAAATTAGTAAGTGTAACAAATAAAGAAAAAAACACTTTTAAGTGCTTCTCGATTCATTATAGAAATTACAGAGCTAGTAAAATTTTTAGAAATGATGAACTGATGTAATTAGTCGCACAAGCATATAATCAGAAGTATGAGGTGTACCCGGATGAAAAACAAGATAAGAACAAAGACACATGTACTCAACTGCAGCAATAAAAACACTGTTCATTTCTTGCATCAACTGATATCTCAAAATATTGTCACCAGCAATGAGTAACTAAGTCTGACCTTTTTCACTTAAAATTAGCATGTCAGACGAATCACGATACGATAATCATTATTCGTGCATTGTCAGAATATGATCAAGATGATCTTTATGGAGTTATATGCTTTTTCAAATGCAACTCAAGAAAATACTACGGTACTAAATGTAAGATACTAGGTAACAAACACATCAGGAAATCAAGAGCAATGAGCTCAGTCAACAGTTAGGTGAGAAATGTAAGGAATTACGTACAACGTTAGAAAATGGCAAATTGTTTTTTCAAATAGCCACATTATATGACCTTCTCCATGGAACCAAGCCTGTTTGCCACTGCTCCAAATGCCACTGTCATACCTCTGTCTTATCTGTTACTCTTAACCACAATATACTTGGTTCACACAACTAGGAAGCTTTAAAACAATTACCTACAGGCCTTCACAGTTATTTTGCGATATTGAATGACCACTTAATACACAAACCTAGAATCATTCTCATGAAAATTGCTACATCAACAAGGATGTTGTTCCCAATTAAAACATGAAAGAAAATTTGGGGCAAAAAGCAATGTTTTAGAGTCGACAGTCTGGTCTAATTGTTTTCACCTAGAATCAACTCTTCCTTTCTGAAAATTTAGCTTACTCTTATACATGTTTTTTCTCAAGTTAACTTTTGGGGGCAGAAGGATCCCGTGCTCCATGACACAATCTTTCGCTCGGCATGGAAACACGGGCGGTGAGAGACGAGAACCACCGTGTAAGCAAAAACAACGTAAACGCTCTCGAAAATCAGTGCAAACTTCAAGCTTTTCCTATTGGCTTTTAAATTTTTCTATCCAAGTAAGAGCCACAAACAAGACAGATGCTTAAAATATGCAATAAGTATTAAATAGCAGCTGCCGCATTATTTTTAGTTGTGGAAACTATCGTGGCATAAAGCTCACGAGTCACGCAATGAAACTGTGCCAACGCGTGGTACAGCCAAGACTATGACGGATATTAAGCAATAGAGAGAGCAGTTCGGATTCATGCCCGGCTGGCGCACAACTGATGCAATTATTGCAGTAAGGATGCTACTGAAAAAGTATAGGAAGGGCAGAAGCAGTTGGTCTGCTCTTTTATACTTAGAAAAGCCATATAATCACGTACCTAGGGAAGAGGTGTGGCACTGTATGAGAGATGCTAGAATACCGAGTGTTAAGAGGCTGTGGTGAGAGACACACATACAAACTGTGACACGGCAGTACGATGTCCAATCGGTACAGCCAGTTCGTTCCGGGTAGATGTGGGGTTACATCAGGGTTCGGGCTGGAGCCCATTTCTCTTTCCTGTGATTATAGTCAACCTAACAGTAGGGGTGATGAGAGAGAGGCCATGAATAATGATGTTTCCTGATGATATTGTGGTATGCTGCAACACCAGAGCGGAAGAGAGGCTAGAGCTAGAAACATGGAGAGGCGCATTGGAGAGGAGAAGCCTGCGGTGAGCTGCACAAAGACGGAATATCTGTGCCTGAATGACAATGAAAAAAATGTCAAGATCATGATTGGAGATGCGGAGGTAAATAGAGTGGATGAGTTCAAGTACCTGAGCTCAATTGGGCTACTGGTGGCTGTGGCTGTGAGAGAGAAATAAACAAAAGAGTGCAAGCAGGAGGAAATGGCTGCAAGAGGGTCAGTGGCCTCCTGTGCGAAAAAAGGATGCCAATACGTGTGAAGGGGAAAATATACCGAACAGTTGTTGGACCAGGGATGTTGTATGGGCTGGAAACAAGCCCAATAACCAAACAGCAGGAACAGAAGCTAGACGTGAATGAAATGAAGATGTTGAGGTTTGCGATGGGAAAGACCAGGCCAGACAGCATCCGAAATGAGACAGTGAGGAGTCAGTTAAGAGTGAACGCTAGGTTGAGAGAAAATGCAAGAGAAGCAAGACTAAGACGTTAAGGCATGTGATGAGGAGAGGTGGGGAGTATGTTGGGAACCGTGTGCTGAAAATGTCACCACCAGGAAAAAGAAAGCGAGGTAGACTAAAAAGAAGATTCTCGGATTCCATAAAGGAGCATCTACAAATAGCCAAATGGAGAAAAAGAGCCCTCTGTGGCGACCCCAAATAGGGAGAAACAGAAAGGCAAAGAAGAAGTAGAAGAAGAAGATTCAAATGTAAGCATTAAGCAAAAAAGAAAACTTCGGATATTAATATCAACCCTGGAAATTGGAAAGGCTTAATTTCGATTCGATTTTACTGCCAGCATTGAAAAGTTACATTAAACAAACCTTTCGTCGTATGTATATGCATATATAAAACCAAATTTTAAGTCATTTGATTTGCTTTTACTTTTTTCCACAAATGTGGGGGGAAATGGATGTTTTGAGATGTCTATGTGTTACCTTTGGCATGCACTATTGTTCTCAAAATACTTATAAGCCAATTTAAGAAAACTATCAGATTTTGAATTTGTCAACAAATAATAAAATTATTTTTGTCACCTTTTAAAATGTAGTACATCTGTCAAAATATTTCACGATGGCACTACCTTCTGATTTCCCACTTTTCAGACGTTGACTCTCAAACTTCCTTATTGTAAATACTGGCAACGATTATACGTTTTTCCTTGAATAAACATCGCTAAAAAATGAAGGTCGTGTTTCACAAGAATTTCAAGCTCTGATTCAATAATTTCAAGCAAAAGTTGATACACATTTTGTGATGTTTCACTTAATTTTGCAACCGCCGTCTCAACAACATTTGAGTGGAAGACATGTTGTGCCAACTGTCTGTTACAGGCCTCATCTTTGTGTAGACATAAAAATTACATCATCAAACTCGGGATCGGTCTATTGACATCCCTCTTAAGGAAGAATGACATTCAATAGTTTACAGAATTTGTATTTTGCACACTTCTACGGATTTCGGCTAATTTCTCGTAGTCATCACTAATAACACTCCAAAATAGATCCCAACTCCTTAAGGCACCATATATACCACATTATGCCTTTGATTACCCTACAGAGTATATTATTTTGATTGCAGTTTTCAATTTTTTTAAAGGTCTGTTACTCTTTACCAGTCGCCCTAGCTAGCCAACATGGGGTAAATTAACTGTCAGCATCATGTCTGTTTTTGTACTCATCTAAAGGCAATTTCTTGTGGTACTAAAGTAACAAACTAATACCATACCTCCTCTAGTTAGAGCATCAATGAAACATCTCACAACTGCTGTTCTTCTTGCGTTACTGAGCTCATCCAAGGTATATTTGAATAACACAGGGCGATCCTGTAAAGCACACAATGCCTGACACAGGGCAACTGATATGTCTGGAGCATCTCCAGTCATAAGCCTACATTCTCCTGCATGAATGAAAAAAGTTTTTTTATCTTAATAATAGATTACGGTGAAGTAGCACAAAAGACATAGCAATTATGATAAGATCACGTATTTCACAATTGGAAATAGTTTCCTTTTAAAACAAAAACCTGAGTCTCTGCAATGCATGATGTTGTTAACCTAACCATATTTACATTAATAAAACTATTTATCGCCTGAACATAAACAAAGAGAGTGATTCACCTCTTAAAATATTGAATTTTTGAGGAAAAAATATTTACATTTTCTCCGCAGAACACAGTTATCTTCAATAGCACATTTTCCTCCCCTGAAAATGGCGTCTTTAGCTTATAAAGAATAAATATTGGGATACAGAATATGGGAAAAAATGGCTTGTATTCTTGGCATTTTAAGATGCTTTTCTAATTGAAATGTAGTTACATCTTAAGGGCGTTTAACCAGGTGTTTACAACAATGTTATTACTGGTTATCAAGCTAACATCGGTATTAAGATACCAGGAGAGGTTTTCTTATTTCAAAAACTGTCGTAAAAGTATTGCTCATTGTAGCAATATTCTGGGTCATAACATCTCCCGCTGAATTTGTAATGTACAACGTCAGCTTCGAATTTTTACAAGGGCTTTTTTCCCAAGGATCAGTTCGGGCTTCAAAATGACTGTATCTGGTATCGGTAATGCCAGGAGTGAGGAACTTGATTTTCTGGCATTTGGTCACTGGAAAACTGAACTCGGATATGCAAATCAAGCAAATAACAAGTTCTGAAAAGCAACAAATGGTTATACGTAAGTAAAGTATACATTGCGTCCTTCAGTATCTGTTACAACCGAAGTAGACATTTTTCTTGCAGCTTTTGAGTCTCCAGCCCCAACCTAATTTAGCCTCTAGTTCTTAATAAGCTTGCAGTAGCACCCTTAAAAATAACGTTACATACGCTACGATTTACCTAATCACTTGAAGAATAGCTTTTGAATCATCTACTAAATATCACTGTTAGACGTTTTTACACTACAGTTCGTAAAAGTCCTTCATTTTAAGGGTCATTGGTAAAATTTATTAATTTTCTGAATAAGAAGTTGAGTATTAATGTGGCTACTTTTCTATGGAAGACTATAGGGTTTTGAAAATTCGTGCCGTTCAATGTGAAAAGGTGTTACCAAGCGGTAACTTTGTGCTGCATTGTCATAACAGGAGTTATGGTAAATCTGAACGGCTCCAATTGACTACAATTTTCGATTAAACAAATGTAGAAAATAAAATCCAGAAACTTTTCATGGGAAATAAACACTTAATTAACAGGAAACAGAAAAAGTCGACATCAATAATAAATAAAGTAATAAAGGTTTAAAAAGAGAATGAAAAAAATACTAATGAAAATAAAAAGCTTGGAAGATACAGAAAAACAATTATTCATCAAATAGAGACAGATGTTTCTACTACAATAAGCCACACATCCCACCATAAGCCATCAAATAAACGGTTCAAATATGGGCACGTAAGCAATGTAACTTGGGTACCTTGACTCCATCGATACAACTTCTCATACGCGGTTTCCTGAAAAAGTGCCATGGACTCCATTATCTCAAGCCTGTAATAAAGGTGGACTATGATCACTAAGTGTTTGTCTCTACATAAATCAGTCTAAGCATCCTGTAAAAAGTTTGCGCACGTACATTCTTAAAGGCATAGGAAAGAGTAGTGACTATAAAAATTTTTTAAAGGTAGTAATGAAAGTTTATGCATGATTTAGCTCCCTTGACTCAGTCTTTCCTTTATAAATATGTCAGTATTCTTTTTTAGACTGTTTCAATTAAAGGCTTCAAGTGTGTGAATAAAATACCAGCAATAAAGTGAAGGCAGAGTGCCTGAATCTTTTTTATCATTTTGGGCTTCTAAATTGACTTAAATCAGTACATGCTCGAAGAGTTTACAGTAAACATTGTTTCTTAGAAACAGCTTCACGATAAATAAAGCCCACTTATTGTAACTCATAAAAAGGACCTTTCAGGGATAGAAAGGTGTTAAATAACCACTTTATCAAAATTTAGTGACTAAATCTAAAACCAACAAACAGATTTGTTAGTTGATAATTCGGGGGTTTTTTCAATGGAGATTCGTGGTTTATACTTTGTTCTGGAATATCTAGGCACTGAAGTAAAAAGCAGATAAATCTCATGATTTGACTACTTTTTTAGATCACAAACAGAACAGTGATTTTAAAGGTGTTAAATAACCACTTTATTAAAATTTAGTGACTAAATCTAAAACCAACAAACAGATTTGTTAGTTGATAATTTGGGGTTTTTTTCAATGGAGATTCGTCGTTTATATGTTGTTCTGGAATATCTAGGCACTGAAAATTAAAGCAGATAAATCTCATGATTTGACTACTTTTTTGGATCACAAACAGAACAGTGATTTTTAATGACTGATTTTGCTCTGTAAATTTAACATTTCTCAGTAAATTTTGATTCAAAAAGAATTCCAAACGTTACTTTTTGTCACCCTTTTTTACATAATGGCTATATTACAACTGTATTTAAAGGATTTCCTGTTTATTGGCCTTCATTATTTTTGTCATATTTTTATACGCATAACAGTAACGGTTTTTAAAAGTTTTGTTAAATTCGCCAACCAAATAAAAGCTCTCAAAAACCGATACAATACACATATCGAGATGATTTGGTAGCAAAACCGTTATTAAGAAAATTAAAGCAATTAGCTAAGTAAAGCACTCTTAAAAAACAACGTTTAAGATATTTATACCAAAGGTGTAATGAAGACTGATAAATGCTATTGCAAAATAGGACAACTTGTTACCAGACTGATTTTTAATATTTTGTGTTGGTACTTCAAACGCATAACAAAGTTAACTTCGTTAGCTGGTTTTTGTTTTATTTTTCAAAAGGAGTTACTCTAACCTTTTACTTAAAGCACCAAAAAATCAATAATACAAACTTTTGGGACAAAGCATGACAAAGCACACTTACTAATCACGTTTTGTACCGATTTTATTCTGTTGACGTCAGCACAAATAACGTAACTATGGCATTAATTACTTACGGGTTTCAAGTTGACTGATCATAATCTATATCTACACGAAGCTTCACTCCACTGGCGTTTATAGTTCACGAGCTACGGAAGTAGGGCAAGACACCCCCACCTCAAATTTTACTGATAAAATATCTGTCCTACAGACCTACAGACTGAATGGATGTCTACTGTCGACTGATCTTGACTGAGGTTCTAAATGTAAATTAAGTCAAAATGTCACCAGTTGCTGGGTGCTTTGATAAAAGGGGCCAGGTCATGAAAACAAGGGCACAGTTCGAAAAAAGGGAACTTCCTCAACGTTTCCCACGTTTACTAACACAACACATGTGATGTTGCTTATATCTTGCCCAGTGTTCCTTTAAAACGTAGATTTCAATAACATGTATATTCTCTTTTTCTTTAACCATAACATGGTACGAAAGATTTTATTCTAAATAAAAATGCGTGATTCCAAGAGACAAGGTATATTGCAGGAATGTTCCTTTCTGTGTTATACATAACTATATCAATATTGTGCAGGATTAAGATACACTTTACTGGATAAGAGAAAGAAATGATGTAATCCATTTATAACTTGACGTCAGAAGCACTAATGCGATTATAACGTAGATACGAATGTAGAAAATAATGTAGCATAAACTATACAGTCTCCAACAACAGCATATCATAGTAGAGAAAATGTAATTCTCCTTTCAGTGATATCGATTACGTACCAATGGATTTCATGACGTTTCTAATAACCTAATAATCATTTTGACTAGTCTTCAGATTTGGAAATCTCTCAACAAAAAAACATATCAAGAACTTTTCTTCATCATTGTTTGTTATATTCTCTACAAATTTGGGTAAAAGTCCAGACACTTCAGACTTAATTAATACATCTTTTAATCTACAAGTTCACTGTCTTCTACAAGAAAACGAAGAAACTCAACTCACCCAACTTGTTGTTGCTTAGATCTAAGCAAAAGTTTGCAGTCTTGGTGTATACGTTTAGCATGTTCTAGGGCAGCGAAAAATTCCTAAATACAAGAAAAAACTAGTGAATAATTGGTCTGGTCACTAATTAATGCATAATAAATTAAAAATATATCGTATATACCAACTAGTGCAACAAAACAATGATTAAAAAATTAAGTATAAATATCCAGATATTAAATAAATAACATTCATTTTAGAGTTGTCTTGTCATGTCTGAAAATATTGGTGTCAACAACTACAAGATCGCTTCCTAAAAAGCCAGTTGTGTTCATAAACTTTTACTCATTGACCATATGAAACGGAAACAGAAATTTGCGTATAATTGAGGGATTGAACAAGATACCAATAGTTTCTTTCGCAGGTAATCTTATCATACCGCAGATATTGTAAAAAAGGTCGAACAAGGAAGGTAGATTTAAATTAATTGACTATTGGCTATTTAATAATAAGTATATAATGTACTAGCAGCACATCTCTCCTACATGCAATCCGAAACTAAAAAATTGAACAGGTCCAGATGAGGGATTCAGTGAGTATAGGAAAAGTTGCTTCTTTTTTCAGCCTTTTTGCAAAGCATAACAGTAAAAAGTGCCTGGTCTATTAAGTTGTTCTGTTATTGTTTTAAATGACAAAGCGCCTTCAAGAAATAACCAAACCGTGCCAGATACAACCTTTTTAAGCCTTACAGCTATTCGGAGCTCAATTTATTACAAACCATAGCTATTGCCAAGAATTAATGCCGATCGGTTCAGAAATTAACTTCAATGAGTTCCACTTTTCAAGTAAGAAGCATAAGATAGGTGTAATATAAGCAACGCCACTAAACTAGTAAAAATTAGGGTTTCTAATACTTTACTAATAAACTGTCGACACAAATAAATTTATGCCAGTCCAGTATTACATGCTATGGGAAAATCTTCTCCGAAAATTTCACCAATTTCTGCAGTGTGTTCTGATAACAATTCACTGTCTTTGTATAGCTTTATATAAATTAAAAAAACACTAAAAAGTAATTTCGATGTTATTTAATAGATTCATATAAAAAATCTTCAAAGCCAAGTGGGAAGAGGGGGTTGCATCGACTGTGATTTTCGTAACATCAGCATTATTATTGTAAGGTTCTAATGATTAATGCCCTTTTTTTCTTTCCTTACCACTGTTATTGCACTGTCTCTGTGTCCACGTAGGGATTTAATCTCGCTGGAACTCAATTGAAATTTCTTTATAAATGCTTGCGCAATTTCTCCTTGCATTTCTATCTCAGCTCTGAAATAAAAGATAAAAATATACTATTGGAGTAATTTAAGAAGTAAACGAATTCACATATTTTAATCACCCATATCTTTGTTTTGTGTAACCTCTAAGATCCGAGCTTGTCCCTACCCAAAATAAACATAGGATTACAAAGAGTTTTCGATTAAAAGTGTTTCCATACTACGCAAAAGGTCGTTCGAGTTGTACATGGGTTGTACATGGATTGTACATGGGTACAAAGGGTTTTCGTTTTAATGTGTTTCCATACTAAGCAAAACGTTGTTCGAGTTGTACATGGATTGTACATGGGTACAAAGGGCTTTCGTGTTCAAGTGTCTATACTACGCAAACCGTCGTTAGAGTTGTGTAAGTTACATTGCATATGGATTGATTAAGAAGTTGGAATGTGTCGGTACGGACGAACCACGAGTTCCAGATACACCAACAGTTAATGCGCTTGTTAGTGTNTTACAAAGAGTTTTCGATTAAAGGTGTTTCCATACTACGCAAAAGGTCGTTCGAGTTGTACATGGGTTGTACATGGATTGTACATGGGTACAAAGGGTTTTCGTTTTAATGTGTTTTCATACTACGCAAAACGTCGTTCGAGTTGTACATGGGTTGTACATGGATTGTACATGGGTACAAAGGGTTTTCGTTTTAATGTGTTTCCATACTAAGCAAAACGTTGTTCGAGTTGTACATGGATTGTACATGGGTACAAAGGGCTTTCGTGTTCAAGTGTCTATACTACGCAAACCGTCGTTAGAGTTGTGTAAGTTACATTGCATATGGATTGATTAAGAAGTTGGAATGTGTCGGTACGGAAGAACAACGAGTTCCAGATACACCAACAGTTAATGCGCTTGTTAGTGTATTTCGTGTATATCAGGGTAATTCTAAGCAAACATCAAATATCAAACTACTTCAGAGTACAGGGAGCACCTCCTGTACAAGTAAGAACTCGACAGCCTGACGTAAGAAACTGCAAGAACAAGAAATCAACGAATAACACCGAAGGTTGGGCATAGCTTAGGGTCTCCACATTTTAAGTCTTTTTGAACAAGAAACAAATATGTCTCAAGGTTTTTTTTCGATCCCACACACGTCTTTCATAACTGCTTTAAGTTGCTGTGTCGGAAAATAGTAATTCCTGCAAAATATAGTCATACATAAACTAATCCATCATAATGTTAAGGCATTTTCGTGCTAACAAAAAAACGCTGTATGGTAACTGTTTAAAATAAAAGGCACAATTTTAGCTTGCATCCGACCACATTCACATTTCACATCTGTCAGTGACCTTCTGGAAATTCCAGATAACTACAACTTTTTTCTTCAGAAAAATACTTAATCTTAAATGCAAAACACCTGCTTAAGACATATCACAAACAGGCATTGGTTAATTTAGTAATAAAACCTCCTACAAATCACATTAAATCATAAAATCAGTAGTTACAGGAGATTAGAAACACCCCATTAAATTTTTCTCCCTCTTACTAAACAAATATTTTATTTCTGATTAACTATCAATATGGCAGATAGCTACCAGCTTCAGTACAAAAGCAATAGTGACTGAGTGCCATGTCATGATGCAAAAGGTTTCCACCTTAACCCGCAGACACGTCTCTAGACGAACTGCACCTAATTTATTTCTCCGTTGTAAAGGGAAGGCTACTGAGTTTGTTGACGTTTTTAGAGACAGAACTGGAAGTGACATGAAACCAAAACATAAAAAAAATTCCAGTTTAAAGAAATTCCATAAGAGATAATTCCCTGCACTTATGTGGTTTTTCATATATCTTGTTAAGAATGCATAGCACTAATGATGATCAACGTAGTAACTAAGGCTGCTACATGAACATTTTGACCTCATAGTTGCTAATACAACAAGTCACTGGTGACTTCCACATCCCTGTTAAGTTCCAAGTGATAGTCCGAGTCACCCTTTCATAGATTAATAACAGAAATTTAACGTTACGATGACGATACCGTTAATCTCGGGTCTCAAATAATTGTCCCCCTTTATTGATTTTCAATATTTTTTCCAACCTAGGTTTGTTGAATTTTGTTTATCGGCCTCAATAAAATTAATGCTTTAGTTGACAGCGTTTCTGCGACGGTTAATTTCTTTCAGGACGTATGATTCATCCCAGATTTTGTTTAACATGTGGACAGCAATACATGAAACAAAAAAATGAATGGACAGCGTGACGCGCTTTTGAGACAGGGCGTTATTGTTGGAAACTCTTAAAAGTCATCGAATTGGGAAAGAAGTCCAATTTCTGTGAACCCTGTGCTTATTCACTTGCCAGATCAATAATCGAAAATGAGTATTAATTATAATTGTATTTTGCTTTCCTTTCTTGCTGATATATATACTGCCTGTACCAATGTCAAATAAATATTTCTCAGCTGTTGGACTTTTTCAAGATTTCTGCACCTTCATTTATTCCAATCCCAAGCCTATTCGAACTTTCGCTTATTAAGAAAAGTTACAGACCGAGAGGTTATTCAAGTCCCCTATTATTCAAGATGCAGCACAGCAAATGGACACACTCAGAAACAGTATCTATTATTATTATTATTATTATTTACGAAATTTATACAGGATAACCAATTCAAATATTTTAGAAATACATACATATTTACAAAAACTTCTGTTGTCAAATGGGTCCTCACTCCAGTGTAAAAGTATATTCAGATTATTTGTTCTTAAATTTTAAACGAAATTTCAAAATTATTAATCAGATGGATTAATCAGGAAATATTGACGTCAAACAAGTATTTAAATAAAGAAAACATTTCAAAGTACCTAAAAATCTAATGCAATGAAAATTTATTCGGCTTTTGCAGTAGACATTCTCATTTAAGAAAAAAAGCTGATAAAACTTGCTTCTTTTATGATCTACTTGTAAGTCATACTACATCTGACAGTGTTCATTGGTAGCAAAATGCTTTTGAACACCAGCTTGGCCAATTGTAAATATTGGGAAAAGAGTGGGAAAAGAGTGGGAGAAAGTGATCTTGAATCTTTTAAGGAGTAGAAGGTAAATGTGAAAGGATGATAAAGAAAAACTTAATCCCAAACGTAAACAAAGATCTGCATACTACCAACAGCGAATGGTATACTTTGAAAGGATCAAAAGATCGCAAAAGATGGGGGGCCATTTTACCAGTCCTGGGTGAGCCTGGGCTAACCCCCCCCAAAAACCCCATCATTATAAACTTTTGGAGCACAGCCTTATAGTATGACCATAAACAATAATGTACTGTTTCGCCGAATTCAATTTTTAATCTTTAAAACAGTACAGTCAAAAGCATGGTGCAGCACTTCCAGGGACGTGACCAAGGTTCGAACCCTGTACCTCTTGCATGATAACCTGTTGATTTAAGCACTTGGCCACCACTGCACTTGAAAGTATCCTATTGATGCCTGTACAATCTTTGACTTTTAACAGTGAGGATGTCCAAAACAAGTCCCCCACATTAAGGAGAGGGGTTCGGGAATTTAAGCCCCACAAAAATGACCTAAGCGCCTGTCTTAATGACGTTAAAAAGAGCATGTCAAATAGCAAAGTTAAAGATTTGGTCATCCTATCAAAGCCGTGGTGGGTATTCCAGCATTCAACATGTCAACCTGTGAAGAAGACCATTCCTGTCATAGTTGTTACTCTCAAGCATCTGATGAACAGTGTAACTGTTTACAGGAAACAAGGTCGCTTGGTACCCTGGTTGAACAACAACGATCTGCTCCGAGTCAACTGAATGAGCTGGCAATTATTTTTAGCAATGATCAAAACGCTTAATCACAGGATCCTGAGGAATTTTTTTATGGATAGAAACCATACCGGGGATAAAACTACCAAGTGTATGGAAATGTAGGGGAAAGACAAAAAACAAAAGTTGACCTCAGACTTAAAAAGTTATAGGATAGATAAAAACAATCAGAAACCAAAGACTTCCACAATCTATCAGTCTCAGAAAAAAGAATTTCGTAAAGGGACTTATTACAACAAGCGCCAACAACTGCAAAAGAACGTTGAGAAAAATTAGGAAACCGAGAAAACCGAGGAAAGCTCATAATGTCCTATGATAATACTCATACAAAAGATTAGGGCTTGAAATATTTTCTCCATAAGCAAGTCAGGGTTGAAAAGCAGTAGCAAGATTTCGACCTTTAAAGAAGAGACTATCTAAAGAACATAAGAGCTTATTTTTAGATTCCACTTTTTGTATTCTAACAGCTGGAAGACCTTGTCGACATGGATAACAAAATCACGAAGATCTCAAGGAAACTATCTATCAACACGAAGGTCACTATTTCTAACAATATCATGGAGAATGGTCTCACGAATCGAAAAAATTTGAAAAGAGTCAGAAAGAAGGAAAACGTTAGTAAAAGGAAAATTTGAAAGTTGACTTTTGCCACCACAAAAAGCTAACGAGAGATTTTTTGAAAGTGACAGGCTTTTCGGGTTTGTTTAGAGGAAGCACTAACACATTTCGAGTCTACACTCTCGGGTGAGAAGTAAGTCTGGGGCTTAGATATTCTTCGTAACCCTGACCACTAAAGGTCTGGTGGGGACTGGGAGTCATTCTTTTGGCTGGTATTGTTTAAAAGTTTAAAATAGAAACAGATATCACAAAACATAACCTAGACTTAGCCCTAAAATGATGGTGGTAGATTTAAACAGAGCGACAGAAGGCATTGTCTACCATACGTTGCACTTATAAATATGGATAGATATAATAGGCTGACACTAGTTGCGGTGGTTTTATTGAGAAACAATCTCTAGAAAGGTTACCAACCAGAGCCAAATAGCACCTGCTGCCAGATGCCAGCCGGGTATTTTTAGATGTCGAAGGCTATTGACGATGTTAAAAGACACAATTTCTATTCCATATTACAGAAAAGTTGCTCGGTGAGCTGCAGGAATAGTTTTCTGGTGATGCATGTCAAATTCTGATTGTAGCCTCTGTCCTTTATTCAGCTCATTAAACGTTTCTGAACAAGTTTAACTTATCACAAATGATAAAAGATTACCTGGGGGCAGAACTAAAATGGGTAAAAATAGTGAAAAAAACCAGTAAGCAACCTAGTGAGATTATTCTCCTAACAAGGTATGGTGACTGATTGTCATAAATGAGTAATTGCTTTCCCAAGGCTATTTCACAACATGTGTAGCATTCTATCTATCTTAAATTTAGTACAAATTCAGTCATGAATTTTTAGAAGCAAGCTTTTAATACCCATAAACTACCAAGCTTTTGTATTACTTTTGGTAGGTATGCTTTCCAATTTATTACATCTATTTTTAAAAGTAAAAGCTCAATAAATTTGGGGCTACAAGAAAAGAATAATATAAGATAGGGAATGAACTTAGTTTTTTAGGTCTTGAAAAGAAAAAAACCTGATAAAAGCGAGTTCTAATGTCGGTTAGTTCGGGGAGAGGGGGAAGGTGCGTTTAAGGCTTCTTTATAAAGTGGTATCACTAGAGTATTACATTATCTTTATTCATTTCAAACTTTCAATGAATGCTTATTCACCATTAATGACTGATGTCTTTAAGTTCAGGTGGTTTCAGATCTCTCAGTGTATACGTCGATATGCATTTTCATTGGAAAGCCTCCATCAATTAATATATGTAAAGTATGAATGTGTATATATATATATACGTGAAAAGACTGCAAACAAATTGCTTTAGCAATTCTTTAGCAATTTCAAGTATACGTTTTTTGCTTGTCAGTTTCTTGATAAAGTCTGTTGTGGACAGACGAAAATTTGAAATTGTGATAGTAATAAATAAAAATTTGATTTTCTCAAGTAAACGTTGGCATACTTTCTTTAGTCATTTCCTGTGTCAAATATATATATATATATATATATACACACATAAGGTAAAACATGAAAAATAAGAACTATGATTGCAACTAATAGTTCATATTTTTCGTATTTTAACATATGTATATTGCTCTGCTATATGCATTGAGCACCTTTTGATACGAATACACAAAACTACACAAATATATATGAGAAAAATATAACTCCATAACCTACCTTATTGAAACAAGGGCACCTATTGGCATACCATATTAAATGACGGCATAAAAATGTGAACAATATCAATCAATAAATAAAATACCTTTCACTCTGAAGCTTGTTTGTTTTGTTAATTAAATCTGCAGTTGATTCTTTGGATAACTGTACAAATGTAACAAAATATGGAGTAAAACGTATTTTTCATGATACCACTACTACTACTTCTACTATTAATAATAATAATAATAATAATAATAATAATAATAATAATAATAGTAATAATAATTTTTTTAAAACGTCATTTATTTCAATATCTCCATTTAATCATTCCACTACATTTTTCCATAGTATATTCCACAGTAATATTCCATAGTATGCTGGACGAGCGAATTAAATAAGTTTACATTCATTCTTTATTAGAACTATATAATAATATTAATAACAATAACAATAATAATAATAATAATAATAATAATAATAATAATAATATTAATACAATATATTGATTGATAAAAATAAGCACGTTATGAATAGATTTTTATATATTTAGTTTTAGAATTTTGTTTAGTTTTATTACACAATCGGATTCGAAATTTCCCTTGCGCTGAGTATGGCTGTCTCTCGGGTTTGAGAATGGTTGTTTCATATATCAGAACATGTTTTGTATTTTTAACTATCAATATTTGG
>RDPX01000219.1:617107-666101 GCA_003991215.1 Morbakka virulenta
AGGACAGTTTGACAGCGTGAAAAATTGCAAGGGAAAACCTGGAGAATCAGTGGCAACGCAACAGCGACTAGTGGTGATGGACATGGTGGTGAAGAGGAGAAGGCAAATGCAAAGGGAAATACCTAGGACAATAAACTGGTGGAAGCTCACGAGAGAGGAGGGAGATGGCCTGAAGGAGAGAGTGGCGGGGATGCTAGAGCAGCAGGCGGCTGAAGCTGGAGGCTTGAGATGGGTGAAAACATACCCTAAAGTGATGGAAGCTCCAAAAGAGACACTGGGTGAGAGCAAGAAGGGGAAATACTTGGAAAAGGAGTCGTGGTGGTGGAATGAAGAGGTGCAGAAAGTGGTGAAGAAGAAGAGGGAGGCGTTTAAGGCTTGGAAGAGAACTGGAACAGATGATGATCGCGAAACCTACAGAGCATTAAACAAGATATGTAAACAGAAATGTGCTATTGCACGGGAAGCAGGGTATGAGGACCTGTATAAAAGTCTGGAGTCAGAGGGACCTAGCAAGATCTATAAACTGGCGAACAGTAGAAAAAGAAGGGCCAAGGACATAGACAGAGTGACTTTTATCAAAAACGAAGAAGGAAACATTGTGAGTGATGGCATTCAGGTAAAGGAAAGATGGAGAAGCTACTTCAAAAATCTACTGAATACAAAAAATGACAGGATGGAGTTACCACAAGCTGGCCCTGTGCAGGGACAGATTGAAAAGATCACTGAAGAGGAGGTTGCAGAACAGTTAAGGAAGATGAAACCGAACAAGGCAAGAGGTCCTGATGAAATCCCGATTGAAATGATAACAGCCTTAGGGGAAACGGGAGTTAAGTGGATGATCGCATGCATGCAGGAAGCAATTGAGAACGGAATGCCTCAGGAGTAGAGGGCCAGCAAGATCACACCACTGTTCAAACAGAAAGGTGATCCTCTGAGCTGCAACAACTACAGGGGAATAAAGTTACTCTGTCATGGTCTCAAGGTATTTGAGAGGGTGATGGAGGCGCGACTGAGAGAGTTGGTAAAAATCAGGGAGAACCAGTATGGTTTTCAGAAGGGAAAATCAACATCAGAGCCTATGTTTTGCCTGAGGATGCTCCAAGAGAAATATCGCGAGTTTAGAAAGGAGCTGCACATGGTCTTTGTTGACTTGGAGAAGGCGTACGACACCATTGCGAGGGACCTTATTTGGTACTGCCTGCGAAAGCGACATGTTCCCAAAGGATACATCGACGTAATCAAAGACATGTACCAGGACTGTACTACTCGGGTGGTGACAAGCGCAGGAGAAACGACAGATATCGGGATAGATGTTGGGCTACACCAAGGATTGGCTCTGAGTCCACTTTTGTTCATCATCATCATGGATGTTATCAGCGGAGACAGTGATGAAAACGCACCATGGACGATGCTCTTTGCTGATGACTTAGTAATAAGCAGTGAGAGTGAGAGAGAGTTGGAGGAGAAGTTAGAATTCTGGAGGAGTAAGCTGGACGATGTTGGCTTAAAGATCAGCAGAGCGAAGACATAACACCTACCCCTACCGACGACACAGAAGGGCATCAAATGAGACAGCATGGGTCAGCCTAGATGACAGATCTGCCTCAGTGCACATCCTTTAAGTACCTTGGCACTACCTTGCATCAGGACGGAGATTGTTGCGCTGAGTTAGAGCTGCGCATCAGCAAGGCTTGGAGCAAGTGGAGGGAGTTATCTGGTGTCCTGTGTGACACGAAGATCCCGAAGAAAATCAAGGTACGGATTTACACAACAGTAATTCGCCCGGCGTTGATGTATGGATGTGAGAGCTGGCCAATAACGGAGAATTTGGCGAATAAGATCAGTGCCTGTGAGATGAGAATGATAAGGTATTGTCTACAGATCAGTCTTGAAGAGCACAGAAGGAATGAGGACATCAGGAAAGAAGCGGGAATACCATCGATCACGGAGTTAATGAGGAAGAAACGTCTGGCGTGGTTCGGACATGTGAGCCGTAGGGAAGAGGACTCTGACTTGAGAAGATCTTATGAGATGCAGATGAGTGGCAAACGAAAGCGAGGTAGACCCAAACATAGGTGGGAGGATACCATCAAAAAGGACCTGCAAGTGTGTGGCCTGCAGAAGGACGATGCTCTTGACAGGACAAAATGGAACGGAGTGATGAAGCGTTAGCCTGCACCCGCTACCCGAACAGGAGACGGCAGAGTAAGGTGAGAAAGGTGAGAAAGAAAAAAATCATAGGATTAAGCATTGGAATTTCAAATGCCTTGTTTTTCGAATGTTTTCTTGGAGCAAATTGCGTTTAATCAGAACAAAAATTGTCGAGAGAAGGTCATACACACGTGAGTTTAAATTATCTGTGACACAATGGTTTTTGGAAAATGGTAAAAATATTTCTTTAGATCCAAGAAAGTTTAATGTAGATCGAAAACGCATAAGAGAATGGGTTAAACAAGAAGACGGTCTACTTAATTAAAAACGTGGAAGCAGAGCAAATGGCAGAGGTTGTACTTCGAGATTTCTACTGATGGAACAAGCGTTGTACGATGATTATAAAACGGCAAGGGGCGAAGAAAAAACAATCAAACGCTGGTGGTTCAATTTGAGAGCAAAGCAGCTTGTTAAAGAACTTTATCCAGATGAAAATTTCTTAGCTTCTGATCAATAATTTTTCAGATTTACCAAGCGTTTCGAAATTTCACTTCGCAGTAAAACACATTGGGCCCAAAAGGATCCACAAAATTTGAGCTCTTCAATCAGAAAGTTCCATTCAGAGGTGTTGCGTACCCGGAGACGTGGAACATACCAGCTGAAGACATTGCAAACATGAATCAGACACCATTGCCCTTTGTGATGGACAATGGAAAACTTATGTTGACAAGGGAAGCTCTGAATTATGGTGTGCTACCCATGGTTCAGGACTCGATAAAAGACAATGCACAGTCCAACCAACAATTTTTTTAGATGGAAAACCACAAGTGAACCCTCTTGGTATTTTTCGGGGCAAAGGTTTGAGAATCAAAAGTAAGGAGCAGGATACATGGGATCGACGTGTGCAAGCTCTGTTTCAAGAAAATGCTTGGCGTGACGAACCAAAAATGTCAGAATGGATTTCTCAACAATGAAATAATTGTTTTATCAACTCTCCCACCAATGGTCCTTCTGGGAAGATTTTGATTGCAGATGTACACCGTGCACAGCAAACAGATAAAGTAAAATGTATTCTGAATAATAATAATAATACAGAACTAATCAACATACCGCCTGGATGTACAAGGCAAGTTCAGCCATTAGATGTTGTTTTCAGCAAACCGCTTAAGGACATAATTCGACAATTTTTGAGAAGCATATCGACGAGAATCTAGTTGACTATACCGAAGGGAAAATAACTGCTTCTCAAAGAAGAGTTCTCATCACGGAAGGAGTCGGTACAGTCTGATCTGAAATGTCAAAGAAAGAAGACATGATAATCCAAGGCTTTAAGACGTGTGGAATTACTCTTGCATTAGATGGGAGTGAAAATGCCGATCTGAATATTGAGGGGATGGAAGACTACGAAATGCCATCTGCAGAGGAAGCATATGAGGAGTTCCAACTTCAAAGCGATTCCAATGATGACGTGGAACAAGAATACATTTGATTTTATTGTATTTTATTAGTTGAGGTTTCTGGAAAATAAGATGTTTTGATGCTAAGAAAATTGCTTTATTTTGGTTCTAACAAAAAGTCCATCCCACTTTTAAGCCCAGGGCCTATATCCGGGATTTTACGGTATATGTTTTATATATGTAATATATATATACATAAACACTGCAGCTGTTTCGTGCTTATTCCACCTGGATATTTCACTTCTTCTTAATTTCGTTGTTTTTGCTTGTTTCGAGCAGTAACACAACGCTGCCAGAAATACTGTGCTACCAGGAAAAGTATTGCCATAGTTGATCTGCTGGAAATTGATAGTCCTCCTCGATGTCATCTTATGACATTTATTCACTTATTCTCCATGTTGCTTCTTTTTTGCTTTTATGGACCTCTTTTGGAGAGAATTGCAAATGAATTTCGTCTTCCAATATCTTCGTCTTTTTTCGCTTGGAGATTTGGCATACTTTCTCATACAAGGTTAAAAACCCTTTCACAGCACAAATAATCTTCTGATCCAAAGCTATTGTCTTCCATATTGATTTAAAAGCTGCATTGGCATCAAAATGCACAGTCATCAACAAGCACAGTCATCAGTTCGTTTTTCTCAGGAGATGGAACTATTTATGGATCATTTGTTTAAATAGAACCACCAACCCAAACTCGTCCCTTCTTTTTTGGTTATGGTTGGGAATCATACAAGACATAAAGGTAATAAATGTATAGAACGGCGAAGAAAAAAAACAGAAAAGAAACAAAGTTAAGCCAAGAGGTCAAAGCTGACTTTAGATTTCAAATCATTCAAGACACAAGATTAAAGAAAGCACTCAAGAGCCAAAGAATTCCACAATCTGACGATATGAAGAAAGAAACTACAGTACAATCAAAGGAAGATTCATTAAGGCGATAGCAGCAACTACAAAAGGGTAAAGGCGTTAAGAAAAACGAGTCACATGAGGTTTAACAAAATGAGCTGGCAAGGAAAGCTTACCAGAATGCTTCCTGTAATAATATCTATGAAAAAAATTCCACCACGAATGATAGATAAAATGTATTTTTGCTTCGATGCACTGCATAATCATCCATAACACATTTTGCAAAGTTTGCATGTCTAAAATTGTTGAATTGATTAGACAGAGATTTATTATTTCAAAAAGCTGGTCTAAGCGGTAAGAAGCGTTTGATACCCATTGATTATTTATTTCTGTGGTTAATGTTGCTTGTAATGGACACTTTCCAGTACCTTTGAAAACGAATTCAAGGGGAAGCTTGAAGTTTTAATTTGAAGCAATTATGTAAACAATGTAACACGCTTTCGAGATAAATTATGATTTTCTTTGACGAAGATATCACTGTTTTTGAAACTTAGAGTAGATCCCTTGCAGGTCCCTTTTCTATCCAAGTTGATCATACGTGGATCTATTCCAAATGTCTCAATAAATGAACGTGTTAAGCTCCATAGGTTTTCCTGGTAGTCTTTAGAATAGTGAAGAGTGCGTATTTGGTTTAGGGGAAAAAACCTTTCATTTTGATTCCTATTCTTTGATCCATTAGTTTTTGGAACTGCAGTTTTTCTCTTTGGGCTATTTCTACATATTTATATAAGCAACGTTCATACGATTGTTTAGTTTGCAGCAGGGATCAAAACTGGTTGAAGGTGCTTACAAGCTAGCTCCAATATCAATGAACCTTTGAAATAAAGCTTTGTGAACCTCATTTGCTTAAGTTTTACGACCACCATCAACAAAGCAAAGTTTTTTTCTTCAAAAAACGGTCTTCCAAATCTCAGTTCTCCAACTTTTGGTTCCAACACTTTGCCATGTTGCATGAAACTCTTCACTTCAGGATTGCTCCCGACAAAGCATCTGTCACATTATAATTTAAGAATAAAACCATTTTAGTCAGATAGCCTTGCCCTGCTACATTCTGAACATGACGTTTTCTCGTAAGAGTCTAGTGTGTTTCTTCCATTAACGATTTCAGATAAAGACCGTATTTGTTCTTATATTCTTTAGTATTAAAAGCTCAATCTTCCAAAAAAGATTTATTAAAGGGTACACTTTCATAAAACACACGTTGCTTGCCCACTTAATCTTTATAAAAGTTAATCTGAAGTTTCTGGAGAATTTGACTTTTCAGTTCTTGCTAGTCTTGTAGTTTTTGCTATTTTATAGTCCTTATTGCAACTTTTCATAATGTCAAACACGTCGACAGACGAGAAATTAGCCTCAAGGCATTGTATGGATTTACCGACACTCAGAGCTGGGGAAAAAGCATATACTTTTAGCAGTAGCAAATTGCTGTCGATATTCAAAACAACTAAGTTTTAGTGAATTGACTTGTAAATGTATGAAAGTTGCAATGTTCTTTCACAGCATCAATGGCATTAGTCAAAGTCCGAAGTCTTTTGAACGCTTTGTTAGTTTACCAAACGTTTCCATTCAGATCGTCCTCATTAAAAGAAATAATGCTTGTAATCAGTGGACCATTTTTCTCTATTGCACTTATCCAAGTGAAACAAACACATCACTCGCAAACGCTTCCGCTTTTCTGCGTATGAAAAGTATATGCTCATTGTTGGTTCATTTATTTGAAACAAAATTTTGATATCCCACAATGTTTTTATCATACATGTTATTTACCTTGGAATGCAAACGAAATGACAACTGGAAAGATTTTCTTCAATATCGGAAAGCTATTCGAAGAAGAGAAAATCATTGTCTTTGTATTACTTTTTTGGAGAACTGTCTTAAAGCTAAGATTGTGCCACGTTTTCTCAAATTTCGCATACCAACCAATGGTTGTTTTGATGAAAGGAGTTATTCAAGGCTGGAAGTGATTTGAAATCGGCTAGTGAAGTTGTGGAGGAGAAAAGGAACGTGTTGAAACAGAAAATGCATACTAACATTATCCCATCTATCATTCTTCATACAATATATGATATTTGTATTTATAGGAGAGATCTTGTCGAAAAACTTAATTGTAAACTTACAAAGCTGTCAGAAGAACAAGAGAAGCCATTATTTAATGTCATCAATACGGTTGTATGTTACAATCTCCCTATGAAACCACCGAAATGTGTTATGGACACTCTTGCTTTGGGTCCTAGAAACCCGATACGTGATAAATTTGACAAGAACTATATCCTTGCTGAGTTAGATGAATGTATAAGATTTTGTAGAAAAAAGGATGTCGATGAAAGTGTCATTACAGATATAAATGTCAAAACCCTGGCATATATCAAAAAGTGTAGTAAACAGAAGCCTTCTCGAAACATTCACTTGACTAGAAAATACCTCAAAGATAACCAACTGGTAGCTGTGCCATTTGACAAAGGCATTGGTATGGGTCTAATGATTGTTGGGACTTACAATAACAAGATAAATGATATCATCAGTTTGTCTCAGTTTGAAAAAGTCTTACTGAAACGTAAAAACGAAAAACATCCAATCCTGAAAGAGGAAGAGAGGATAACATTACTTTTGAAGGAATTGAAAGAAAGAAATAAGATTAATGAAGCATTGTACGACAAATTGAAACCTACAGGTAGTCAACCACCTCGCCTGTATGGCCTGGCAAAGATCCACAAAGAACGTGTACCTGTTCGACCTGTTCTGTCCATGCCTGGCTCGGCCTATTATAAAATGGGCAATCAAGTCGCTAAATGGTTATCAGTAGTGAAGGAGTGTAACATCAATTCTTCAACAAAACTTATTTCTGACAGTCTAACAGATGTGGAGTTGAATGAGAACGAAGAGTTAGTAAGTTTTGATGTCAGCTCATTATACACAAATGTTCCGTTACATGAAGCTATAAATGACTGTACGGACTTGCTTTACTCTGGGAGTTATCCTATACCACCAGTCGATCGAGATACCTTCAGCTTGTTTCGATATGTAGTTGCAATGTTATTATACTGACCCATGACGGCTACTACCGGCAGGTGGATGGTTTGGCTATGGGCAGCCCTCCAGCCCCTCTCCTTGCGAATGGGTGGATTAGCAAGTTCGATGGAATTGTTAAAGGAGAAACTAAACTGTCTGCAAGGTACATGGATGATATTCTAAGGGAGATCCATGTAAGTGATGTTAACACCAAATTGAGAGAAATTAATGATCTTCACCCTTCTCTCAAATTTACCATCGAACGCGAAAGTGATAATTGTTTACCAATTCTGGACATGAAAATTGTACGCCGTGGAACAAAGCTATCATCAACTTGGTACACCAAATCTACATATACGGGACTTACCATGAATTTTCATTCGCTTGCCCCCAAAAAGTACAAAGGCTCAGTTGTATCGGGGTTGATTCACCGAATTAATCGTACCTGCAGCAGTTGGTCAAATTTCCATGAAAGTGTTGAAAAGGCCAAGTCGATATTAGAAAAGAACCAGTATCCACCATCGTTCTACGAACCAATTATTGCGAACACACTGTGTAAGATCGTTGAAAATGATAAAAAAGCAGAGACCTCTTGTAATGATGATGTCGAAGGAGAAGAAAAAGATGAGTAAAAGTTGATTTTCTTGCAATATCGTGGGAAATTGTCTGAAAAGTTTGAAAGTTCCTTAATTAATATTAAGGCACCCTGTAGAATCGTGTTTACACTAAAGAAGTTGAAATCTGTGCTACCACCGTTAAAACCATCTGTCGAGAAATGTTTCAAAAGCGGCATTGTTTATCAGATTACATGTCCACGTTGANGTTCTACGAACCAATTATTGCGAACACACTGTGTAAGATCGTTGAAAATGATAAAAAAGCAGAGACCTCTTGTAATGATGATGTCGAAGGAGAAGAAAAAGATGAGTAAAAGTTGATTTTCTTGCAATATCGTGGGAAATTGTCTGAAAAGTTTGAAAGTTCCTTAATTAATATTAAGGCACCCTGTAGAATCGTGTTTACACTAAAGAAGTTGAAATCTGTGCTACCACCGTTAAAACCATCTGTCGAGAAATGTTTCAAAAGCGGCATTGTTTATCAGATTACATGTCCACGTTGAAGTACGTGCTATGTCGGGAAAACGAGCCGATATTTGCAAAGTCGTTTTAAGGAACATAAACGTAATGGTCCAGTAGCTGGTCACGGGAAAAGCTGCAATTGTGAACTTACAATGGATGATATCACGATTTTGTGCGCGTCTTCAAAATCAATTTATCATTTAACGACTCTCGGGGGCTCTTTATATTGAAATCATCAAACCGTGTCCAAACACAAAAGATGAATACAGAAGTAGATCATTGGTAATTAAAATCTAATTACCTGCGATACTTTGCGTATGTGATTTTATTATATGTATGTATGTAGTGGGATATAGATGATGGAATTTTTGTACAGATGTATATTTTAAAACTGTTTTTAAACTTCTTCTTTTATTGCTTTTAGACCTGAAGATGGATTAAAAAATCCGAAATATATTGTCAGAAAAGTATATGCTCATTGTTGGTTCATTTATTTGAAACAAATTTTGATATGCCACAATGTTTTTATCATACATGTTTTATCTTTTCTCCTTTGTTTTGACCTTTCCTCCTTTTCATTGGTGTTTTGTTTTTCTATTCACTTTTTATCTCTCAACATTGTCTCTTTCGTTGCCAGTATCAACCTTCTTATCAGTTTTCTGTAGTAAAATAAATGGGGTAAGAATTATACTTTAATTTATTCACAAATGCAGGTAAGGCACTTTTGGTTCAGGATTCATTTCAGGGTCTTCAGTCAATACCGTTATGTTGTAATAAATGAGACTTTGCTTCTAATCAGTTTTGCAAGAAAAAAAAAATTTATTCAGATTTTCCTCAGCCGATAAGATAAATACTGACAAAAAAATATCTTCAAGTTTTTATCTTCAAATGACATCACCAAGTTGCCTACGCTTGATAAAGTTTGGCTCCTTTGAATTAGAATGAAAATAGTATGAAAATAAATAATTTAAATAATTTTCTTTAATAACGCCGTCAGACACAACAAGACAAACCACTTCGATTTATTTACATCCCCAAAATGTAGTTATTCCAAACTTTTAAACAGGCTTTATAGAAAGAAATATGGCATGTCAGCTTGGATTTGTAATAAATCTAGAATGTGTTAAAATCTGCTTGTGACAATCCGTGGAATATAATGTATTCCTTTGTTGTGCTTCAACCCATTCTGCCTCAAATTAAATATTCTGCTCAGCTATTCAGACACTTTACAGTATAATTTTGTGATATTGTATAGAATCATGAAGCAGAGTTGGAGGAGCCTCATGCTTCTTTGTTGTTGCTACTGTCTCAAGCCCATACAACAGAGATGGTCGTACTACCGCTTTGTATACTTTCCTTTCACTTTCAATGATAACATTCTGTCTCGGAGTACGCCAGTTACTTCCCTCCATCTATTCCATCCTGCCTGTATACTCTTCTTTGGTTCTCTATCGCTTCCTCCGTCCAATTGCACAGTTGATCCAAGATATTTAAATTCTTCTGTCTTCGTTACATCTGATCTTTGCATGCTTGTCTTGTTACCCTCTCTTTTATTCAAAACCAGGTATTCTGTTTTTGACCTGTTTAATTTCATTCCACTTTTTTTCTTGGATATCTCTCCGCTTCTCCAGTACTTCTTTCGTGGTCTTCCTGCAAAGCACAATGTCATCGGCAAATAGTATTGCTGATGATGCTTCTTTCCTGACTTCATCAGTGAGTCGATCCATAACTATTGCAAATAGGAAGTGGCTTGGAGCCGATCCCTGGTGCAGCCCGACCTTGACGTTCAACCAATTAGTCATCCCTGCAGCACTCCTTATATCGTCTCACTGTCCCTGTACATGTCTTTTACTAGCCTTACAAACTTTTTTTCTACTTCGAATGTTCTTATGCAATGACATAGTTCTTCCCTTGGTACCCCGTCATACGATTTTTTCAAATCTACAAAAGCACAAAGCAATTCCTTTTGCCCTTCTTGGTGCTTTTCCATCAGAATGCGTAGAGCAATAAGTGCGTCTGTTGTGCTTTTTTCTGGAATATAAGCGTACTGTAGCTCGCTGCTCTTTACCTCTTTTCTGAGTCTTGCATCCAAAAATCTCTCCCACAACGTCGTGATGTGCCATATTAGGTTAATAACCCTGTAGTTGCCACACAGTTGTGCATCTTCTTTGTTCTTATAAACAGGGATGAACACGCTCCTTTTCCATTCGTTCGGCATTTCTTCACATTTCAGGATCCTATTGAAGAGCTTCGTGAGCACCTCTAAGCCCAGATCACCAAGATACTTACATACTTCAGTTGGTATATTGTCTGGGCCTACACCCGTTCTATTTTTCACTCTCTTCAATACCTTTTTAACTTAAACTTGCTCTGTTCTTCCAGCTTCATGTTCAACTCTCTGAGCGTCTTCACTTCTGGCTTCTCTGGGACTTTCAGTGTTCACCTTCCTTTCTTCTGTCAATAGCTTTCCACTTGCACCGTTGATGATTCTAATATGCTGGATACCCTTTGATGCCTTGTCCTTTTGTTTTGAAACCCTGAATAAATCTTTTCACCCCCCCCCCCATTTTTTTTCTACAATCTGTCATAGAGCTCGCTGTATGCCTCCTCTTTTGCCTTGGTTACCTTTTGCTCTGCTTCCTTTCGTCTATTTTCATATTCCCTTTAGTCCTGGTTTTCGCCTGTTCTTCCAAACACCTTCTTTACCTTCTTCGTGTTTTGAATACTTTGCTGTCCTGCATCATTCCACTACCATGTTTCCTTATCCGGTTTCCTACAGTTTAATGTTACTTCAAGGACTGTCTTGACCGTTTTCTAATTTCATCAGCGATTTCAGACCAATTTTCAAGCACATCTGTTGTTGAACCCAGCGACTCTAGTAGCTTCCTGTCAAAGGTGCGGCTGTACTGGCCTTCTCTCAGCTGCCACCACTTTATCATTGGTTCAACTGTTCTTTTAATTTTCATCTTGATTTTAAGCCTTGGCTTGCGTATTACCACTTTTTGCTGTGCAACATCACACACTCCGTTCAGTACATAGTAGTCAGTTACCTGGCCCAGGTGGCTTCTTCTGCAAGCTAGGTAGTCAATTTGGGTATTCCTTCCTCCACTTTTATTGGTGATTCTCTACTCCTCTTTTTTCTTGAAGTATGTGTTTAGCACTTCCATTTCTACCCTCATTGCAAATTCCACTATCTCTTGGCCTTCTTTGTTTCTCCTTCCGTAGCCATATCCTCCCATCGCCTTCTCATTCCCTTTGTTCCCTTTTGCAACATTTCCATGAAATCCGCTCCAATCACTCTTCAAGATATCCTCATGAATGCGGTGCCTACATCTCTCCAAAACTTGTCCTTCTCTTCCTTTATGCAACCCACCAGTGGTCCATATGCACTAATCACACTCAGTAGTGTGCCCTCCACATCTAGCTTCAAGCTCATCACTCTGTCACAGATTCTCTCTACAACCAACTCACTTTCTGCGTAGCAAGGTCTCAACACAATTCCTACACCGTTCCTTTTGTTGTCCTCTCTATGGTATACTAGCTTGTATCAATTCCCAAGTTGCCTTGACCTGCTTCCTTTCCATCTGGTTTCCTGGATGCATGATATATCAACACGTCTTCTTTCCATCATATCTACAACTTCCCGTCATTTTCCATTCATCGTTTCGACATTCAATGTAACAATATTCAATGTTATTTCACTGATCTTGCCCTTCTCGCGCTTTCCTCTCGCCTTTTCTTGCTTCCTCTTCTTTTCCTTCTTTTCCTTCGTTGTCCAACAGCTGCACAGTTTCCAGCACCGGCCTGTTGATCAGTATTGTTGGCAGTCGTTGGTAACCCAGGCATTACCTGATTGTATAGTTAAGCAAATCTTTGTATTTTCAAAGTCAACAGTTGTTTTTTATTTTGTCATCTCTAAAGTTTTCTCGTTTTTTGCTGGTCCTGTACTTAGTTCCCAGACCTTTTATACCACGTAACAGTAAGTAGTGCCTCTTGTTTGTTATTTTTAATCAAATTAAGATGATCAATCAGCAAACCATATCTCTATATAATGACAGGTTCAGTTTCCAGCTTTTCTTGTCCTCTGTGAGAAATTTATTTACATTCTCAGCTACACCAAACATCTTCGAGCACTCTTTAATCCAACTATAAGAGGAAAACCTTTTTTTTTTCTGGTCCAATCATGCCGTAGCCACATTAGTGTGTCTTTTTCTGCAGTGCCTTTAGAGAACTTTATCAATAATAATTTTTTTCCCCTTGGTATCCTGATTCCCTTCACTGAATTCTTTATGTTTATATAGTAAGATATTTTGAGTCTCTATTTGTATATCTTATCAGAAACAATACCAGTGAAAAAACTCTTCAACTGAGGGAAGCATGACCTTCCTCTTTCTGGGTGTCATTTTGGATTCGATTTTATATGGTTTAGCTCCCTATGATTTGACAGGATATCATGTGATCTTAGCCAACTTCCTTCTTACTTGGACAGGAAATGCAAACTTTTGTTTACTTCAAATTTAAATCCACGTTCTGATTTCACTTGGGGGATCTCAAAATTTAATAACATCCACATGCCTGCAGTCTGGTAAGTTTAGGTATTCATCTTTCTTGTGAGCGTTTTTATCGTGATAAAGCAGCTACCGTACTAAATTCGTGCCTCTCAATATGGTGACTCAGTTCTGCATACTGCCCCTGGCATTTCCGGTTTGAGACTTGCAAAACCACCACAGACAACAGACACTTCATGTTTTTTGAAATGAGCAACTGCAGGGTATTGCACAGCGTTGATGAGCACTTTGAAATTCCTATTGCAGTTTGATCAACTGATGGTACAGTTTTTTAGGTAGTTTAACTAATCAGCTCCCGTTTGTTTCTGGAACTGTTTTCCCGAGACATTAGCAGCCAGTTAACAGCAGCACTGTTTTGGATTTTAAAACTGGAGATTTTTTAGGTATGCTGCTGCTGTGCTGGCACTTTTTGAATTTTGCTCGAAACAAAAGTTGTCGACAGATCTTAAAAGACAAGTAATGGAGAGATTTATTTAAGTGGATTCTTAAATGCCTGTATAGTGCGATGATCGTCATAGTCGAAGGTAGTGGAATACAAACCCCAGTTGAGCGCCAAGGTTGTCAAATGCCAGAGTTGCACACAGAAGCACCTTTCGGTGTAAGAGGTTTAAGATTATACATCTGAATCTATAGGGCCATGAGGATGCAGAGTTTAGGTCCTGCTTTTCTAGAACAGAACTTCCTTTCATGTTTGGTAACTCACTCAGCTGCTCTGTTTTCACTTGCCTAAAGTTGCCTGAAAGACCAAACCTGAACCAAAAGATGCAATACGTAAAATATTTATTAAAGTTTATGTTAAAAGTCTAGAACAGAATTTTAAAAAGAACGCCAAGTACTGTTTAATTTACACATAGTTTTACTCCATATTTTCTTATCTGTTGGTCCTTTTCTGTTTATTAGAACTTAATGTAGAAAGATCAGCAACAGTATGAAATTTAATTCAACAACAAAGAACCACTCATAATCTTAGATTTTGGAATTGTCAAGTTTTAAAAGTCCCCTTAGAAATTCAGGACATAAAATAGAATCTTACAATCTTTAAAGTAGGCGTTTTCATTTGAAATATTGAGCCTCTACCTTCACCTTATTCCATACTGTAAATTAATGTTGGAGGTTATTTTATACGAGGACACTAATTTTGGAATTTTTAAACTTTAAAATCACCATTCATGGTACTCAACATAAGTCATACTCACCCAAGTAAATGCCATAGACCTCTGAAATGCCCTGTGTAATTCTTCTTCTGTTAGTGTGCATGGTCAATTATTGATTGACCTATGATCAGTTCTTATGTCAACACCAGTCAACATCACCCTTGACCAAGAATTTCCTTTTGATATGTTGAAGAATTTGACAGTTGGTTTTTTAATGTTTATTTAATCCCTTATAATAAAATAATTCATACAATTCCTAATAACAACAGCATGTTGTTTATCTTAATCTTTGTTGGTAAATTGGATTCACAAGAATGAAGTACCTGCTGTTTTCATGACTGAATGTGTGATTTATTGACAAATAGAAAGCTTGTGATGTTAACATCAGACACTACCAAATAGACCAGGAAGAGCATCTGCACAAGCTTTTAAACCATTTTTATTTCTAAAACACATTGTCTCATGCTCTCAGATTACATTATGTCTAACTTTTATAGATGTAAGATTCCTTTTAATTAGTTTGAAGTGGTGGTACTTAAATGCATAATCCGATATTCTGTTAGACTATATTATAGACACAAATATAAATGCCCAAAAGCTAGTGCATTAGAAAGGGGGAAATTTTCCCCAAGAACAAACAGGTATTGATTTACCTAAACTGTCCAACTTTGAAATTTGTTGGTACAAAATTCAATATCCAGCCGTAGTCATAGGTTTCAACTATTTGTTATGGTGAAGATGCATAGGCTGAAGACTTGTATATATATTTTTTTAAGGAAGAAGAAGAAGTGTATATATTTTTACTTTTTTTAGTTCCCTTGCTAAGTCTTTGTATTTCAATATATTTTCTCTTTCTTTTTTATCAATCCTGGTACTGTATGAAACAGCAAAGTCTGTAATATGACATTTGTTGTTTTTCATGACCATTGTAATTATTTCAGGCCATTTGGCTTCAATAATATGGCCAATTTCTATTAAATATCCCCATTTCATCATATACCTTTTATTTTTACATACAGCTTGTGGTTCATGTTCATACCATGTTCCTTTCATTATCTTTTTTCCTACCCATTCATTATTATTATTATTATTATTATTATTATTATCATGATGATGATGATAAGACATGTTTTACAACATTTGTGTACTTTAGTCCGTTGATGATGCCATAATAATCCTGGGGCTAAGTCATGGAAAGAGTTCTAAGTAAATGTGCAATTCCAAGAAGCACTGTTTTCTTCAGTTCATCAATTCTAATATTAACAGGTGTTGGTCCAATACACCATTTTTTTCCTATTCTAACCAGCCATTTTAGTGTTGCACATTTTGCTGATTTTTGTTTTGAGAGCTTTGTTTTTTGCAATCTTTGCAATTTCTTTTGTTGTGATATTTCTTTCTGATGATAAAGCCATATAAATTAAGCTTTGTAAACTGATTTGTCTTTGATTACCATATATGACCTGGTTGCTTTGATTTCTTTATCTGTGTTAACAGGCATAACCCACAGTATTGTAATATCATTTCCCTCAGCAACTTTGGGGGTTTTTCACACCATTTGCTACTTACTTGCAACTGGCAGTATTTACAAATAATCCAGTGGATGTAAATGAGTGCCTTATTATGCCTTTCTAATTATTCCATTTTGCTAGGACAGGACAGCTTGATATAATGTGCTCCACACTTTTATCTAATTCATGCCATTGTCTACATTTTGGGTCAGTTCCATTTTTGACAACTTTATGCTAATAGTAACATGTTGCTTAATTTTCAATACAAAGCTTTTGAACCATATATGTGTCAATTCTTTGGCAACATTTTTTCTGTCAATTCTCACTGGGTACTGCCCATGTAGAGGTTTCTCTTTCAATCTCTCTTTCATGTTTATCATAGTCTGTTCGTTTATTATATCTTTTAGAGATTTCACTTTCTTGGCTTAGCTTTTTTTGGCACAGCTTTTTCATTTTCAGTACTTTCCATTCATCTTATTTCCCTTTGAAACTTATCAGCTTGTTTTTGGATTGAATATATCTTAGTGTTGCTTTCATGTTTGTATACATGTTTCAATAGCTTGTCTTCTTGTTTCTTTCAGGTACATTTCTAAACATATAGTGCTTTATTTATAAGCACAGTCTAATTGAATCAGCCCTCTTCCTTCTATCTTTCATGCTAGATATACCCTTCCAATATCTGCTTTAGGGTGATTCATTCACTTTGCTCAAGGGTGACCTGGAGGTAGATGTGGCAAAGGGTAACATCATTTGCCTACATTGAAACTTAACAACCAAATGCAGTTTATTTATACCCAGGGCATTTGTTGTCATTATTATTATTTTATCTTTTTTTCTTTTATTTGTGCATTGTTTTAGAACTTCATAGCATAAAAAACCTAGGGTACTAGGTCATAACTCAGTGCTATGAAGTTATTATTATTGTTATTATTAGTTTTTTTTACATTTGAAATTACGGAGATCATGAAATGTCAGCTCTTTCTGCTAAAACTTTAGTATTATCATTGGGACAAATATGTTTAGTTCAGCCATTTCTAAGCCATATTAGAAACATTTTTGTGATTTGCCACAAGATCCTATAGCCTACCATTTATGTTTCTGTTATAAACAAGCATTTTAAGTACTTTTGCATCCTACATAACAAAGGGAAGTGCCTTATCTATTTTTGTAACCAATTAGTGTTCTTTTGGAATTTAGTTATTTTGTCTTTTTATAGCCCATGGCACTAATCTTGAGGATTTTTTAGGCTTTTTGCTGTTTTAGCCAGTGTGGATATCAACCCTAATTTTCCAGAAACATTGGAAGTCAAAATTGATTTTGACATTGTAAATGAAAACAAACCTTTAGAAATCTATTATCAGATTGACTGCATCTGATGCCCATGTTCTTAAAGCCATAACCCCTATAATCCATGCAACTGCTTTCAAGCCAATCAAGACCACTTTTCTCAATAAACTAGAAATTTGCTTACTGTACAGACTAATTTGAGAACAATCAAGGCTTTTAAGTTTAATGATAATGATCAGTCCATGACTTTCCCTTATTTCCTCTATCATGGTAATAAAAAATCATTTCTCTGCTGCCCTAATTGTTATTTGTATAACCTGAATGTTATTTAGAGAGAACAGTCTTGTACTCAGTTGTTGTGACTGAAGGAAAATTGTTATCTAGGAGATTGTTTTCATGCATCGATTTACTGATAACTTGCACCAATAAAATTTGAAACTTATAAATGATTCCATTCAAGGCATTGTCTTCCTTCTTAAAATGGATTAATTGTTATTAATTGTCATGTTGTTGTATTCTCTACCTGTCATGATAAAATATATCAGCAATGCTTTAAATTAACTCAATGGATTTTTAAGTGCCCTATAAATACCTTTGTATGACTAGAAGTTTTGTTGCCAGAATTAGATGCAACATATATGTTGTTTAAAGCCTAATTTTCAGGTTATTTCTTATTTTTCTTTTCAATACACAAACTTTTAATGCATTCAGTAATATGTCCAAACTATTTGATGATTAGTTGATAGTTGCACCTGAATAAAGTTGTCTTGTTTTGCATTTGATGAGAATTTGAAATGGAAGAGGCAACAATGATAAAGACAGAGAAAAGCAATATGGTAACCAAAGCAATTTGAAAGAAAAACAACTACAGAACCCAAGTACCAAATTGAATATCTTCAAAACTAGTAAAAATATACACCCCAGGAACTGTACACTACTATCACTTAGGCACTCAATGAAATGCTCAAGAACCAACAGCACCTACATTTTGAAAGTTCAACATGTTGTACCTTTGCAATTAAAAGGCCTTCTGAATTTTTTTTACACAAGGTACATTATGCAATTTTTTATTTGATCAATATGAACCTACATATGAGCCATACTTGTTGAAGATCCAGAGTGAATATTGTGATCAGTTTAATATAGCAGATGCCATTTTGATCTAGAAATGATGAACAATAAAAATGCAATTTAACAAAATTAAGTTATTTATAATAGGACTTGATTTGTCATTAGCATTTGATACAGGCATATAAGAAGATGGCATAAAGATACCTAAAAATATTCTAAGATTTACATTTATTTGACAAGACTACTTTTAAGCAATATATATATGAGTATGATCAACAAAAAAAGCTAAATATCTAAGACATTGTCATTGAGCCACAAATGGAAGTCCTTATCAATGGTTTTGATGTCACCTTGAATACCTATCATTTGGCAAATCAATACATGTTGATGGGATTAAATTTGACCACAACGACAAAATGGATTGCCCCTTGAACCAATTCTATGCATGAAGTCAGTATATCTTCCATATCCAGATCATAATCAATTTAAGAGCACCCATTATTCATGCTAAAGGTCATGTCCTGGAGGTTTCACTATAGGTTCAGGAATAAATTGGGAAAGCTGTCTGTCTGTATTACTCCATTTCTGTCTTCACACATTAGCAGCCCAAGATTTGGCAGGTGCTGTATCATTTATGGTGAAAGCTAAAAGGTGCATGCGATTCAAAAGTGGTACTCTGCTCTTCAACCTATTGTTTGTAAGTGGATATGCAACCAATTTTTTAGAATGTCCCCTTCCTCTGATAGCACACAATTATGTAAATTCAATATAATTTTATTCCTTCTTAAGTCGGCAGGATCAATACCACAAAGAGTAGGAAGAACATCACTTGAAGTCGATTTTATACGACCATTCACTAGTCTCAAGCATTCATTATGTGCAACATCAAACATTATGTGCAACATCAAACAGGAGAACAGTATTCAGCAGTAGGGTAACACAAGGCCAAAACAGATGATCTCAAAGTCAAGAAATCAGCACCCCACCAATTGTCAGCAACACACCTTGGTAGGTTACATAGCTTGGTAACTTTAGACAAGACTTATATCAAATGATGTTTGTATGAGAGGGTACAGTCTAGTGTGACACCAAGGTACTTGGGAGTTTTCTCAAAAGGTAACGTTATAACAGATATTGAGACATTGAGTTCATAACTAGCTCTTTTATTAGCAAGATGAAACATGCTGGAAACAGTTTTGGTGATATTCAGTTTGAGTATTTGCTGATGATATCCATATCTAGTGATAATGTTCTTTTAATTACATCAAACTTCTTATGACAAGTCTTAAGGGCTATATTGTCAGTATAGATGTATTTTTACTGATAGTTGGGGATTATTGTGTGTGTACAGGTTGAAAAGAAGTCAGGGTTTGGCAGTGTGGTTTCTTTGCACCCACATGTACATGAAAGCACTGCTGTGATATCATGGTCATAATGACATGAACCATTTCCTTGCATGGTATCATTCTAAACAATTTCAGTGTAAGCCCACTGTGCCACACAGTATCATAGGTGGCAGAAAGGTCAACAAATACAACTCCTGCCTTAAGTTTCTTGTCAAAAGGATATTCAATATCCTCTGTAAGTAATACAACTTGATCCTTGGAAGATTGACCTGGTTGGAAACCTACTTGTTCCATGGGTAAGATGATTTGAGTGATTGGTTGTATGCGATTGTAAAGTAATCTTTTGTAAAGCTTAGAGGAAAGAATAAGCAGACTTACTGGTCTGTAACTACTAGCAGCATTTGTTGGTTTCTTGGATTTAAGTACAGCAGTCACTTCTGCAAGTTTCCATACTGTTGGTACTTTGTTTATATGCGAACAGGCATTGAAGAAAGATCATAGCCATTGAATGCAGTTCTCATGGATATGAAGAAAGAACTCAGCTTGTAGGTTGTCTGTACCTGGGGCTTTACCAGCTTTTACTGATTTAATGGCAGATATTATTATATCATCTGAAAACTCATTACAAAGGTTTTTGATCTACTGATGGGGAATTCCATTCTTCTTTAAATTGTCAATTTACTTTTCTTGTAAATTGGTGATTAGGGTTTTTGTACTTCCCATTGTTCAGAAGACATGAAGCAACTGTGTTTGGACTAATCGAATTCGGATTTGGGGTGATGTTTTTTCAGCCAGTGAGTTTGTTAATAGTTGACTATGCTATGGACCATTTCATATTGATGCCTTCAACAGTGGTAGTCCATTGTTCTTTCTAGTTATTATTAAGATGATCAATAAGATGGTTTGCTGAAGACAACTTTTACTCAAGAGACTGAGCTTTTTCATGCTGAGAAGCAAGTTCATTGCATTTGGTATCCCATTTAGGAATGTAGTTCACTTGAAAGCCCCTTGGAATTATTTCTTTAGCTATTTTTAAGAGTTTCTTCTGGAATGCTGTGTAACACAAATTTAAATCAGATTCTAAAGATGGAAGATCATCACACATATTTCTAGTTGCATTCTCAAGTCTATCCCAGTCAGCTTTTTTGAAATTCTATCTAGGTAGTGTTGATGTTAGAGTGTATTCAATCAAAGATTTTGGAAAGTTTCCCAAAACAGTGTACAGGATGAGGCAGAGAGCTGTTGACATCATGTGTGAAGAAAGTAATATCTTGATTTGTGTATGTGCCCCATGCACCAGAATGAAACGTCTTTGGTTGATTATGATTGAAAATCAAGTTAATATTGAGTGTGCTGGACCAATCATAAAGAGCACCCCCATCTGGATTATTTCTAGAATAGCCCCAAGTTGTATGATGACAGTTGAAATCACTGGAGTATATTGCTGGGTAATCATAATGGGGTGATGGTTCAAACAGAGAATTAGGTGGTTTGTAGTAGTTTATTATTGTAATTTCTCCATTGATTGAGATGGTTAGCCGTTCAACTTCACTATCAACATTACTGCAGCCAATTTCAACAAAAGGAAGGTCATTACATACAAGAATGGCAATACCATGCTTAGAGTGTTTGATTAAACCAATGAGAGAGAAGCCATATATCTTGATTTTATTGCCCTTGGTTGCATATGTCTCTTACAGTAGAATAAAGGAAATTGATTTGTCCATGCCAATTTTTTGAATGACTTCATGTTTTGGTTGTGTAAGACCTACCAGATGGTTCATGTAACTTTGACATGTTGTTAGATTGTCTAGTTTGTCTCTGTTGTTCAGGTATTGGCATTAGTTTCCCAAAGTTAGATTGGTACTTGCAGGCTGGACCACAAGGAGGTTGCCAATATCCAGCCCTTTTAGTAATAATTACTCCAAATTAGAATAATTAGGATTGAAACAGAATACTTTGAGAGCAGTATATCTACTTAGAGAATAAACTCAGGTAGGCTGCCCTAGAATTATTGTTGAGGTAGTTCAAAGGCTAATTGACCCCAATCATATATTTATGAGCCATTTGTGGTGGTAGAATCAAGATTTATATTTCAAATGAACCCTGTAATTACCGGCCTACTGGTCATACACCCTTTTATTATTTTTTTATTATTTAGGTCTTTTAGGTCATTCATACCAAACAGGGGGTTGAAGCCACTTTAGCACAGATGATTACTCTTTATATGATCATTTTAAGTTATTGACTCCTTGCCTCTCCAAATTCTCTGAAAACATGTACAAACTGAGTAGTTTGTTACTTACATCCATTAATGAACTTTTGAAGTTTGTTATGACTCAGAAAGGGTTTTGGTGCATTATTCAAAGTGACATACTTATCTGTAGAAGTTGCAGAGTAAACGATTGTCAAGAGTAGTGGGTACATATTATCTGAATGGAGTAACAAAGGGATTGTTCCTCTTTCCAGGACTTGCATGTTTTATCAGAATTGTAGCAAGATAAGCCTATGCAGCATCAGTACAGCTTGTGATTCTTTATCAATTTTTCTGCCAATTATCAAAGATACAAGTCATGACTTGCCAGTTTGTTTGTCATACTAAAATGCTTGTGCTTGCAGTACACAGTTTGATGATCACATTTAAAATTTTTTTTTGTTGATACATGGAATATTTATGGCCCCTCAAGGATGAGAAAATACTTCTCTGAACACTGCTGCAATTTCAGAACATTATGCATCAGTCATACAATGTCAAAGGGAATTACTCTATTGGTTTTGCTACCTTGGTGACACCCTTGGAGCTGAGGGAGGAGCTGGTGCAAGTGTCACATCAAGGGTTAACAGTGGATGGAGTAAGTTCAGGGAGCTAATGCCATTGTTAACCAGTAGAGCTCTGCCATTACCTACCAAAGGTAGAGTCTACCAGGCATGTGTACATAACACAATGATGTATGGCAGTGAAACTTGGCCAGTGAAAGCTGAGGATGTCAGCCACATGGAGTGGAATGACATGAGAATGATAAGATGGATGTGCAACATAAGTCTAATGGACAGGCTCAGTTCTAATGAACTCAGAAGGAGATTGAATCTGGACAGTATTGGCAGCTGTATGCAGAATAGGAGGCTTGTTGGTTTGGTCATGTGGAGAGAATGGACAAGAATGCTTGGGCAAGTAGATGCAGAACAATCAAAGTAACAGGAATCACTGGCAGAAGAAGACCAAAGAAAANATATGATGATGATAGCATTCAGAAAAGATTGATTTTACTGTCACTACTTTTCTAAAATCCATCATTTATCAACTTTGAAATAGAAAACATTTTGTGAAACTTGAGCCCAGATTATCATATCACAGCAATATATCAAAATGTAGCATTCAAAAAGGAATCAAGGGGTCTAACAGTTAGACCAAATGTAATGAGACATTGGTGGCACACACAAGGAATACAAATGCTAAGTATCAGGTTACCTTTCCCCATTGTCAGCAATATAAATCCAGTTATTTCTCTCTGCTTTAGAAAACTCACCTGGAAAACTCACCTGGATTTGCATCATGCTTAACTTCTTTTCTTATGTAGATTCCCAGGTTTATCTATGGAAAAAATATGCTGTAGAGTTTATCCTGATTAATTAAATTACCCACAACCTGTTGGAAATAAGCTACTTAATAAATTATTTTGAATGGATTTTGCTTGAACTGATCTGGTTGATTCAGATCTGATGTGTTTTGCCCTTGCCATTCATAAATACTTGGTGATAAGCATTATTATGACCAAGGATGTGTAAATACAGTACCTAATGATTAAGATCAATGTGTTTTACTACATACTACCGGAGAAATAAGTGTATGGTTAGTTGTAATTGTGATTTATTTTTGTTTCTCTTTTGTTTTGCAACTTATTCATTGTTCAGCTGTGTTATTGTATGTATATGCTACACTGCTGCATTATGTATAGATATTTGTCCTACTTTTTACTTTGAAAGTGGTAGAATGTCAGAATCTAGAGATTTCCTCTATCTATCTATTTTAGGTATTGAATGAAAGATTATGACATCGCCAGTCATCAGCAGCCAGTCTGTGACTGTCCAGCTTCCTGCTACTGATAGTGTCCAGAAACTTCAGGAGCTTCTGTCAGAAGCTTTGAAACTAGATTTATCAGATTTTAAAGTATTTCACAATGGGCAAGAGGTAGAAGGCCATTTGGCATTACTTACTGCTATTTTCTTGTGTTTACTTTGTTATTATAAAGTATTGGGGTGAATGTGGTACAGTTTTTTGATGCACAATTCCTTTCATCTTTAAATAGTCTTCAAATTGCTTAGACATATATTCCCCACCATTATCTCTACGTAGTACTTTGATCCTTTTCTCTGTTTGATTTGCAACTTCCGCTTCATACTCCTTAAACTTTGAAAACACTTCATCCTTTGTATGCATAAAATAGACACAACAAATCCTGCTATAATTGTCAATGAAGGTTACAAAATACTTTGCACCACCATAAGATGCTGTTGACATCGGTCCACACACATCACTGTGCACAAGTTTCAATATATCATTTGTACATACCTCACCAATGGGTTTAAAGGCTTTTCTAGTTTGTTTAGCTTGTGTGCAACCTCCACAAAATGACACATGTAATCTACCACACTTTGGTAAATCAACTCCTCAAATTAGGCCTTTTCTCACTGCATGTACTAAATGCCCTGCACCACAGTGCCCTAATCTTCTATGCCATAAACCCATTTTAGCTGTCAACTTGTCCTCACAGTTGGCTGTGCATGCTGTGTTTATTGCTTGCTTTTCGACGTTGACCTGCGGGTCTGCATGGAGAATGAACATCTTGCTTTTCAATCCTGCTTTAGCAACAAGCTCTTTCTTTTGATCATACAACCAGCAACATGAGCCCCTGAATACAAGCAAATTGCCCTGTGCTGTCACTGCGCTAACTGAGAAAAAATTATTATTTAACTTAGGTACAAACAAGATATTTGTCAAAATAAGTTTACTAGAATTTCTACCATTAGCGTAAACATTAAGAATAACTGTCCCAGACCCTGTGGCAAAACACTTATTGTCATCTCCTAAAACTACAGGCTCTGGGGACGTAAACTGTTTATAACTACTAAAAATATCAAAATCGTAAGTCATGTGTGCACTAGCACCATTATCAATAATCCATTGATTACGTCGCTGTAAGCCTCCATGATAAGCAACAGTACATAAACCTGCATCTTCTTCATATTTATCCTTGTCTTCTACACAAGCCATTTTTACATGATATTTCCTTCTGGATTGAGTCTGCTTGTCACTGGAATTGCTCTTCCTGTTACTTCTGTGTCCAGTAAAATCACTTTCACCATTATACTTGTGTGGACAATCACATTTGAAGTGGCCTTCCTCTCCACAATTGTAACAAGTACCAGAAAAAAATTTTTTATGACTATGTTTTGAAATATTGCGATTTGCAGCATACATCACTGATGAACTTGGCGATGAATTCCTTTTGTCCATTACTCTTCGTTCCTCTGTTCATAGTCCTTCCCTTAACTCTGACAGTGTGACTTCACCTTTCGCCACATAAGCAATTTGTAAATTTTCATATTCAGGTGGTAATCCACGAAGAAGAACAGCGATTTGAAAATCTGGAGCGACTGCAGAATCTATTGCAGCTAATCTCTTAGTAATGTCCTGTAAATCCTTAAAATATGCATCCACACTTTGATCTGACTTCATTTTGAAATCAAGTAGCTGTTAAAGTAACTGCAACTTGTTTGACAATGAAGCTCTGTCAAAAGTTTGAACCAATTCTTTCCATTTCTGATGTGGGGTAACTAATTCTAATCTAGCAATGATATGTAACTGAGAAGTACTTACAGTCTGTAGTATAATTAAGTTGACCCTTGCCTCTCACACTATAAATCGACTCTATGCCTCTTGATTTTCACCATCATTTCCAAGGCGAACAACAGATCCATCTACTAGGTCCCAAAGTTCTTTAGCTTGTAAATAAGCAGTCATTTGCAATTTCCATATTGGCCAATTGGAGTTGTTCAGTTTATCGATAGATGGTAACTTATTGTCTGAAGCCATAACTTTGCTCCGTGTTAAAAAGGTAACAATAAATGTTTCAAACTTACAAACTGCTTCAAAAGAACACGTCCATTGAATATTCAAAGTGATCTCAACGACACAAGCTTTATCTGAGCTCCTTTCCACAGTGGAAGCATGCTTGGACCATAACCAGTGTTATTATAAAGTATCAGCAGCGAGAAACATATAAACAAATACAACACGATATGCTTTGCATAAATTGTAATCAATGGTAACAACATAACTTGTACATGGCTCATGCAGATCAAAGTAACTAAATCCAAAACAAAAGACAAAATGGGCTATGGTGATTGGCAGGACAGACATGGGTAACTGCTGTACTGAGGCACTGGTGTCACTGGGCTGCACAATTTCTAACATACTTTGTTATGTTCATGGTTGCCAATGAAAAAGTTGTTGTTCATATGATGATTCCGTCATAACAGAGTACAGAAATTTCAGAGCTGCAAAAAGTCACCTGTGGAGTGCCTCAAGGTTCGATTCTGGGGCCCTTACTATTTTTGATAACCTTTAATGAGCATTAATTATACTCTATTCTTCATAGTTAGCCAACATGCCTAGAAGCATTTAACTTAGACAAACAATAGCATAAAAGTGTGATTTCTTGTCTATTTGTTTTGTTATTTATATCCCAGAGGATATCCCAGATATTAGTAATTTTGTAGTACCTAAAGTAATGGCAACATAATTATTGATCAGATTACCAGGTGAGAGGTTTTTAGTTCAATCCATATGAAGCCCTGGAAATAATGTACTCACTTTGTTTCTACAATGAGTGACTACTAGTTTTACCCCCAAAAATTGAAGACAACAATTACAGAGAGATAAGCCAATTAAAAAATATATAGAAAATGAAAATTTCCTGTGTCAGGTAGCTGTTGGTCCTGCAGAGGCTTAACCTTGTTTTAATACAGATTGCCTAAATTTTTCCTTTTTTAATATTATTGGCATAGCTAGGGCTAGAATGTATGTTTTCTAAGCATTGAATGTTTACCACTGATTTTACAGTCCCATACACCACAGGTCTTAAATGATAAGAAATGACATATAACCTTAATTATTACATGAATTGGTTATAGGTAACTGTGTTTATATACTTTTTCTATGACAAAGTAAAATAAATGTGGATAATTATGGATGGTTTGGTTTTGATAGTGCTTTGTTTATTTGTATTTCTTTATTTATTTATATTGAATATTTACACAAATAGTCACTTTGAAATGCATATTCTGTCATCAATATGAGGCCTGGGATACCCACTGCCTGTTCTTCAGTTAATAGAGCAAATGATCAATAAAATTTGTTGCAGACTTTTCTACAGTAAAACTACCAAAGGAAGGCAAAACAATGGTATCATAAAGTACACAGTATAAACGAAAATAATATTTTAGACACAAAGGCAATTAGATAAACTAGTGACCATAAATTGGCAATAGCCAATGTAACCCTGAATATGAAATAATTATATGTACCCAAGTAGCGTACAAAGAAGAGGGGGAAAATATTGGAGACAAATAGGAATACATGGATTTGATGGTATCAGTGAAAAAAACAATGGGTTTTACTAGGCATTACACTTGACCAAGGATGCACAAAAAGGCCACCATGGAAACTTAAGCTATTCACACTGGATTGAAAAAGAGAAAGAAAACCCATGGAATAACTGATTATTGGTACATGTGGCTTGGAAACACAGGGTTTCCATATTATTTGAGCAAAGTTTAGCTAGGTCAGTTGTTTTAGAGACAGCTTGTAACATTTTATGTAAAAGACACTGGGACAAAAGGAAGTTACAGCAACTTGAAATGTTGAATCATGAAGGGAAAAAGTATGCAAAGGGAATTGTTTTGGAGATGGGAAGCACAGCAGATGCAGCCCAAGAATATTTGAAAATAATGAAATAATTTCCAACAGAGCAATACCAAAGTATGTAAAGGTAATAATAAAATCTTAAAATGTTGTAGTCTTGTGATGGAAGAGGCAGCATCAGGAAAATCTGAGGAGACTACATTAAGACAGGGAATCAGTGGCTCAAGATCTTTAAGTAGTTGGATGGAGTATGCCTAACCAATTTTCTCACTTCTTTTTTGGCTTGATGTTTTAAATACAAATATAGATGTCTTCAAGGGAAGAAGTAAATATACAGTATGTTATCTTACATGTATCCTGAAATTTGAAGTTGGTCCATTGCCTCTTAACTTTCCAAATCAGGGTCTGACTGACTTGGCTACAGTGTAATCATGACACACTCTTCTTTTAAAATTCAGTGTAAACAGAATTACTTTTAATGATACCAAAAAAATTAAATCACTACCACTAGCTATAACATGGAAATTTTGCTCAGAATTTTGATGTTTTACCCCTGGCAGCATTGTTGTACTGCAATGTAATGTATGCATTTGTTATTTTTGAAGATCACAGTTAATTTCTACAAAGTATGTAGAAAAGGCTAGAAATAATGGTGCTAAAGCAGTGAATTTTTTGATTAAGCATACAACATTCAATACCCAGAATGAATATACATTTCATAAGAATTGGGTTTTTGGTGTATAAAGTTAAGATAGCTGAAAGGAAGAGAGTTCTATGTGACAAGTTTCCATAGACATATGTTAATGAGACAACAGAAAATTGTGGTCTTTATGTAGGCAACTGTGTGATTGGATTATTTGATAAGGATGGGACTGGCTGTTTGGTCAGCAGCAACCTCCTGCAACAAACTAAGAACACAATGTAAGCCAGGTTCCTCCATGGTATCTTATGGAAGTAAATATGGACCATGTTTCTGCAATACTCTTGGTGCTGTCCATCAGAAAACACACTCCAGTTGGAATGCAGTTGAATAGCAGTGTCAATATGCCAGTGAACCTGGCTAAAAACAGTTGCCTACCATGTCATAAATTATGAAGTTTTTAAAGAAATTGTTGACATTGTCAAGGATGAAGATACAGTAAGTATCCCAGTAATGAAGGATGTATTTAACAGTGGAACACCAAAAGCAGAACTAGAACATATGGAAGCAAGATATGTGCCCTTGGTGGGTTTGATAACAGAAGTTGAGACGAGAACATTTCTTGACTATGAGGCAGTTGGTGCACTCAAAAAGCTAAAGAATCAGATGAATGTGCCAATTTAAAAAAAACTGGATGAGGTGCTAAAAAGCAAAACTGAATTGGAGTTTCTCATACAAACTGATGTCAAAAGGTACACTTCACTTAAATTGGCTGCATTGCTACAAGGCAGCTTTGAAGATCCTTTGAATTTGAGAGGATGTCTCTGTATACATGAACCTAATTAAAAATAGGCAAATGAACATTACCAAAGAAATATTAAAAAATGCTTAATATTTTCTTGTAATCAATATATTTTATTAGTTATTACTACCAGGAAATGGTATTTTGAAAAAGAATATTAGCACATATTTTAGCAAGTATTTTATGACTTTAACATACATTTCTGGCACATTTTCTAGATGTTTGGGTATTTTAGAATATATTTTTCTTTCTCTACCATGTTCACTGTTTTCTATGCCAAGTATAGTCAGATCTCGCCTTTGGTCATTCCAGTAGAGTATAATTTCAGAATATGAGATTGACCTGAACCCTGTTGTGAAGTAATGTGAGAAATAACTTTTATACTGGGGAGGCATGCACAGTTGATTTCTTGGAGGGATCGCATGATCATTTGCTGTGAATGGGAAGCTGTTTAAAAACAAGTGAACAATAAGTTTCTTGGGCGTTACTTGTAATTTCTGGCTAGATTAGGGTCTTAACTTTGCTCAATTAGCATACTTCATTTTTAGAAAATCTTGAACTCGTTTGCTTTGAATAGGATTTGCCCTGCAAAGGTTATGGTGTGCCTTTTAAGTTTTATGGTTATATCTTGCTTTGAGAATTGTTGTTGTGTCTGGACCAGTGTACCTCTGCGTTATCGAAATTACCATAACCGAGGTCAACACTGGACCTTGCATGCGCTTGGAATAGAATTATCATATTGTCTTAAGTGACATCTTTATCAAAGTGATTTTTCCATCTTCTTCTTCTTCTTCTTCTTCTTCTTCTTCTTCTTCTTTCGAATTATCCCATCAGGGGTCGCCACAGTGGACTAGTGTTTTCCATCTCTGCCTATCTCTGGTGTCTTATGAACAGAGTCCAACTATCCTCATGCCCTCGTTCACCAAGCCTGAGAATCTCCTTTTCGGTTTCCCCCGTTTCCTTCTCTCTGGTGGTATCATGTTCATTACTTGCCTGTCCACATACTCTTCATCTCTTCTCATTGCATAGCCAAACCACCACAACCTCGATTCCCTGATCGTATCACCCAGTTTTGCCACTCAGTGTGTGTCTTGCACGATGTCATTCATCACACTGTCCTCTCTGGTCTTCCCAACGGAGAATCTGAGAATTTTCATCTCATTGGCTTCCAATTTGTTTTCCTGCTTCTTGGTAAGAGGAACTGTCACCATGCCATATCTTATGGGTTTTACCCTTAATTTCTGTTGGTATGTTCTTGTCAAGTTTAACTTTGTAAATTAATCTGAGCGATAGAAAGTTTCATTTCTCCATTTATTGTAGTTTTCTGTTGTTCAGATACAGTGACATAAACGTGCTCCCCTTTAGCCTTTTATGGAGATTTTACCATCGCAAACTCCTTCCCATCGATCTTTAATGAAGTAATCATAATAGCAGTAATTCATTGCTATACTGTACTTTTAGTTGAAACATTTTATGGTGGCTTTTTTTCAGTTACAGTTGTCACAGACTTTTCAGTACCATGGTATTGGCACAGACGGGTTCGTTGTCCTCAAAGTTGAAATTTCTTCAGGTAAGCCAGCTTCCTTTGTTTGTTTTTTCCATAAGCCATAACTTTCTTTTATTTTACTTAATTGTTTTCTGGGGGGGTTGTTAACTAGTGGGATGTTTAGATGCCTCAAGTTTTTTCGTTATTGAACTGAAGGGGTTATTAGAGTGTTTGGTTCGCACAAGGTCTCGCACCAATCACGTTTGATAATAACATTATTTTAGCATTTGTACCAAGTAAATGGAAGCCCTGAATAGGATTCAAAACTTTTTAACAATAAATTGATACATTAGCACTGCACAGTCTAAATGACAAGAAATTGAAGTGGTCATTGGTGGATGTACTGCTAAGGTTAGGAAATCAGGTCACACTGAAGTTGATGGAGATGATAGTTTTGGAAAACGAAATGTAAAGGAACAAAATTGATGCCAGCATAATAGCCAGGCTATTTTGAACAGCTGCTTTGAGACGTTTTTAACACACCTACCATTTGAAGCGGACTGTAAGTGCTGCTTATGTTATACTGGTCAGCAACAGAGAATTAAAACTCTAAGTACTGAAAACCATAAAGCAGATCGAAAACTAAAGCTGAAGTGTCTTTTAGAACATTGAACGTAAAACAATGTCAAAGATGCCGTTGAGAGTAACATGGGGACAAAAATTGTAACATTGAATCACAATTCATTTGGTAAACTCATTTGGTAAACAAGTGATTTCGCCGAACTAGAGGAACAGGTACTAAACCTTGAATGACATTCTAAATTCTTGAGTTGAACTATCAAAGAAGCTAAAATGTCGGAAATTGTCTTGAACATTAGAAGTCCCATCGAAAACGCTAAAGGGGAAATTCTTGCTGGAAAGTGGAAAAAGGTTAAAAATATAAAAATGTAGTACCGAAAACCAGCAAGTGATGCATACTGAGATCAGGAAAGTTTTTTTTGTTGTAGAAAACCAGCACTCTTTTACACTGGATGCAGATGCACTGCACATAAAGATACACAAGCCTATGTTATAAACAACAAGCCAGGATCGATGGTTCTTCAAAAAGGTCAAAAGACGTACATTTGTTTCTCTAGTTATTTTGTTTTTTTCGTGGAAAGACAGCAACCGAGACAAACGTCGCTTAAATATAGCTCCAAAGGGTCTTTATGACTGACGATACAGTTGCAATTTTTCAATTATTATGTAAACTATATATAACTAAAAATAGCAGTCTAATGAGAATACTCACTGGAAGCGAAAAGCTCCCATAAGAATTAGAAATGACATCAGGGCCTTAGAAAAAATAAAGATAATATTTAGATAGGGAGATGTACTATCTCCAGAGTTATTTTCTTTCTGCAGAGCAGTCGTTGTCAAGAAAATAAATCGATGATATCTTCATAACAAGCAAGCGGCGTACCTTTGGATGCTTCTTCTTCTTCTTCTTTTTCTTTCGGCTGCTCCCTGATTCAGCGGTCGCCACAGCGAATTTTCGTCCTCCATATGGCACGATCTTGGGCATCCTCGCGTCTTAGCCCCTTTTCCATCATATCAGCTTTGATGTTATCCATCCATCTTTGCTTTGGTCGCCCTCTTCTTCTCCTTCCTGGTATATCCATCCTCAGCACTCTTCTCCTGACATAGCCCTCTTCTCTCCTCTCCACGTGCCCGAACCATCTCAACCTGGACTCCCTTATCTTCTGAGAGAATTCTTCAACATCCAGCCTGTTTCTCACTATCTCATTGCGCAACTTGTCTCTTCGAGTAACACCCAGAGCCCATCGAAGCATTCTCATTTCTGCTACGTTCATCCGTTTCTCGAGTGCTGCCGTCAAAGGAACAGTTTCCATGCCGTACATCATTGCCGGTCTTATTATTGTCTTGTAGAGCTTGCCCTTCACTTTCTCTGGCACTCTTTTGTTGCACATCACCGCCGTTGTCTTTTGCCAACTGCCCTATCCAGCTTGGATTCTTTTCTTCACCTCTTTGTCACTGCCTCCGTCATATTGTATAGTTGACCCCAGGTACCTGAATTCCGTCACTTCCGGGACCTCCTCACCGGTGATCGAGATCGGTGGAAGGTTCTCATCTTTGTTGATACACATTTACTCTGTTTTTGACCGGCTGACCTTCATCCCTCTTTTCTCCAAGGCTCCCCTCCAATTTTCCAGTTCTTCTTCAGCTTCTGCCTTCTCTCCGTTGATCAGTACTACGTCATCTGCAAACATCATGTTGCCAGGGCTTGGCCTCCTGATGGGATCGGTGAGCACGTCCATAACCACTGCGAACAAGAGAGGGCTCAAAGCTGAACCTTGATGTAACCCAACCTCCACTTTGAATGGTTCACTCTGTCCAGCCGCGCACTTCACCACTGTCTCACATCTACTGTACATGTCTTGTACACACTTCACATACTTTTCTGTGACGCCTCTTTTTCTCAACGTGTACCATACTTCCTCTCGCGGTACCCGATCATATGCCTTTTCTAGGTCAATGAACACACAATGGAGCTCTTCCTGCCCTTCCCGATGTTTTTCTGCCATCAAACGCAAAGCGAAGATGGCATCAGTCGTACTCCTTTTCGGCATGAAGCCGAACTGTTCCTCACTGATCTCTGCTTCCCTCCTGATCCTGCTATCGATCACTCTCTCCCATAGCTTCATTGAGTGACTCATGAGTTTGATGCCCCTGTAGTTGGAACAGCTTTGTACATCTCCCTTGTTCTTAAAGATGGGTATAAGGGTGCTCTTCCGCCAGTCTTCAGGTATGTGCTCGGTTGCCAAGATGTCGTTGAACAATGACGTCAAGAACACTAGGGCACTACTTCCTAAGCATTTCCACACCTCTGCTGGGATACCATCCGGGCCGACTGCTTTTCCATTCTTCATTCGACTTAGAGCTGTCTTCACCTCTTCCTCGCTGATCTGCTCCACAGGTCCTTCACGTATCTCTTCTACTTCATCCCTCCTTTCCCTTGGGTTTTCTTCGTTCATTAGCTTCTCGTAATACTCCTTCCATCTCTTTAGAATGTCTTCTTCTGAATTCAGAACATGGCCCTCTGCGTCCTTTATCATTTTCACGTGCTGAACATCCTTGGAAGCTCGATCGAACTGTTTTGCCATGCGATAGACACTTTTCTGTCCTTCAGTAGTCTCGAGGTTGTTGTAAATTTCTTCAAAAGCTTCAGACTTGGCTTTCGCCACACTCCTCTTCGCTTCTTTACTGGCATTACGGTACTCCTCTTTGCTTTCATCAGTTTGAGATTTACTCCATTTCTTGTATGCCTCTTTCTTCTTCCGAAGACATTCCTGTACTTCGTCATTCCACCACCAAGTATCTTTGTTTGGTTTTCCCTTACCCGAAGTTTCTCCAAGTACCTCCTTGGCAATCGACTTGATGGACCCAGACGTAATATTCCAGTCAACCGGGAACACCTCACCAAGTTCCTTTTTCACTTCCGAGACAAAACTATGCCTACACTCTTGCTCTTTCAACTTCCACCATCTGATCTTTGGTTCCGTGCTCTTTGCTCTCTTTGCTTTCACACTGAACTTTACCCTACAGACAACTGGTCGATGCTGACTTGCAGCACACTCCCCTGCTACTGCTTTGCAGTCTATAACTTCCTTTAGGTGTTACCTCCTGCAGAGGACATAGTCGATCTGCGTCTTGTAGTTTCCGCTGTGATAGGTGATTCTTTGCTCATTTGTCTTCGTGAAGTAGGTGTTGGTAATAGCCATCTCACAGCTTGTTGCAAACTCAACTACTCTTTCACCTCCTTCATTCCTTGTTCCCCATCCATACCTGCCCATTACATATTCATCTCCAGCGTTGCCTTTGCCAACATGTCCATTCAGGTCTGCGCCGATAATCACCCGTTCCGTTCTCGATACTCTCGTCATGGTGGAATCTAGGTCGCTCCAGAAGTCCTCTTTCTCAGCTTCATCACACCCTACTTGTGGTCCATATGCACTGATAATGTTAATCTGCAATCCTCTTACTTCCAGTCTCATCCATATGATTCTGTCACTAACTCGCTTTACTTCGATCACGCTTCCAACTAGACTTCGTTCGAGGATGATGCCAATCCCATTTCTCTTGTTGACTGTGCCGTAGTAATACAGCTTGTACCCGTCACCTATTTCTCTGGCTTTTCCCCCTTTCCATTTAGTCTCCTGGACACACAAAACGTTGATGTTTCTTCTTTGCATGAGGTCCACTACTTCTCTTGATCTTCCTGTCTTGCTGCCGAGATTAAGGGTGCCTACTCTCATGCTCACTTCCTCCATCTGTTCTCTCCTCCTAGCTTGCTTCTTCCTTACTCTTACTCCTCCTCTTCTTCTTCTCGCGCGTCTGTTTCCACCAGTAGCAAAGTTTCCAGTACCACGCTGGTGACCCACAGTACTGGCGGTCGTTGTTATTCCGGGCCCCGACCGATCCGGTATGGTTTTGTTTTGATTTTGACTCATTCGCTTTTGGTTTCGGCATATGTTTTTCCGGTAGGATGCCTTTCCTTACACCAACCACCAGTTATAAGCAGTGGGCCTAGCCTTTGGTCTAATGACCTGCTCACAAGACAGTGAGTTTAACCCATGGATGGAGATTTTCTGTCAGGGTTTACTCCCTTAGTCTATGGTAGTGCCCCACCAACTCACAAGGCAGTAAGTGGCCATCAGTGGCCGGTGACCTTGTCAAGAAAGCTCCGTTAACGACCCAGGGAGGGGTGGCTATCCGGGTAGTTCGCCTTGCCAAAGGGCGACCCGGGGACTGCAGGGCAGGGTTGTCCATACCCTGAGGCACAAATTGGCCCGCATACCCGACTATGGAAGCTTCTTCATCTTCCATAATTCCCAAAATATTCATGCAAGCATTTTATGACACAGTTTTATCAACAGCAGTCCAAGGCCAAATTGTCTGGAATAAATACGTTGACGAGGCTTCTTTGACCACATCAACAATCTTCATTCAACAATTACGTTCACCACGTAGAAAGAAGGAGAAAGACAATTACCCTTTCTTTATGCCCTAATGAAGAGACAAGCAGATAGCAGTATTTGTGTTGCAATCTACAGGGACCCTACCTACACCGACCTGTACTTTAATAACTCAACAAAGCATCCAGTTTCAGCTCAAAGTAGCTCCCTCACCAGCAGTATCGTTTCAAAGCCATACGACTCTAGGAAGGAAGAAAGATACCTTCAAAAGGTTCTCTTATTCAATGGATATCATACCTAAGATCCCCAGTGTTACTAAAAGGTGCCAGGCCTAATCATGAAAAGAAAAAGAACGCACGAAGCAAATATCCCTTTCCAATGTCAAAAACATGTGACCAGCTAAGACAGACTTTTTGACAACACAATATCAAGGGTTCATTTTTCACTACATTTACCTAGGGACGAGACTTTAAAACCCAAACGATCCAGGCCCACTTGAAGAAAGGAGCCATATAGTTTACAGACTACATTATAAGGACTACCTTGTTGTTTACATTGGAGACTGAAAGCCCGCTTTGGGTCAAAGAAAAAAAGACCACAAGGGAGCTATTCAGAAAGGTGACAACAAGAGTCTTGAAAGACTGGAGCACTGCTTGGCAAAGACCACACCTTTGAGTGCAAAAATAAAAAGATTCTGGACCAGGAAACAAATACTGCAACAAAAAAAGTAAAAGAAAAGCCATTCCCCATAGCACAGCAGTCACATCAACAGCATACCCTACACTTCCAGAAATATGGCTTCCAGTATTAAAGAAAAGAAGCACAACATACCGGTACACAAAATAGATACGGTGCCACTTCTCAAAACAACTCGACATCTGTCATCAAGTGCATCCCCACTGTCAAGATATGAAATAGCGATACCTAATCACTTCAACAGCTTGACGATAAGAGAAGTATCTCTGGAAATGTAGCTCAGAAGCTTACGACTCACGATATGATAAATATCCGACATCAAGAAAATACAACTTTGGAATAGGGTTTTAATCAGATGTATCAATACCAACAGTGTGAGATACCCTGAGAGTACCGCCACCGTTTTGTGACCATTAGCACAACATCTTGATTTATATGTACATGTACAGTTAAAATTTTACCTTTATTCGTCTTAAAATGATCTATTCGCAAGTTTATTTTGAATGCAGCATGGTCTTCTATGTTTTTATCTACACACCAAACTCCGTTTTTGGTCTGGAATTAAGTTTTGTATATACCTTTAGAATCTTTTGTGGAAGCTAGACCTTGAAATGGTAGGTTGATATCTGATGGGATTGCCTGTCTCGTTCGGAGAAAGACCTATTTTGCTTTTGCTGGCGTTCCTAAAGATCATGTTTGAATAATAACACCGGTGATAGTGTCACCACATCACCGCCGTTTTGACTGGACTCTACAACTCATCTTCTTGGTCTTGCTATTTATGTCCGACGGCATCTTCCAGCTGTGAGGGCTCAGGAACTTGAATATTAAGATAGGCCCTTTATGTGCTTTTTATTGTCTCTTCTTCAAGCCGGTTGTTATGTATTTCTCTTCTATCGATTTCCCATTTCTGCCTCGTACTGAGTTATAGAGACAGTATCAGACTTCATTTTAAGACATTGGACAATCATCTCAGTGTTAACATATTTGTGTTTGGTGACTTAGGTGCTTGCCTCTTGACCAAATTAACTCACTTAAATAGCACTGAAGGGCATGGAGAAATTACTCACAACTTCGCTTTTGCCCATTATCTCGTACAGTTTATTGATTTGTCTACAGGGTTTCCTGATTCATACTGAGAAGAACCTTCTCATTTAGATCAATTTTTGACTTTTGTTCCCTACCATTGTACTGTTTACAATCTTTATTTCCCTTTTGATCTTCTAATCATGTTGTTGTCACTGTGAAGGTGAATGCAACTGATTCACATTTTGTCGAGAAGCTAAATCATCGTAACAATTTTGAATTGAGTTAGGTTTATTTGGATGGATTTCGTCAATTTCTTGGTGATATTCCTTGGAATTTTATAATATATTCTATAATATAATATGTGTGTATTTATAATATATAAATACACACATGGTTACATGTTTAAATAAAAATTTTATTTGTGCATACTTTCTTTCAAAAATGCCCACGTTCGTGGAAATGAACATGTAACCTTAAAGCATATAGATTCACATTTAGGAATTCTACCCAAGGACCCCATTTCCATTGCTTCTGTTTCATTATGTAATGTCAACAAGAGTGAGATTTGTGATTTGTTTCATGTGGTTCGTACTGCTATATGGGTGCGAGACGTGGACTCTTCGGAAGGATGACGAAAGAAGACTTGAAGCTATGGAGATGTGGTGCTGGAGAAGAATGTTGAAATTTCCCTGGAAAGCCAGAAGAACAACGGAGGTGTTGGTCCAGGCTGGAGTAAGAAAAACCTTACTGTCAGTCGTGAGAGTTTGCCAGCTAGGTTTTGTAGGACATTTTGTTAGGTATGGAGAGCTGGAAGAGCTATGCCTCAGTGGAAAGATGGAGGTTACGGGGAGGAAGAGGAAGAGCGAGAGTAAAATACATGGATGGACTGGTGAAGATAACAGGTGGGCAATGACCAGTTGCTCAAATGACCAGAATGTTGTGAGACAGAATTGTAGCAAACCGTGGTAGCCTACCTTCAACAGGACATGGCACGTGGGTAAGGTAAGGTAAGGTTTAATATCTTATTAGTTTCTCAGCCAATAGAAAATTTGATTTGTATGAATTGCGAGTTTATTAATCAGGGTTGTAGGTATATTCAATCACCATAATGGTGAAGATAACTAATTTACTTGCTTTGACATTTTGTCGTACAGCGTCGTTATCGGTACAAGATAAAAATTACCGGAAATATTGTGAGTATGGATAACAATACGAAAAAAAATTCTACACTATATTGTTTGATAGATAATTTTTATTGGTTGTCTTACCTTAGAGCCCACGAAACGACTGGAAATTGGAGAGTTTTCGATCGTTATAGATACAGATACAGATAACAGAAATGTTGGGACAGCTGGTAAAGTACAAAATTATGTTTTCTTTAAATTATTTACATTTTTTCGTTCGGATTCAAAGTAGCTATCCTCGCCATCTCTTGGAGTGCAAAAAATAAATAAAGTGTAAAGTTATCTTTTCTTTATCCTTTATAGACAAATACATTGTACCATATAATGTTGGGCAAATGCAATTTTTTTTATTATCGTAACATCAAAATGGTAAAAACTCTCACATGAACAACTGATTAGTGATGTTTTGTTGATGCTAATAACAAGATCCGGTAGAAACTGTATTGTGGAGGCCCAATACCCTAACTTCCCAACAGTATTATCAGGTATATTTAGAGAAACGTTCCAGTCAGTTTGTTGCTATTGGATATCAATCAGTCAATCAATCTAGGTGCCGTGCCAGAATTCTGGCGTGGGCGGCAGCCATAACAGCCTTCTCTTGGCGGTTCTTCAGACCCTGAGTGAGCACAGTGGGTCTCCAACCAGTTGCACTTTCTAACCATACCCGGTACGTAGTTCTTTGTCTTCCCCTTGATCTTTTTCCTTCTACACGGCCAGTCAGCACAACCTCTCCAAGCCTCTCCTTCATCACATGCCCTACAAACTGAATCTGCCTATTCACGATAGTCTGTAATAAACATCTATTAGTCCCTGCCTTACGCAGAACATCCACATTGGTTATCCTGTCTATCCATGATACCCTCAACATTCTCCTTAGAAACCACATTTCCACTGCTCTAATCCTGTCTTCCAGACTTTTAGTAGTAGTTCACCTCTCGCAACCATATAGTAGAGTTGACCACACGTAGGAGTTAAGTACCCTAATTCTAGTTTCGATTGTCACACTACTTGACCCTAGAACCTTTTCCAACTTTTTGAAGTTTGTTTTTGCAATACCAATTCTTCTCTTTATTTCCACCTCTGATCTAGTGTCTGCTGAAACAAAACTACCCAAATAAACAAATTGTTCGACTTTCTCAAGTTCTTTGCCCTTAATCAAGATCTTACATCACGTCTCCTTTTTTTTTTTAAATACCATAACAAATGACTTCGTTCTGTTTATCTCCAGACCTTTCTTCTCGCCTTCTTCTACCACTGTATCCACAATCTTTTGTTTTTCTTTACTGTCTGCTATCACTACTGTGTCATTTTCATATCTGATGTTGTTAACATTTATTCCACCAATAGATATTCCTTTCATGTCCATAATGTTTCACATGATCATTTCCGTGTATAGTGAGAACAGGTCAGAAGATAGTATACAGCCCTGTCTCACCACCCTACTTATTTCGATATACTCACTAACTTCGCCAATGAGTCTCACACCTGCCTTTTGTTCCCAGTATAAGTTTTTCAACAGCTCGATATCCTGCCCATCCAGATCTAATTCTTCCAGGATTTTAAACAAAGACTCGTGTCTAACTCAATCAAAGGCTTTCACACAGTCAATAAAACAAACTTGTACTTCTTTTTCCATACTAATTGCTTTCTCTGCTAATATTTTCAGTACGAAGATGGCATTTCTTGTGTCCGTATCGGCTGTGAAACCATACTGTTATTCTGCTACCTCTCCAACTGTTCGACCCCACAGCCTACCTAGAACAACTCTAAGAAACAGCCTTGTTAGCTTTGTCATTAAGCTGATTGTCCTGAAAAATTCACATTTCGTAGCCCCCGTTTTCTTGAGCAGAGTGATAAAGATAGATATACACATCTCTGGAAAATGACCTTCCTCATAGATTTTATTTGCTAACCTTGTTATTTGTTCAATTCCAAACTCTTCTAGTGTCAAGATTGTTTCTGCCACAACCCCACCCGGGCCCCCAGCTTTACCTCTTTTCATGTTCTTTACAGCTTTTTCTATTCCACTTTCAAAATCGGTTTGCCTCCTTGTTTCTGGGAAATATTTATTTCTCCTCTGTTATCAGCAAACAACTCTTCCATATACTCTTTCCATCGATGTAACATTTCCTCATGATTTTCCAAAATACTTCCATCATTTGCTTCAATGCAGCTTGGTGTAACACTCTTTGTACTTGAGATTACCAGTTGCACCATGTTATGAAACTTCTGTGGGTTGGTCTTCTACATTCGTTCTAGCTCTTCGCACTATTTTGTATACATACACTTTTTTACGCACCTCCCTGTTTAATCTGTCATATTCTTCTGACCATCTCTGGTTTGAAGAGATGATAGCTTAATTGGTTAACATCAGAACTCAAAAGTTCTAAAAATTACGGACCAAGTACCTGGTTATCAACTTTTTCCAAAATTCTTACATCAATGCTTAGGGAAAAAATGTAACCCTCCATTGAAAGAGAAAGGAGATGAGGTTCACATGGACGCACAGAGGAGCTACTGACAAGTCCTATATTGATGGAAAACTACCTAAGGAAACATCGAAACTTATTTTTTTATTTATTATTTATTTTGTATTTTTATATTCATTTGAATAAATAAATATATGGACCAAATATAAACAAAAACAGTTATATGTGTCTTCAGACAAAAGTCCTTGAATATATTACGTGTGTTGCGTATTTTTGCAAATTCCGAACCAGAAATAAATTTCTACATTTCTTTATTTTTTAACTATTTTCTTCTCATCACCATTCTGGTGTAACCTCTACCAGCACGCATTTTGGTATTGCCATCTAGCTGTATGGCTGACAAATAATTTTCTTTCATAAAAATACGTGTTGTTACAAATCTATGGTCTAAAGATGAATACCTGTAAAAATGTTGCCTTTTAAAGTGATTTGAACCATTACAATGTTGTTGTTATACCTTGGTCTGTACGCTAAACTGCATACAAGCCTTCATTGACACAGTTAATGTATACTCACAAGTATACAAACTGTATTAGTTGGTTGAATTAGAATATTACGTATAAGATGTTTTCTGTAAGCTGATATAACTGATTTAATGGGTATTGTGCTATCACCACGAGCCTCTTCCTTGAAGAGGCCACTTTGTTTTATTGGGCTATATTCAGACCGATGATTTTTGAATTGGGATTTTCGTTGCAGATGCAATGCAAATCTAAATTCAGAAATCATGAAAATGATGAGCAAAAAACTGCGAAAGAAGAAAACTATTAATCAGGTGAAACCCTAGCATTATGTACTCACTTTTGACTACAATGGTTTCTAGTGTTTTGCCAGAAATTAAGGGAGTGTCGGATCGTTAAGTTACACCTTCAAAAAGATGGGATTTTCCCTCTTTGAATTTACATGTATTAAGAACTTCACAGCTATTTTCATTATAACATACTCTTAGCTCAGTTAGCTGTTACACAATCTTTTTCAGTTGGTAAAATATTGAAAGACTTTCTACAATAAATCTGATAATTCTCATCGCTTGAAAGCTTAGCCGGTTGGCATCAGGCCGATCACTAGAGAGAAAAAAGACTGAAAACCTTCAGTCTATAAGCGCGAGCATAGTATTTTATTTATTTTATTTTATTTTGTTACTAAGCAAAGAAGTATCTATAAAAAAACTCTGAACTTCACTTAATACATGGATGGGTGGCCATTAGGTCTGCATTCAGCTCAGTTTCAGAATTGACCAACTTATTGTTCTATTACACAATGGAGCATGCGTACAGGGCACGCATTATAGACTAGGCTATTATTATGTAAATTGTCTTTAACGAAAAGATAACTCGTCCAAGAATAAGAGCAAGGAAAATACAAAGATGTAGAAGCGCGTTAATACTTGCTCGCGCTTAAAACCCGAAAGTAATACAGCAGAGCCATTCATGATGCCAGGATTCCCAATCAACAAAAGAGAAAGGTTATCCAGAACATTTGTTTGCGACAATAACGTATCTCTTATAATGAGAGATTAAATATAGCTAATATTCATTTATTTATAACGCAACTGGGTATGTGAGATCCATTAATTTGGTAAATTTATTCTTAAGTAATATGTTGTTAGTTATTTGGTTAACGCCTTTTGTTTTTTTAGACGGTTGCACCCAAACTGGAAACTTTAATGAGCAAGCAGAGCTTGATCTAACTTGTGATCCGAAGGAAGAGCAACGGACGTCGTTAGGGACGGATTTACTTTCTACGTTTGAAGACCCAGGGCGTAAAAAGCTAAAGCTAATGGATGAAATGGGTGGTAAGAAATACAATATTACCCTTCTGTCTATATTGTTTCTTTATTTGCTGCGTTTTGTTCTAATTATGTACAGTGTTTCATTTATTTTGCTAGGGCCATAGCTCAGTAAGGGAAATAAATGAGACAAGTTAAATTTTGTTAGGCATTGTGTCATAAATATGATATAGCTAAGAATATTTTTTTGATTATGGTTGCATTGACCCCAATTTTCTAATTTCCTGGTATCGAAAGGAGAAATGTAATATCAGACAAAATACTTCTTATATATATATTGATCTAAATAGTATCCTCTGTATTATGGTGGTAAAAAGAATTTTTTGTTAGGCCAAACATAGAGGATACTATTTAAAACAATAAAAGCTTGTTATTGTCAAAATATGATATTTTATTTCCATAATGCAAATGTGGCATAATAATTTAAGGCTCTTTTGTTATTGGCGACATTAGCAGGCCCTGTATTGTTTAGTCTCTTTTCGAGTTACGTGGTATTTGTTCGACATGTTTTTCGATCTCCAACAAACAAGAAAAGAGAGGAGGAGAAAGAAGGGGGGCAGAGAGAGACAGATAGACAGACAAAATTCAGTACATTGGATTTTGACCCAAGCTATTTGTGAACTTTACCTTCCTCTTTTTGATAAACTGCCCCTCCTTAAAACGATACATACAAAGTAAAATTTAAAGTTTAGGCAGGAGAAAAGAGAGGATCACTCAGTGTCACACTAGGATTCGTCAAGAACTTGTAAAAACGTTAGTTGATATATAGCCGCTTTCCAATAAAACTGGGGCGCTTTTTCAATAAGAAGTCAAGCTAAACCAATAGAAGGAATTTTTGTGTTAGAAATTTGCTAAAGAATAGTGCAGTTTTCTGTATATAATTAAAAATCTATGTCACGTGTAGCTAACAGTCCTGCACTGTAAACGTTTCTTTAAAGGTCAGGGTACAGTAGGACTATCATGCGTGGAAGTCACCCAAAACTACCTGAAACTTTGCGGTGCAGAACTGGGAATAACCAAAGGTAACTTGCATTAAATGTTTGTTATGCTCTTCAATGTTTTGTGAGTTTTGTAAAGATTTGCTATTACTAGTGACTTTTCATTATTAGTGACTAGGTAACTTGCAATTAATTTTCACTGAAAACAGAAAAAAACCACCCCAGGATGGTAGAGATTTTATTTCCAAAAGGAGCATAGCTTTTTAGGCGAGTATTGACAATCATTAGAGAAAAGAACGCTCAATCCTTCCTGTTGTAAATTACATCATAGGAAAGAGATCTCTGTGAATTTGTATTTAGCACCTGATGGAACATGGCATCGAAGTATGCAAGTAGGTTAGTGGGATGTTTTGAAGTATTTCTTTTTGTGGTACTCTAGAGGATTCGTAAGTCTAGCTTGAATTGTTTTAAATCTTTGTTTCATTTTTGCATCTTGAAAATTTATAAATAGTAGTGTGTGCTCTACTATGAAGAATATATTTTACTCCGGAAGTCACGCAGTTCCTGGTATTGTATAATACGGCCTTCGCCTGGTACTGATTCCTGCTTGTAAGTCGAGCTATGTTTCGAGAGATACTTCTCCCATCGTCAAACTCACAATGGGAGAAATATCTCTCGAAACGTAGCTCGGAAAAAGCTTACGACTCATGACATGATAAAATAAACAGTTGTAAGCAGTGCCTGTTCATAAGAGGATTTCCCTTTTTGTTTGAGGGAGCCATAGCTTCTCCGCCTGTAAAACATTTTCTTCGATAGAACCATTAAGTTTTGTATTCATTCGTGCAAGTCAAGAGAATAAGAAGAAAAACGTTTTTGTCGCTAAAGAAAACAACAACAGAGCTGTTGCTGGGTTTTTTTATTTATGGAGTGGTATGTCCCTTTATTTTCCAGCAAACGTAACTTTTTCCCTCAATGCCCTAGGAAAATCCTAATGCATGAAACTTTTATTAATATTGATGTTATTTGCACTGGATTAAGAGGGTAAATGTTGGGGTTTTTCTTTCCGTTTTGCATTTTAGTTAAGCATTACTTACGCCTCTTGAAGTGTAAGACAATGTGGATTTAAGGTGGCTTTGCTAATGTAAGTTGCTAAATTCACTGAAATTATCATGTCCTTATAATTTAGGGCGTGGTATATGTTTTGGGGAGCAGCTTTATGGTTTCCTGAAAGAGGTATTATTGTTTCAGTGTATGAGGCTTGTAGCTCCTAGAATGATTTAGCTGCCTTGTTTCATATTAAAGTCAACACCTATATTAACAACTGATGACATAAATAGTGCACTCTTGTGTCACTTCAATAAATATAAAAAGAATAAGCGCTCCACAGATTTAGCGACTTATGCCAAGTAATATAGGGAATTTTTACCTTAAGCAAATACACATGTCATTGGAATGGGAAATAATACTCTACAGAACCAGTGTTTGATTCTTGACGCCCATTGTTATACATCAGCATCGTGCAGAAAATCTCATTTGTAGATATTAATAAAATACTTAATAAAATTACTTACAATATGAAAATCATAATAAGATGTATAAGAAATAAATATCTAAAAACTTAATGCACTTGATTAAGGAAGTTTGATTGTTGACGCCCATTGGTATACATCAATATTGGAAAAAAACCTCAGTTGTTAGGTATTGGTAAAATACGGGTTAGAAAAACCTTGACCAAGATTTTATGAATTTTTAAACTCCTGTGACCGTAACTTTACTACTAATCAGGCAGGGCTGCCATATAAAGAGTAATAACTCTGGTAGGAAAACCCCAAGACGATGATAAAAAAGCATATGGCTGTTAATTTTGATTTCTTACTCTTGTCAAACATCTTTTTTTTCAGACCCAAGAAACTGGACCCCACAGCATGTTTGCCTTTTCTTTAGTTGGCTTCTTAAAACCCAACAGTTGTCGGGCATTGACTCAAACCAGTTTAAAATGAACGGTGTTGAGTTGCTTAACTTATCCAAGGAAGATCTCATCCGACACTTTCCAATTGAGGTAGTTGATATTCTGTGGACGCAGCTAGGGGCCCTTAAATACGGTAAGTTGATATTTGTATTTCTAAGTGTGTTCTTACTTGTATATGAAAATTCTGTAAAGGATACAACGATACTTACATCTTTTAACTTTATTCACTATTCTGAAATGTGAAATTGGATTCAACAGATATTAGAGTGGAACTCAGCCTCAACTTTTTAGTTACCAGATGGCTTTGCGATCCTGTTCGCTCTTCTTCGCTCAGTGTATTTTAAATGGTTTTTTCCTCCAAACGTTTGTCTTTAAATGTTGACATTAACACACGACTTTAATTTTAACGTAAATCAATGAAAACATTTTTTGAAAATTACTGTGTTTACTATTGGCTTTTGCGCCGCCGTGGCTTAAAAAATAGAAGAAAAAAAGCCATTGGTTAGCGTCAGGAAGGGAAATCTGGCCAAGAAATTCCTCACTGCCAAAACAAAGTCTTTCTGAAGGGTACCGTCTGGGCCCCAATTGCTGGGGAAAATGGCGTTAAAACTGAAAATTTCAAAAGCAAACAAAACCCCAAAAAACTATTGGCTTTTACCTTGTGACCTTCGGGGCCTATTTTCACAAATTGTTTTTAACGTAATCCTGTCAATTTTAGAATTACTGGATATTTTAGCATAAAAGTCATTGTGTTTAGAGTGGAAAGAAAATATTTGTTGTATATCTTGTTTGTTTCAAATGCTTATTTTATCAGATATATAAAAGGTAACGTTTTTATTCCCTAAATATCAAGGAATACTATTTGGTATCCAAAGGAATTTAACAATAAATTCCATTAACTTCACAGTTCTTGTCTATTAAGTTCTTTTACCTTGCATGAAGATGTATATAATGAAACTTAGAATGATCTACAAACTTGAATTTCGATTTTTTTAAATTTGTATTTCTGATTTCATTTAACTTCCCATAGTTGCGGAGACCCCAATTTTCTCATTTCATCCTAACCTCATCAATCTTTTCATTTCTCATAGTTTCTTGTGTTGCATGAAGATGTATATTATGAAACTTAGAATGATCTACAAACTTGAATTTCGATTTTTTAAAATTTGTATTTCTGATTTCATTTAACTTCCCATAGTTGCGGAGACCCCAATTTTCTCATTTCATCCTAACCTCATCAATCTTTTCATTTCTCATAGTTTCTTGTGTTGCATGAAGATGTATATTATGAAACTTAGAATGATCTACAAACTTGAATTTCGATTTTTTTAAATTTGTATTTCTGATTTCATTTAACTTCCCATAGTTGCGGAGACCCCAATTTTCTCATTTCATCCTAACCTCATCAATCTTTTCATTTCTCATAGTTTCTTCTGATGCATGAAGATGTATATTATGAAACTTAGAATGATCTACAAACTTGAATTTCGATTTTTTTAAATTTGTATTTCTGAGTTCATTTACCTATCCATAGTTGCGGAGACCCCAAATTTCTCATTTCGTCATAATCTTCTTTTTTATCTTCTCATTTCTCATAGTTTCTTCTGTTCCATGGAGAAGTATATAATAAAACTTAGAATGATCTACAAACTTGAATTTCGATTTTTTAAAATTTGTATTTCTGATTTCAATTACCTACCCATAGTTGCGGAGACCCCAAATTTCTCATTTCGTCATAATCTCTTATCTATCTTCTCATTTCTCATAGTTTCTTCTGTTGCATAAAGATGTATATTAAAAAACTTACAATGATCCACAAACTTGAATTTCGATTTTCCTTTTTTTTTTGTATTTCTGAGTTCATTTGCCTACCCATAGTTGCAGTGACCCTAATTTTCTCATTTCATCCTAACCTCATCAACCTTTTCATTTCTCATAGTTTCTTCTGTTGCATAAAGATGTATATTATGAAACTTACAATGATCCACAAACTTTTAATTTCGATTTTTCTTTTTTTTTTGTATTTCTGAGTTCATTTACCTACCCATAGTTGCAGTGACCCCAATTTTGTCATTTCGTCATAATCTTCTTATCTATCTTCTCATTTCTCATAGTTTCTTCTGTTGCATAAAGATGTATATTATGAAACTTACAATGATCCACAAACTTGAATTTCGATTTTTATTTTTATTTTGTATTTCTGAGTTCATTTACCTTCCCATAGTTGCAGTGACCCCAATTTTCTCATTTCATCCTAACCTTCTCATCAATCTTCTCATTTCTCATAGTTTCTTGTGTTGCATGAAGATGTATATTATGAAACTTAGAATGATCTAGAAACTTGAATTTCGATTTTTACTTTTATTTGTTTTTCTGTTTTGATTAGTGAGTGGCATCAGCAATCAAGAAGTTGAAGAAACAAACACAGCCACAACAACAGGTATCAAAACAGTTAAACCAAGTTTCATTTATTCAATTAAAATAATACCCTTCGATTTCTAACAAGTATTTGTGTAGCATTCATTTAATGTCCAATGAAAGGCAAAGCTTTACTTGTTTGTTTGTTTCATTCCTAAGATTTCTTATCTTATATCCTGTTATTTTTAACTAACTGCCTTTACACAACCTGACACTTGTTATTGAGTTTAACTTAATTTTCTATTTTTGAATCCACTGTTAATTGGAGAAACAAAGGGTGTGGTAATTTTCTGTACCTGTTTCAATTTTCAGGCTATTAATGTTTTGAAATTATTGTTCCAGTTTACTTGTGAGATTGAAAAGATATTTTTATTACGTTTACTATACATTAAATTGACTTTTTTGTCATCAGGTGATGAATTGGTTAATTGATTGATTGATTAATTGATTTATTGGATCAGATAGTTTATTAATTAGGTTATAGATAGAACTTGCCGATACATTGGAACATAAGCAGCTTGATCAATGTTAGTAGGAACTATACTGAAGCTGTTGTTCCAAGAGACTGCCGTATTTCGTCGATAATATATCGCCTTCTATTATAAGGCTCACAAAAGTAAGTTTAGAAGGAGAATCAAGCCACACTCCCCTACCCACAGAATTTAGTTTAGGAAAATTTGGTTCAAAAACTAACATTTATTACCTCAGCCAAGTACGTGTGTTTTCTCCCGAGTTTTTCGCTTTGTCTTTCTCTCTGTGTGTCAGTCTATTTGTTTGTTTGTCTGTCAGTTTATTTGCACTATTACTCAAAAAGGTATTTGAAATGTTCATGGTACCAAAAGGAAGAACTGGTTGAATATTGGTATTGATCGAAATTAACGCTGGATCAAGGGTTTTTGTGAAGTATTCTTCATCATTGTGATATAGGACATTTTCAGCATAGATCAATATAACTCTACAATAAAATGTACATTTCCTGACGAGTGAGTAAAATCACGAAACAGCCTTGTCGAAATGGATAGTGTAGTTTTTTTATTCTTTCCAACTTATTATATCTTTTATTACGCTCTGCATTTATGTATCGAGCACTCTAATACGGTTAACCGAATCGAATGTAC
>RDPX01000219.1:666425-676643 GCA_003991215.1 Morbakka virulenta
TCCTGACGAGTGAGTAAAATCACTAAATAGGCTTGTCGAAATGGATAGTGTAGTTTTTTTATTCTTTCCAACTTATTATATTTCTTTTATTACGCTCTGCATTTATGTATCGAGCACTCTAATACGGTTAACCGAATCGAATGTACTATATATATATATATTTATATGTATGTATGTGTTTACATTTAAAGGTGCAGAAATTAATAATAAAACATTTTTGTATATAATACTATGCAAGGTAAAGTAAGCAAACAAGAACAAAGTTTGTATAACAAATATTTTTATAACAAATCTTCCTTTTCAACACCAGCAGTGTGATTACTCCAGTTTTTAGTGGTTTTATTAAGGAATATGTTTTCGTTTAGGTTTTACAGGCATTTGAAGTCGATTTGACATGGACTCAATTAGGTTTATCCAAATTTGTCTGATTTTATCAGCATGAAATCTGTTTTTGTGATTGCTCCAAATAGCTTTGTCTTTGTTATGCAGCCATGATTCACAAATTGTTTCTTACAGATTGCCTACAAATTCTCAGTGGGGATGAAGGACGGAAAAACTCCCTGACCTGAAACTTTTATCATGTTTTCCAAAGAATATGTCTTTACAATACGAGATGGGGCTGAGTTGTTTTTTTAGTTAATTTAAAATGTTTGTTCTCCCATAAATGAAAATAAAATAAGTAATTTTAACTGAATCTATTGGAGTTCTTTTCTGTATTGCCCATTTGAAAAGAATGTTACATGTATATAAGGAGTCATACCGATTTCTCAAATTTTTTTTTGTGGCTCATCTCATCGATAATAAGTAAGGAGTTCAAATTAAGAAGTTTTTGAAATAGGTATAACACCAAGAAAAAGGACTCAAATTTATTCTTTATGAGAACATCAACATAATACAAAGGATATGGCGGGAAAAATTATGTTCAGCCTTGGTCCTGTAAACAAGTTTTTTTAAAACGAGATTAAAACGAGATTAAAACGAGGAACAGGATTAAAAGATATAAAGAGGAAAGGTAAATGCGGTAGGAAAAGGAAAACAAGAGTAAGAGACGATATGAAAGGGAGAAAATTGAAGCCAAGGGAAACAAGTGATGACTTCAAAAGGGGTTTGCTGGTCAAAGGTGTAAATTTGTCATCATCCACTATACGGAGACTTCTCCTTAAAAACGATGGAGGCCCATGAAGCCAGTTAAGAAGCGATTCATTGCCTGAAAAATGAAACAAAAAGATACAACTGGGCAAAAAATATATTGACTGGACGAAAAGTGATTGCATCAAAATGCTTTTTCCATGTAAAAGCAAATTCAAGGATGTTCAAGGATACACCCAGCGTTTTTCCAGGCGCTCTGACGGTGAAAGATTTTGTCAAGAGCATTCGCTGCAGACAGTTAAAATCCAGAACATGTTTGGGGGTTGTTTTTAGCAAATGGCACAGGTCCTCTGGTTCTAATTTTAGTAATTATTAATAGTGAAAAGTACTTGAAGATTCATGACTGCTGTTTCAAAGTATATTGACAAGTATGGTCCCAATCCTGTTTTTCAACAGGGCTCGTCCCCGTGGCACACATCTCGTATAGTAAGGATACATTTTCCCGGACCTTAATTCCACTGGGAATTTATGGGGTACTTGCAGGAAACTTTTTCGAATCATGACTGGACAACAAAGATGACGTTCTTGAAAATTCTGAACTTTATGGACTCAAATAAAGCCACAGATGTAACAGCGTTATCGTGTCTTGAGTCGTAAGCTTATTCTGGGCTACGTGTGGAGAGATACTTCTTCCATGCCACGGATGTAATAGCGTTATCATGTCTTCAGTCGTAAGTTTATTCTGAGCTACGTCTGGAGAGATACTTCTCCCATGGCCAGGCTACTGAAATGACTGGATACGACTGTTTTGTGCCTTGGTAGTGTGGACCTAACGTGTAGACCGAAATCTAGTTGTTTTGAGGAGTGACGCCATACCTATGTTGCGCGTATTGTATTTGTTGTGTATCTTTCTTTAGTACTGGGAGTCATATTTCTTGAAGGGTGTAGGATATACTGTTGATGTGATTGCTATGCTGTATGGAATGGGTTGATTTTTTTATTTTTCTTGTTGTTGTGTTGATTTCCTTATCTATAATCATTTTATTTTCCCAGTCAAAGGTGTGATCTTGTGTCCAGCAGTGTTCGGCTTTTTCATGATTCTTGGTGTCACCTTTCTGAACAGCTCTCTTGTGTCATTTTTCGCTTTGACCCAAGGAACGCGTTTATTCATGTGATTTAAGAGAGCCTTACACAAAATTACTGGGCCTAATCATGAAGATAAAGAACCTCTGAAACGTATAAGTCTGCCTTACGTGAAGAACACCAGTGAACACCTGAGATGAACTCCTTGACAACACAACATTCAATGCTCTTTCATTACTACACCCACCTTAGGGAAGGTTCTTTCAAAACCAAAGGACGCAGTCCCACTTGACGAGAGGAATAACGTAGTTTACAGACTACTATTTAAGGACTGGCCTGCCTCCTGCATTGATGAGTCAAAGCGTTCCTTAACTCATGACATAATAAAGCTCTTACCTTTAAAGATGACGTTGTTTGAGGTAATTACAAAAGTAGGGTTTCATGATGAGAAAACAAGAAAAATTTGCAAAAGTCTGATCGATTCAATTTCAAATCAAGTTCAGATGCTACTAAACAACTTCTTCTTACTAACCTGTATTTTCTGCCCTAGTTATCTTTGTTTCACCCTTATGAAGGCATTGAACTTCGCTGAATCATCGTTTGTATTGTAAATGCGCGAGGGTTCCAAAAGCTTTGTACATCAAAGGGGCATCATTGACATTACAGTGTTTTTCCCCTGTACTTGTTCTTTCACTTTAGCACTGACGTGGTACTTAAAGAAATTCCAGGTTAGCATTTGTTTTGAGACAGAAAACTGACTGTGCAAACTCGATCCAGACCCGAAGCTGCTCTTCCATTCATTGATTGGATGGCGCTGCAACAGCGCCAGAGACGGTTTTGAACCCTGTCTTGACTTCAAGGAATGACTACATTGGGCATCGTCTATGCCCGTTTTGTCTTTTTTGTTTCCACACACTGAGCCCTGATTTTTCTTATTTGGTTGTTTTTAATTGGTATACCATTGGCATTAGCAATCCTTTAGGGGCCGAAAATTGTATAGGTACAGGTGATTCTTATTCAAGCTAAATGAAGTTGCATACTTTTACCTCCAAGTTACTCCGCAGTTATTTTGGGTCGTTGTTCGCCTTCTGGTTGTCAGATTGGATCGCCGTAGAAAATTTGACCACCAACTGCGACATTCGGCATAGTGAAGTTCTTAATTTTTATTATTTTTTTGTACCATTTTAATAAAACATTTGTTTAGCCCTGACAGAAATCAGTTTGCAGAACACAAGACGTTTCTTTCTTACAAATACAATTCTATCCATCTTTATTGGTGGATAAACAGGACTTACTCTCAGGACAAAGCATTTTTGTTTTTTGTTCGCTGGGCCCAAAAACCTTTACGATCTACATATTTGTACAATATGAGCAAACCATTAGTTTTAGTTTGCCCATTAACGTCGAACTACTCTTCAGTTTTAAACCGTAATATCGCTTTACGATTTGAAAATATTTTTACCACACTCAATAACCTCCAGTTTCAATATCCGACCTATACTTGCCTTTTACTCATTTCAAAAGACAAAAAATTTTAGCATAAAATTCTGTTTTGAACCACTAAAGGTACCGAAGTAAAGTGGACTTGAAGCGACATCCCTTTTTCCCCCGTTCTTTTCCCTTTCTTTTCGTCTGTTGTGAAAGTAAGATAATGAAGCTGTAGACAAGATTTTCAATCTTAGCACATTCGTGTTTAAAAAACCATTGAAGTACTTACCAAGGAATGGAGCTTTAAGCAACTTTTTTTAAAATATATATTTTAAACCCCACAAGACCCTCTTTGAAAAGTGCATATAATGTTAAAATGGTAATCCTGTGGCAAATAAATATTTCTTAATAAATAAATAAATAGTGAACACCGGACTGGATTTGAAAGAGTGCCTAATGCTATGTGGCAACATGCTCCACCATCTGAGCTATCGGCGCTTGCCCTTCACTTGTTTTGTCATTTGGTTTTTTTAATGTCTAGTCGATTATATTTTCACCAGTGACAGACAATCAATAAAATTTGTTTTTCAAAAGATTTGGAAAAGCAACGTTTCACTGTTGGATTAGGTCACATGTCCAAAATGAAAAGAAACGTTTTGTTTAAAAACCGTTAAAGCATTGTTGAGGGAACAGAGCTTTAACTAACTTCCAAAACCTTGGTATACTATGGATGTAATTATTTAGAAAATATCAATTACGCGTTTTTAATAGTATAAAGTTATTTTATTTGTGCTACAACGAGCTTACCATAAATTTATATCCCTGTGGGAATTCGTCATATAACTGTCAGCTTTTTTAGCAGTCTATGTGACCGCCTCTCTTTAAAGTGGATGTCACATCGCATAACCTCATACGTGTGAGGTGATGTGCAGCCAGCAGTTTTTCTTGTCAAGTCATGGCACCTAAATGATTCTATATGGAGCTGATTTTATAATTGGCCGAAATTTATGTACTTGGTATTGACGTTAAATGGCATCCTTTTGTGGAATTTCGAGGTAGGAGAATGAGATTACTCTTTGACACAATTACATCCAATTCAACCTTTGGAAAGATGTAGCGCTTGTAAGCCTGTCCCGAGAACTTAAAATACTAGGTCGACATACGATGGGGTTTAGTTGTTTCATATCCTCCCGATTGCTGTGTCTTTCTAAGAGTATTTGTTAGACTAACGCAATGATCTGCCGATTTTGATGACTTCGTAGAAGACCTTTTTAAGTGTGCGGAGCCCAACCTTTGATAGGCACTTGTTTTCTTCTTAGTTAAGCGTATTAAATTAAGCAGTTTCCCGTTTGCTGCTTTCCAACTGGTAGTAAGAAGCCTGAACTTCTTGGTAGCGTCTGGTGAGGCTGCGCTATCAACAGCTGAATCATATCAGGGTAGATGTAGTGCCTTGTCGCACACATGGATTGGTGACCCTACTGCATTTTTTAAAGAGCAATCCTGAGGGCGCAGTTATTAAGCTACCAGCTTTTAACTGGAGTGGAGTCTTACAACTTTTCATTAGCTCAGTCTCTAACGTTGGTGATTGATTATTTTTTTAAATTTTATTCCTATTAATCACCCTTCTTTGCTTGACCTTTGTCTTGTTTCCGATTTTAGTCTATTTTCAGTCTCTATTGCCCATGCGCTTGGCAACTCAGACAATTTAGTGCTTTTTTTTCAATCAATCTTAGTCGATGCTCTTTATTTGACCTTTGCGTGTTTTCAACCCTGGTCTATTCTTGGCTTCTTCTCATGTTAACTTGACCATTTAGCACTCTTTTTTTATCTGAAACATCCTCATCACGCGCATCTCCACTTTTCGTGATTTTCTCACTGGTATCCTTTGGAAATACTTCTTTTTCTTTTATGCTGAGGAGTGTGCTTCTGAAGTCTTGCTCTGGATTCAGCCTGCCGTAGATGCATTTGTGCCACATCGTCGAAACTGGACAAAGTAACATTCTAGTCCACGGTTGTCACCTACCTGTACTGAAGCTATAGCCCACTGCAATCACTTTTTCAACGATTTTCAATGTGTTGGCTCTTCTACTGAACAGTTGTTAACTGCTGCCAGAAATCTTTCTGAAAATGTTTATTTGAGGCGTAAGTCACCTGTGCTGAAACTACGAAAAGCCNCCTTTGGAAATGCTTCTTTTTCTTTTATGCTGAGGAGTAGGCTGTCTGAAGTCTTGCTCTGGATCAGCCTGCCGTAGATGCATTTGTGCCACATCGTCGAAACTGGACAAAGTAACATTCTAGTCCACGGTTGTCACCTACCTGTACTGAAGCTATAGCCCACTGCAATCACTTTTTCAACGATTTTTAATGTGTTGGCTCTTCTACTGAACAGTTGTTAACTGCTGCCAGAAATCTTTGTGAAAATTTTTATTTGAGGCGTAAGTCACCTGTGCTGAAACTACGAAAAGCCGTATTTCCACATAAAAGCGTGATACTAATGAATTTTGGAGAATTATAAACAACGTTTTAGTGAAGCTTAATCCACTATCCGTCTTCTTTTTGATGGCTTCCACGTATTGCCTTCTCTGAAAGATAAGAGCCTCTGGCTCGTCCATAATTTACTCTTCGGTGCTTTAGTTATTTCATTGATCTCTGAATGACACGTCACTCCGCTGATGCAGTCATTTATTTTCCTAATCCGTTCACTGCATTTTGCACAGACAGCATCTCTGTTGTTGTCCGTTAGAAGTGTTCTCCTGAGCTTTCTTTATTCCTCTCCTAACTTTTTAGTAAATGTCGTTCTAAATGTCTTGCACCTGTGTCTCCTGTCTTATTTTCTTGTGGAGACCGATTTGATTATCGTAAGTATCGCCCTATCAGTTTGCTCCCAATCTGGAACAAGATGTTTGAACGAGCGATAAAGGATCACATTATCTTGCATTGGTCCCCCTACCTCTTTTCCAATAAGCAAAATGGTCTCCTTAAATCTCGATCCACAGCAGACGTCCACTCTCATTACTGAGTGACAGGAAGATCTAGTATTCTTCCTTCCAGTATAAAGTAGTATCACAGCATTTTCGCTAAACTTTTAAATATTATAGAATCTTTCTTGAACAATCGTACGATCACAGATGTCATTGATGAACTATCAGTCTTCTTCTACATTCACCGTGTATTTCGGTATTCCTCACACCTTAATCTTGGAAACTATGTTATTTCTTCATTTTATTAATGGACTCTTCACACATGCATTGAGAGTTAAACGTGGTCTTTTGTTAATCTAGGATTGCTGGCAAAGGCACTGAGGTGGTAGCTATTAGGGACACAGACCCAGTAGTCACCCAGCAAGATCCACGTTTGCGCCAATATACTCGTTAAGCAGAATTTTGCCGTCATATTTACTGTGATTTGCACTAGTTTATTTCACACTTTTTATTTTTAAGGTTCGGACACTCACTCCTTAACAACGATTGCATTACATAACTTAAGTACTGTTACGGCGACAAACGTTCCCGTAGTACCGTCAATTGCAGACACGTTGCTAAAGTCAACACAAAGTAATCCGGGGGATATGACGTTTATCACGAAGCCAACACTAAATCTTACGAAAGAAAGTCAAGGTAAGCTATGAACAACAGTATTTTTAATCGCTGTCACAACAGTTTGCTTTTACCTTTAAGATGGTGTACCAGTAGTCATATTTCACCATGACAATGTTATACTGGTGGAAGTGTGAAGTTCATGATAACAAGACGTTGGAAAGGTCGAGTAGGAGTTGAAGGACCAGGAATATAAAAGGGAATAACATTTGTAATGGGTGGGCAATCTGGTGGCGCTGTATGTAATACAAAGGAAAACTCTCTGTTAAGTTTAAATCTTGGCAGGTCTCGGGTGGGCATGTATGCGTCAGGCAAATAAAATAGTGCATAGTAGTTATATTTTAGGATAGAAGATGACAACTGCAGTCAGTTATTCTTGGGCATTGCTTTGATGTTGTTAACTTAAGTATTGGCGAAAGATAGGAGACAAGGGTTATAACCTATAAAATTAGTCCTTTAGTGGATTATTTACTGTGAAAAAATTATGGGCCAGTATTTTAGAAAGGTTCAAAGGCTTGAAGAAACGGCAAAGAATGAAGAACCTTAACTAGTACTTTCTACACATTAAGAAATAAAGAGTTTTTTAATAAAACCCGTAGTAGTCAACGGGTTTGTGGAAACTCGCAAGCTTTTCAAGTAGCTGAGCTTCTGATTTTGTAAAGAAATGACTAATTTATATTGAATTGGTTATAAATTAGTATATTATTAGAGTAGTACTACTCCAACTACCACTAGTACATACTACAACAACTACTAGTACATACTACAACTACTAGTAGTACTACTAATACTACTACAGCTGCTGGCACAACTATAGTTACCTATGCCACTACTGGTACTATGCCACTTCATCTCCAACTCCTCAATGGTCTTCCCTGCTCTTTACTATTGTAAACATTTCCACCCGTTTCTTGTCTTACTTTCTTCTCTTATCGCCTCTGGTTTTGTTATAGTCTTGCTTTTCGTAGCTCTCCAAATTATTCACAACTCATTGTCTTTCCTTAACTTTCAGCACGCTTTATTCTGTCTATCAAAACAATACATTGTTACTTACTTACAGTGCAGCTTCATTCTTTAGCTGTTCCTCAAGTTTCTTTCCATAAATCAACACTGGGGCGATTATTTTTTCCTAAATCTTGGTTTTAAGCTTTCCAGGTATTTTTGTGTTTTCACTTCGCCAGTATCCCTCCACTTCTTCCGCCCTGTCTTTGCAAGTGGTGGCATATAACCAACGCAGTTTCTACCTTCGTTAAACATTGACCCCATATGCCCACTCCTCTTAATTTCTTTATGTGTTCTCTACTTACACCATTCACCGCTTACACTTATTAGGTCTCTCTTTTGCCCCTGGTTTTTGTTGAACGCTAGTCAGAAGACCTATGCCGCTGCTGTTGCTANGATTATTTTTTCCTAAATCTTGGTTTTAAGCTTTCCAGGTATTTTTGTGTTTTCACTTCGCCAGTATCCCTCCACTTCTTCCGCCCTGTCTTTGCAAATGGTGGCATATAACCAACGCAGTTTCTACCTTCGTTAAACATTGACCCCATATGCCCACTCCTCTTAATTTCTTTATGTGTTCTCTACTTACACCATTCACCGCTTACACTTATTAGGTCTCTCTTTTGCCCCTGGTTTTTTTTGCACGCTAGTCAGAAGACCTATGTCGCTGCTGTTGCTATTCAGTTACTTTTGCTATTAGCAATTTTACCGATTTGCGTATACTTTTGAATAGGCAGTTCTCTGCAGTTTAGGGATTGTTTTTGATCCAGTATTATTGATGAAAATAAGGCCATTAAAACTGAGACCTTGAACTATAGACGTAGTAATGAAATAAAACCTGAAATAGCAACATTTATTGTCGCAACCTGAAAGATATGAGATGAAATTGATTTGGATCATGAAAGTTCCTGACATTGTAGACTAAGTAATAGCCATGGATACAGGAAATTTATCATGTCGTAAGTCGTGAGCTCTCTCACCTTTTTCTGTGCGATACGTCTCCCATCGTAAGAGTAGTGGTGCCTTGGAGTTTTATTCAGGAGTGTAGCCATACATATCTTGTATCTTGTGTTTTTTGTGTTTTCTTAGTGCTAGAATCCATATATCTCAAAGGGTGTAAGATATATTGTTGATATGCTAACATACTAAGGAATGGATAATTCCTTTTATTTTTTTTCAAAAAGGTGACTCCCCGTCACAAAATTAACAAAACACTTCTGAAAAGATTTACAGACAAAGAAACTAATACAACAACAAAAACTATAAAAATGTGTTCTCGACACAAGAAGAAAGGAATATAAGAAACGGGATAATTTAATGCAAAAAATGACATAATACTTAGGCAATAACTTAATGATGAAAGATGTAGAAATAAATTCACGACTTACTCAGAATTTTATGTCTAATAATTTAATAAGAATAATTTGGTACACACGCATCTTATTATCATCTGTCTAATAGTACATTGCAAGATATTAATAATTTTTTCGAATGAGTCGAATGGTTCACTATGATGCGCACGTGATGTGGTTTAACCCGCCCCACTTTATTTTGATTTGTCTGTTCCAGAAACTGAAGACGAAGGAGAAGGAAAATGTGGCTCCGCACTGCAGAGATCAAATATATTAAGTATGTTATTTTCGTCTTGTAATTCCTCCACTTTATCCGTCAGTGTTTTCTAGAGAGTCGTTATGTTTTCCATTATAACTATACAGAAGCTAAATATATCGTTTCAGCCGGCTATGCCACCAAACTTCACTTTTTTCTTCGTTGTAACTATTTGTGATTGAAGCTTTTTGTAGTTGTTGATGGTTGTATGGTTATGCATGGTATCGTTTTCTTATTATCGACATTGTAATACGTCGGTAATGACAATTGTAATTGTTACCTGGATTGGGATTGAACAGGTGTTGCTTAATTTTCTTTGGTGGTGAATTGCATGCAGCTTAACTTGACAGTATGGTAACTACAGATTACCGTAATGGTCCGAGTATAAGTCGAATCCGAGTATAAGTTTCCTTCC
>RDPX01000219.1:684743-754859 GCA_003991215.1 Morbakka virulenta
ATATATATATATATATATATATATATATATATATATATATATATATATATATATATATATATATATATATATATATATACACCTGTTTATGGCTGCGGCCGAGCTGTGCTGCTCAAGAAAGATATTACATTAATAAGTTAGGTAGTTTGAAAGATATTTTTATAAGAAGTTAGCCAAAGTTATATGGAGGTTATATGTTAAAGAAAATATTAGTCCCGTTTTTTGTACAAAAAAGGATGCACAATTTTGCAGGAAAAGGTCAAGTTGTTGGAATTTGTTTTAAGTACGTTGCTTTACACAATGTCACAGAATTCATACGTAGGTTGCTTTTTGTAATTTACAATTGAATTTAATGCCATACACCGTAGTCAGTACTTTTCCTAGCAGTACATTATTATTAGTGTTTTTCTGAAAACGTTGAGCTGAAGGTATACGATTTCATTGAGCACGAACAATGAAGGAAGGTATACTAATATACCTAGTTGGTCATGTAACCTAGGAATGGAGAATTGGGAACAAAATGACGATGAAATGAGTCAAAAGAATAGCGTAACAAGTCGAGTGTGTTTTTGGAATGAATAGAATGCTATGTCGTAAGAAGGGAAAGGCACTACGGACAATTTCAAAAGTCATATTTGGTACACAAAACCTCAGTGATATATAGGACCTGATAAAGAAGAGACATAACTCTTGATGTATTACAGAGAATGACCCTAATATAACAAAACGAAACCGAGATATTTCTATAGCTGGTCATAGTCTCATCGTCATATTCTTAAGAGTCTCATCTAGTGTAATATTAATACCTACCGAATTAGCTGCTATTTTCTGGAACATCTTGCTTATTTCTAGAATTTGTTTTTACCAAACTACCATACATCACGTATGGCAGTTTAGCCATAACAGAGTTCGAGATTGACAGAACTTGTCGGGAAGGGAGAAGGTTACTTTTCTATCACCCATTTGCTGAAGGTACCACAAATAACAAGACATTGTGTTCAATAACTGCCTATTTGAGCAACATAATATACGTATATACGTATCGCTATGCAAAATGACCAATCAAAATCCAACTGCTCTGTTCACCATTTAAAATCTACCATAAATTATCAACTACGCCTCAAAGTTGACTTGTTTGCAAAACTCTTATTGGAATGATTGATATACTTACTTTTACTTGTTATGGCGTCCTAGGGAGGATTGTCAACCCGTTCGTCATGCTCAAATCTCATCAGTTGTGTTGCGGCTAGACTAGCGCGATGACATATGTCTTTGGCCAGGTGGAGCGAATGAGTAAATGGTCGCTTACCATTTACTCACCCTGCTAGAAGCTCGAGAGTAAGCTCTTTCTTTCGTACGGTGTGACCGAGGAACCTCAGTCGCCTGTGGAGTAGCTACGATGTTAGTTTTGCCTGAGATCCTAGAGTAGACTTCTTCATTGGTCACAATTTCCTTCCAAGCGATCCGCAGGACTCTGCGATTGCACCAGATTTGAAGCTTTGGATTCTTCTCAACTCATCCTTGTTGTACGTCCATGTCTCTGAACCGTATGACATGATAGACCATATCTTCATTTTCATGAGGTTTCGTTTCAGGACCAAGGGGATGTCCCTGCCTTTCCACATGTTGCCTATTTTCTCAGCCGCTGTTTTTACCATTTTAATTCTTTTCGTGATCTTTTTAGCCTGGTCATAACCGGAGTAGAAAGGACATTCGAGATAGGTGAAGACATCTACCTGCTTGAAGAGTTATCCTTGGTGCTGAATGTTCACCCGATAAACACGACTTTGGTCTTCTTTCTGTTCAATCTCAGATCGAAAGCAGCAGATGCGGTTGCTACTCTGTCAGCTAATTGCTGGAGTTATTCTTCATCTGTAGTGATTAGTACCACATCATCTGCTTATCTGATATCACTGACTTTCTTGCCGCCATTGCAAAATGCTCCTGCCCAGCACAGCCTTTCTCATAACCATCCCACTGTACATGCTAAAGAGAGTGTAAATGTCCTACAGTTTGCACACACCTTGTTTCCGCCTTTCTTAAACAAGGATAGGTAGATAGACAGATGTACAGAAATCGTATGGTCACTCTCCACTCAATAAGATTCTGTCACAAAGGTTCCTAATGAGGCTAGTGATTGCATTATCAGCATCCAAAGTTTTAATGATCTCCGCTGGCAGTCCATCGATCCACCAGGCTTTGATGTTTTTAAGCCTTTTGATCGCTTTTTGTATTTCGCTTTCCAAAGTGGTATGTGGAGACTCTAAATCTTCCGGGAAGTGTGCGGCTCCAGATTGGTCCGGTTACTCCTTGGCGTATAGCGCTTCTGTATAGGGTCTCCATCGCTCTTTGATGTCCTCGATGCCCTGAAGGATGTTTCCCTGATCTTTTATGTCTCTCGATTACAAGTAAAAGGTTTCTTCATTGCTTTTATGCATTTGTATGCATAGGTGTAGTGGTGTGTGTCGTGCTTGTCTTCCAGATCTTTGCAGATACCTTCCAGGTGTTTGTTTTTTGTTGCTCTGATACGCAGTTCTGATTCACCGATTGAGCTCATAATAATGCGTGTGGGCCTCTGGTGAGTTGTGGATGCTGGGCCTCAGTTTTTGACGTTCTTCTATGAGTCTCTTTGGAGATCCGCTTCCTACGTGAATCTCTCCGAATTACTTTTTCTGTTGCCGATGCTAATGTGTCCTTGATGTGCGTTCAAATCCCTTCCCCATTAATGTTGATATTTGGTGTTGTGGTTTTGCTTCTGCTTCCCTGTTGAAAGCCTCCCTACATTCAGCATCATTCCACAGTTTCTGGGTATTCCATTTCATTCTTCTTTGGTATTTCCTGATGCTCTCCAATCTAAACTTCACTCTCAGAATGCTCGATGGTGTGTTGTGATCACTTTTACAGACTGCTCCAGAAAAACCCCTGCAGTTCCAGACAGATGACGTATATCTCGCTTTGATCAGGATGTAATCAATCTCATTTCGTGTGTCTACCCTAGAGTAGATCCATGTGTTTTTCCTTCTCACGTGATGTTTGAAGCTAGTCTTGGCGATGAAAAGGTTATTAGTTAGGCAGAAGTCACCAATGTTTGACTACTTACATTTCGAGTTCCTGTATCATATGATCTGATGATGTCCGATTCGGGGGTACTTCAAATTATGGCATTGAAATACCCCATCACTACTAAGTAGTCACTGCGGCTGATTCTGTGAAAGATGGATTGCAGCGACGTGCACCTCATCATGCACCTCATCATCCTTGTCAAGGGTTGGCGCATAAACCTGGATAACTGCGATATTGATAGGTCTAGCGCGGAGACTTACGGTCAGTATTCTTCCGATGGTAGCTTTGTATCCCATCAAAAACTTTGACATCCTACTACTTAGAAACATTCCTCCTTCATTGTTGTTTGTTTGCTCAGATCAGCAAGACGTTCTTGATATTCATTTCACCACTATCGTTACCATGAGTTTCTGACATTCCGCGTATGTCGCACGTAGGCCGCTCTTCTTCCTTACCGCTGTTGAAGATTTTACAGCTTTTATGCACGCCTCTGATGTTCTATGTGGATATTCTTAGTTTTTCCCGTAGATTAAAGTTCTGGCCAGTAGCATATTTTACACGTCGAACCTGATCATGCACTCTGACGCGCTGAGGGCCAGTCGGGTCCCATTTCAGGTTTGTTCTGTTGAAAGCCGTGTTCATGACGGATGTTCCTGCGTAGTCGAGGTTGGGTCCCGAGTCTCTGCCGTCGGTTAAGCTAATTCAATGGCGGCTTAGCCTCGCCATCCCACAAGAGCTTGCTGGTTATGCGGTTATGCTAGGCCCTTACCGCTGCGGTTCATGACTGCTTATTGGGTATTCGCAGCTAACCTGTACATCTACAGGCCGTCCGGTTATCTACAACCTGCCGACACACTGGACAGCTACAGGTTACCCCCAGTGATTAATATATGTAAACGCGATATATAAAGAGGTATATATTGCTTAAGAAATACACTCAAAGTGGTAAGATTGATCCTCCAGTAGGTAATTGATTTTTTTTTCAGATTATTTCAGACAATAGTTCTTCTCAGACGCCCAAGGTCTAATATACCATTGTACTAAATGTTTCTGATTCACTTCACTGCAAAATTACATGGCGTAAAGCTACTCACGTTTTTCCTTATATATTGCATAGGACCACTTGTTCGAACTTACACAGGAAGTATTAATATTATCAATCACCTCTCTTTTTAAACAAAAAGATTGTGCGTTTATGTTACAAGACAACTGTTTTAAATTGTAACTAGAAAATATCAGAAAATAGAGAGATTTGCACCTTAATTCAATGAATCTCTGTTTGTTAAAAGTAGCTTGACACAAAATTTAGATAAACAGCCGTAGTACTCGATTGAGTCCAAACTTTGAAATTTTACTGTGTCGTAATATCTTTGTATACCTTAACCCTCTACTTTACCACTTTTCTCATGGAACCTCTAAGATTTCCAGTTCGATACGACCTACATTGTCTTTGAGAAGGCCTTTTTTTCTACTTTATGTTAAATGCAAAAAAAGGGGAATGCAACAGTGTCCTATAATAAAGACTTTATCTAAATTCTTTCAAGCTATTAAAGTTGCATTCGACTTTTTGTCTGCCATCATAAAAATCTTAGCCTCTGTGGGTAGACTTTATGGAGAACAAGTGAAAATGTACACAAATAAAACAGCATATTAAAAATTGAGGTAACACTAACCAACCCTCGTTAATGAAACGAGTGTAGTAGAGGTAGCTTGATAGTTTTTTTAAAAAAGTCTTTTAAAATGGCAGGGTTGAAAAGGGACTTGGTAATAGGATTATTGCTGGAGAATGCACTTCAGGACCTGACTAAGTCAATAATAGATCAATGGTATCTCAATGTTCATAGGCTTCTAAATCGTGCTTCTTATCTCCTAGAATATTTTTTTTTTGCGTTTTTGTGTTTCATTGTCAGATTTCTTCCGGCCAAATTTTTTTGAGTGACTTTTGCACCAAAACGATTTTCTAACCCAAAATTATGGGTTTATTGTAGGTTTTCACATCCTAAATGACAGTGTAAATGGAAATTATACACAAGCTACACAAAATGTAACAATGCAATGTATAGTAAACATAGAGGACGTTTAACCAATGTCTATAAAGACTTCAACCTAAAACTGTTTCAAAAATCTGACCATTATCTAGATTTGTTTCCTTACATAAAATATCGTATTTGAATCATGTGAAACAAATTTTAACCTACTTTGATTATAATCTATCTGCAATCTTCCAATTTCATCCTGACACAAGGTTACTAGTCAATCAACTTTCTGAACACAGGCAAAGAAGAGCTCATAGTGGTGATGTCAAACGTTCTAGAGATGTCAACAACGAATGTAATGAAAGTATGACTGTGGGTCCATAGATTAGAAAAATATATGTAATTTAAACAAATCTTCTTTGATGATGCCGAATAAAATTGGTTTAAAAGGACTACTAGACCCCAGTTTATTTGATTTTTATGTTTACAAATTTCACAAATTTAAACCTACTTTGACTATAACCTATCTACAATCTTGCAATTTAATCAGGACACCAGGCTACTCGTCAATCATAACTTTTCTGGACACAAATGTCCTTTGTTAAGTCATCATTAGAGATCGTTAGAGATAACGTATTTTTCATACTTAATTTATTGACGCCCTAGACTCCATTAAAATAGCATTAAATGCAGGATTTATGTTATACAAACAGTAATATAAGGTTCAGATCATAGTGCCAAGGAAGGAACTAAAATAAAAAACGACGGACGAAAGCAGATTTATTTTCGGATGCATCATTTTGTTTTTGAAACTATAAAATAAAGTTATGGAACAATACTTTTTGAATCTAATATTAGAAACCAAAGCCATAACCTCACCGGTAATGTTAGTTCCAAACTAACTTAATATAATAAGAGGTCTTGATAATAGTTTGCTAAACGTCGTGTGCAGTGAATCACACGCTCCGCTTAATTTTCTTCACTTTCATAAGTTAAGGGAATCAAATATTATGAGCTTTTGAAATCGGCAAAATAATCCGATACCATACGGCAGTCTACTAAATGCTCAGGTTGTGTAAGAATTTCAAATTTCAAGATTTATTGTTGTGTTATTGAACATCTAGTAATACCTCAAAAGATGCGGTTTGAATGCGCTTTACTTGCGAAAGACAAGCATATATTTTACTTTTGAGAGAAAGGCGTCGGAGCGGATTTATTCGGGAATGTATACCATACCATAAAGCGTCGTGTTCTAGATTATGTCGATGCTATGATTGTTATGAAGGAAAAAATGACAGTTTTAATAAATCTGTTTATGCACTTAATCTTAGGCAAGAGTTAATCTACTTAAATGCTTTGGACTGTCTCTTAAGCTGATCTCCGCCACAGGAAGGGGATAATTACCAAGCTAAGTTAGTTTGCCATTAACACTGCCTACCAAATTAAATTTATGACTCCCATAAATTGTTTTTACACGAGAATTATGCGTAAGGCTCAATTAAATTATGTACAACTGCTACACGATCAAAAGATTAGTAGTTTAGATACAGCGTCAGTGATTATCCAAAAAACACCGTATAGCGTTACACAGACAAGCTGATTACCACAGGATAAAACGTTTATCACAAGAAGATCAATGTCATTGGTAAACATGCAAATCGGATGAACTGGGGCCAAGTAATTCTTTTAAACCAATTTAATTTAGCATCATCACAGAAGATTATATTACATATCTTTCTCTGATCTATAGACCCACAGTCACACTTGCATTACATTTGTTGTTGGCTACCTCTGGAACTGTTTGTCGCCACCATTATGAACTCTTCTTTGCCTGTGGCTTTTCTGAATTAAAATTCGTATTAAAAAATGCAAAATGTAAAATTAATGGTACTTCAATCTCGATCCATCATGAGTTAAGACTAAAAAATGTCTGTATGTTTGAAAAATATCCACAAAATATCAGGTAATACTTTTTAACATCTGACAAAACGTGGAAGCAGCAAAAAAGGTGCCAAAATACGCTAAATTTTGTACTACTTATTAGCTTCTAACTTACAGCTTTTCCGTCATTACAAGTTCTTCATAAAATGTTAAAAAGCAGCGCAATCAAGCCAAGGTAACCTCTTAATGAATGCATGTTCCCTGTGAGAGACAAAATTAACAAAATCTAAGGACAACGGCGGTCAGTTGTTTTTTACACACAGCACGCAAGTTGGAAAAAAATATTTTACATACATAAGATTTTACTGGACATTTAGGTAGAGGATTAAATATGAGATGCCTTATTTATTTTTGACAGTATTATTCTCACTTGACTAGCAAATAGAAAGTAATTACTCTGTTGGGCAATATCCCATATTATTTGAGTGCAATGCCACATATTCTTTGAAAAGTCGATCCATTGTGAGTTGAGATTAGATGTCAGTATGGTTGAAACGTATCCACAAAATATCAGGTAATATCTTATAACATGGGAAAAAACGTGGAAGCCGCAATGGGTGCTAAAATCCACTAAATTTTGTACTACTTATCAGCTTGCACGTAATGGCTTTTCCTTCATTACAAGTTCTTTATAAAGTGACTAATGTGACTAATAACCAACCCCAAGCCAATGATTTGATAAAATAATGATAAGGCTACCACCCTTGTCACTTGAAACAATAGCCGTTGCAGGAACACGTGAAAAAAGAGAAGAACAGGACTTAGACTGGTGCGGAAAAGAAAATACTCGCCTGAAGACCGGAGTCAGCTATGACGTCATTTCCGATACTGTTTTGCTAATAGATAATGTGACTTCGTCGATCAATCCTAAAAGCGAGTCAGCTTTATGTAAACCAAATTCCCTCGAGCCCATTCAACACTGAGAATAGAATACTGGAATGTGAGAACTTCACCATAACAGCGTAAACTAACTCAACTATGCAAAACAGTGTATGATTATCAACTTTATCTACCAGGTACATGTTATATATGGTGCCCAGGAAATGTTCTGATGATTATCAACTTTATTAGTCATAATCATTATTGGAATGGGAGTTATTCAAGATCAAGTTCATATCAACATACTTCCATAAAAGATACGCGAAGATCACTGTAGTCTCTACACTCCTCCATAACTAATTCTAGCACTTATTGCAGAGCACTAAACGATAAAAACAAATAAGAAACGTTAGGGATGACAGTGCATGCGTTATGGGAAATCGCATGCTATAAATCATTAATAACAATAGAGTCTTCTGAACTTGCAGTTACAAAACAGTCTTGAATTTGACAGGCTTTTCCATTTTGGCAAAAATGATATTCACCAAGCAATTTAAACGTTATCTAACAAAAAGAGAAAGAATCAAAGCCATATTTTTACATTTACTCAATAAATTGAAATCGTCGAAAAGATATGGAGTATATAGATGAGCATATATACCGATTTTTCTCGAGTAAGAGCCCATCCTGGAATAATCTTCCCCTAAGAATTCTAATTTTTTAATAAGCACCTCCTCTATTAAGTGCCCTTCGGTTCCCCGTGTTCATAATACTGGCTTAGTATTTCTGTGTATCTAAATGAAATAATTTAGTATGGTATTTATTCCCCTTCGCATTTCCTTTTCTTTTAATTACGGAATAAGCGTCCAAATTCAAGGCGTGATTTTTTAAATAAGAGCCCTGAGTGCTTATTCAAAGAACTTACATATATATATATATAGAATATATATATATATAGAATATATATATATATATAGAATATATATATNTCGAGTAATAGCCCATCCTTGCATAAGCTTCCCCGTAGAATTCTAATTTCTTAATAAGCACCTCCTCTATTAAGTGCCCTTTGGTTCCCCGTGTTCATAATACTGGCTTAGTATTTCTGTGTATCTAAATGAAATAATTTAGTATGGTATTTATCCCCCTTCGCATTTCCTTTTCTTTTAATTACGGAATAAGCGTCCAAATTCAAGGCGTGATTTTTTAGATAAGAGCCCCGAGTGCTTATTCAAAGAACTTACATATATATATATATAGAATATATATATATATAGAATATATATATATATATAGAATATATATATATATAGAATATATATATATATATATATATATAGAATGTAGCAATTCTTGCTGCAGAGCTCACCTCGACAATGTGGTTGCATTTATATCTAAAATGTTATAAGTATTAAGACATATAGAGAAAATCAATGTTATTAGTGTTAAGACCTGTAGAAACATCCACACCGGAAAATGTTGAACGTGTTCCAGTTAAACTTTTTCCATATTAATCATTGAATGCCACTTGTTTTCACTTCTAAGAACTTTCCCGGATTATTTAATTTACCAACAAGCAAAGCGAAAGGATCATCAATGCCAAGTAGTAAATCAAGAGTTCAATATATGACATTATGTTCTCTCAAATTCGAGAAATATATTTCGGAAACATTCCCATCATCAGCCCATCTTGTTTTCATAATGTTTGTTGCCTATGAATAATAACAACAAACGCCAAATCGATAACAAAAAACGAATATGCAACTGCAAATGCAATGTGGAAGAATTTCGCAACTGAGGCACTCAGCTACAACTTAATAGTGAGTTCCCTACTCCTCCACTCCTCCTTTGTGTTGATGCTAGGTATTGATGCTAGTTGATGTTTCAAGGAATCGGCTACTCCTCGAACGTTGTGCCAGGATTTTCACATCATCAACAACTACTTCTTTATTTACACCACAATTACTAGATGGCTCCCCACAGGTTGGGAAGGTTTACGATGCTATTGAAAACGATCAAGTAAATATTGGATCGTCTAGCCAATGTAACCCCCATTGCAGCACGGACAGGTAATTTTGTACACAAGATCGCTTGGAATCGTCTTCTCAACGCTCATTTTCAAAGATGGTAAAACAGTTTTCAACTTACATAACGTCAAAACAAAGGTACAAGGTGCATTAGATTTCCTTGGGGCTCTGTAGTAGTCCCTCGTCACATTTCCCCCGCATTTTAAGAAAAGTAACTTCTTAGATTCCATATACTGAACTCTTTATTTAAATTAGACTCATTAATTTATGCTATTATTAGGCTTTTGAAGTTTTTTTGCAAGTAATTTAGCTTTTAAAAAATTTTGCTTTAAGATATTATCATTAATTTAGCATTTGGCTTTTCTGTGGTATATATACCTTTGTTGCACTACTGATGGATTTTGAAAAAACCGTTTTGCCTACGGTCTGTTTCAGATGGTTAATCTGACCTGGGAAGTAGTCGTTCTGTAGAAGGTTGAGCCATATCTGCGTGAAGTGGATGAGATGTCCAACGATCGAGGTCTAGAGGAGAAATGCACCACTCAAATAAAAAATACGCCGGCCAAAACAGTGTCGATAGCTCAGGGAGTAAAACAGGTAGCCATGATAGACAAAGGCACTGCTTCGAACCCAGTGCGATGTAGACATATTTTTTACTTATATACATATAAGGTTCTATTAAAGAAAGAAAAGAGTTTAAAGGATGCTTGCTAAATGCATCATACATGGCAATGCAGGAAGCATTACAATAATTTTTAAAAAAAGACAGCACAGCTGTTAAACGTTCTTCACAACAGCTTTGGTAAAATATTTTGGAAAAGCAAGAACAAGAGACAAAAGAAACAATTCAGTAGGTACAACTCGCAAAGACCTGCAGGATTAAAAAAACTCAATAGGTAATAGGGTCAATCAAAAACTACCCAAAATGGAAGTCTTTGAAAACTACAGCATTTGACAAGAAAACTCTCTTGGCCATTCACGAAAAGTGATTCCGCATCATCATTCTTCAAGTGCTCAGAAAAGAAATCGGTATTAGCTTGGGCAAAGAAACGAAATGCATCAGGCTTGTGAGACCAAGCATCATGTGATGACTAAATTTTAGACTTCAGCATTTCACAGAACTAATCAAGAACGGTCGTAGCCAACAATGTTCAGCATTATTGACACCAAAAAACCTTTGATGATATTGACGGACGTGATCGCTGCTCAGTTCTACAAGTCTAAAGTGTTTCATACAAAATAATTAGTATGACTGTGTTTCTACAGACACAACTTTAGGTTACTTTTTTTTACGAATACATTTGACAAGGCAACTCTTCACTGACTAACATCAAAAGGACATGTCAACTTGTTGTAATATTGAGGCAAATGTATTAGGTATACTCAGACTTTTTCATCGCAAATACATTGCAGCTAAGGTATTTAAAGAGTAAACAAAATTTTTAATTAGAATTTGTATGTTTCTTAAATGTAATTGAGCGTATATAAACCATAGAAAGATTTGTACGCAAAGACATCATCCAAATGGAATTGCACAAAGTTGTCTCCGATGTTGTCTTTGGTTTCTGATACAGTTATTTCCAGACGTTTAAACATTTGCATTGATATATGCTACAATTGTCAATGATCGTTCTTTTTACAGATTAAACTTTACATTTGTTTCTGATCAAATATGAAACTTCATTTTTATCTGCTTAACGTAAACAAGTAGGTGGCACCCCTTCTGGGAAGAACACAATAAGACGAACGAAAGATGGAAATGGCATTTGAACTAAATACTTTGTACCCTTGATTGGCTCTATCAATTATGTAAGCCATTATGTCGCAAAGCCATGGAATAGCTTCTTAAAAGAGTTTAGAGACGTGTTTGCAACTTGATATGCCAAAATCTCACTGCTACTCTACACCTTCGGTCTCATTAATGAAATGTGGCTTGTCTTAGTCCTTTCTATAGGTACTATCATGGGAAGTGTTCTAATGAGCTTACCTCATTGGTACCGCCTCAGTTTGTTGCATCTCGCGTGACTCGTTTCTCTCAAGGCTTTAATTCTCATGGAGCTATTGTCACTCGTTGTATTATATCTTTCTATGATTGGAGTATTTTCTTCGGACTGCAAGATTATGGAACTCTGAATGTTCTACCTCCTTTCCTACATCTTCTTCTTCGTTGGTAAATCTGCTCCCTTTCCATATCATCAGGTCTCAGCCTTAGCCCTCCAATTTTTCCTGTCCAGTGCCTCATATGGCTCTACACCTATATTCAACTTGTCTTTTTTCACTGCATCATGCTTTCGCTTTCTCCATCTCCTTCTTGGCCTTTTGTCTCTTACAGGAGCTACCCACGCTTTCATGATCAGAAGCTGACCTTTTCGTCTCCTTAAATAATCGTATTATCACATTCTTACCTCTCTAATTTTTTCGATATAGCTTTCCTACATCATGACTTAAATGTTTTTAAGTCTAAGGTTAACTCTTATCTCTTGGCTTAACTTACTTCTTTTCCCTATTTCATTCCTTTTTTCTGTCATGTCTTCCTGGTTGCATAATTTTAGTGGCATTATGTCTTGTATGGTCCTTTACCATACAAAAAAATAAGGGAAGCAGACTAACTTTAATCTCCACTTTCCTATATGATTATTAGACTTTCAACTTCGGTATTTCCAGGTGCTCGGTAAATATTAATTGCTCAGTTAGATATGACAAGCTAAAAAATTATTTTGTTCTAAATTGGAAACTTGGGCTTGGTATGGCATTTATTTGTTGTCCATTTGTTTATTTAATCAGTACCCTTTTGACGATCGGCACCTGAAAGCTGAGATGATTTTAAAACATCCTTTCAAATAATAACAATAGTAATAGTAATAATGATAATAATAATAATAATTGTAATAATAACAGGAATGATAATAATGATAATAATAATAATAATAATGTAATAATAATAAATAAGATTATTATAATAATCTTCTTCAGCAGTACTGAATTCCGGGACCCTCAGAGTTGGGACTGGCTTCAAAATGGTGATCTGAAAAAAGCAACGGAAGAAACATTGATGGTTGCACAAGAGTAGGCCATCAGAACACGTTCAATTAAGCACCACATAGACAAGGAAAATATCTCACCCATCTGTAGATTATATAGTGAACGTGACGAAACCATTACACATATTGTCTCCGAATGCAAATGTCTTGCACAAAAGCAATACAAACTCTGAGGCATGATAAAGTAGCCCAAGTAATTCACTGGCAGCTTTGTGAGCAAAACAATCTTGAGCATACTGAACAATGATAAGACCACCGACGACAGATTGTCCTTGAAAATAGTGAAGTTAAGATCTTGTGGGACATGAACATCCAGACATATAAAGTGTTAGAACACAACAAACCAGACATTGTGATCCTGGACAAAGAGAAACGAGCATGTAAGATTATTGATATTTCATGTCACTTTGACACACGGGTTATAGAAAAAGAATGAGAAAAAATGGATCGGTATCAAGACCTAAAATGAGAAATTCAGTGACTATGGAACTGTAAAGAGGTAACAGTTGTCCCAGTTATTATCAGGGCACTAGAAAACATTTCCACTAATTTTCGATCGTGGCTAAATCGTGCTAATGAGAATATCTACTTTGGAACATTGCAAAAAGCATGCTTACTCGGAACAACTAGAACCCTACGATATGTGTTGAACATTTAAGGCTGTGGGTCATGGCCCGATGATCAACGTGATAAACCGGTCATTTGACATCTGAGACTGAGAGATTGCTGGATAATAATAATAATAATAATAATAATAATAAAAATAATAAAGATACTCCAGTAATTATAGGCATTAATCACACACCCATAGCCAGTTGCAGCATGTACAGTACAAGGATATATAAAAAGGTCCCTTTGGCATACATTATAACACGCCTTTTTGGGAGCTATTTATTGTTGTTTTTGTCGCCAAACAGGGCAATTGTTTATTTCCAGTCTGAATTTAATACTACAATGCCATAGTTAGTATTAAGATATGTATGTATTGTTCTATGTATTGTCAGTTATTAGACTGGGAGATGAAAGTGAAGTAGACATAAGTGGTGGTGATACAACAAAAACAAAAAAGTGATGTTGCCATTTCATTTTGGTTATCTTTTTTTATCTCACTTCTGTGGCTGCAGTGCAGGTGCTTGAATTCACCTTTCCTGGCTTGTTGCTGGGCGCTTTATGCGAGCTTTTCATCCATTCATCGCTAGATGGTGCGCAACCACTCGCTAATAATAATAATAATAATATAATATAATAATAATAATGATGATAATAATAATAATGATGCCAAAATATAGATCCAGCAGGTCTAAAGATTGTACAATAACTTTCTTTGGCAAGATGGCAAGAATCCTGTTGACTTAGTTCTTACTGCACATGTTCTTTTGCTATTTTTTTCTACTTCCGTCGATAGTTTTTTCCCCATACATAACCAACCCTTTTGTTAAAAAGCACTTATGAAATGTTCTTCTCAGAGAAAAAGTACCTTTCTGTTATTTTGTTTTCAATAGCGTTCAGTGGCTACCACACATTTCAAAGTTCGAATCTTCCATTGATTCTTCTACTTGCCGTAGGTATTTATAGTTTTTGCTCTTGGCTTGCTATAACTCTGTACCTTTGAAAAGCAATATCTGGCTTTGTAAAATGAAAAGCAACTTACATTTTTGAGTACCTTGTTATGGTCGGACGTGTCTTTTCCTTTACTTGTCGAACATAAATTTTGTGACGTGGCATTCAAAGTATCGGAGAATACTCAGGTCAAGTATAATGTCCGAAACGTGTTCAGGAATAACATAATATTCCTAGGCAGTCAGTTAGTATCTGTCAGATTACATCACCAGGTCCGTGGAAAGTTTCTTCACATTGCCTTTTCATTTCATTTGACAGTATACTTGACAATATTAAAAAAGAAAGCTAATTTTTCAGATCAGGATTGAGTTTTGAGAACTGGGACAGGAGGAACAAGCGCTTTATAGGAGTGAGTGCCACTGGCTTTTTTAAAAGGAAGAGAGAAACAAAAATGTATATATATATACTGTAGGAAACGATTTGGAAAAAGAATGTTTTCTTGTTTCTATGATTTCTCCTTCACTTTTTGAAACATAATTTTAGTATCATTAATCATTGTGTCAAATCCAATAACTTGGTGGGCAATGATGTTGCCCTCCAAGGATTCCTCCCAGATTTTTAAGCCCAAAATCACCCCTGATGACCGACACAATTTTGCCAAATTAGTGTATTTAAAACTAATGCATAGGATGTCGTAAAAGGAAGTGCCGTTGAGACATAAAAACGTGCCTGAAAAAAACCCCTTTCCCTAATTCAATAGAAAACGCTTTGAAATACCCAGCCAACTCTTTAAATTCAAATGGACAAAAGTGAAACAAGATTTTGCTTTCTTAAAGCTATCAATTGCTCTCTCCATCTAAATGTTTTTGAAGGAACATTCTATACATTAAGTGGGTGGGGAAATAAACAGTTCAAGCATGGAGTAAAAAGCAGGGCGTTTCAATAATTTCTGTATAAAATCAAGTGGTTTTAAACCCTACTGGTACCCGTGAATAAATCCATGTCGTTTGACTTTGAAAAATTCCTCCCTGGTTGTATTTTTAATTTTCCCTTCTGGGATGTAAACATCTTTCAGTAACTTTTGCTTCTGGATGGCAAGGCTGTCCCATATTTATTTTTGTATTGGTGTGGGTTCACTGCATTCTGGATTGTTAGACATAGAAGTATGGATAACGTCCGGATTTCCAAGACTAAAGATACAGTTTTCAAGTAAGCATTTGAATCACAGCAATTTCTATACCAGAGGTTTTTCACCTACTTAAGTAAGCACACACAAAATAATTTTGATAATGCAGAGGGATATTCGAAAGTAGCAGTAATCGAGTGGTAGATATCCACTTCCCATGTAAGATATTTCTGGCTCGAGCCTTAGCTATGTTCCTGGAAGTACTGCGTCCAATTCGTTTCTCCGTTATGTATGGCAGTCTACTAAGTTTGTACATGTTTTCGGGGATAAACTTGGGAGAGAAAGTAAACCAATAACTAAAAGGTTAGAAAATTACAAAGAAAAAAATCTGATGGACAAATAACCCTCTGCACTAAAGTGGATCCAAGCCTTGCTTGGGGGAAAATAAGTAAAATTTAAATAATTTCAAGCCGTTAATTTGAGCAACATCGAGCTTCTTCCTAGCTAAAACAACTTGAGCATTGCTATATCTAACGAATATCACATCAAAGTAGCGCCGTGTTTAGTAGCACGTAAGTATTATTAGATTGTAGTACAGTTGATAACCGACGTACCAACTGCAAAGGTCCACGAACACTTTCGACTCAATAAGAAGCCTCATTTATCTACTTTTAAACATAGACATTTCTAGTTGCAAAGGGTGAAAGGATTTATTATTTAGCATGTAAATAAATACACACATATGCATACTTTTGTACTTGTTTAGCATATGGGAGGGTCTAGAAAAAAACTGGGCAAACATTTAAACAATGCTAGAACGACCAAAGCTAAGCACTTGGGGCTCTGGAGTATCTATTGAGAAAGGAAAAACTACGCATATAAACAGATGTCGATAACACCAGAGAGAAAGGGTAAACCGAAGCCAGTTTTGTTGAGTTTTTCTTTAAGCAGCTATACATTTACATGACTAAGGTAATAAAAGTGTTTCAGAGATAATAAGTGTCAGTAAAAATGTAGGTTAATAACTTATAGTCACAAAGTTCATATATTAATCAACTCAAGCCAAAAGACTAAGACAAACTTGTAGTTTAAATCTAATGTTAGGTGTACTGACAACTCCGCGATGTACAGAGGTTTACGGAGTATATTAAGGCGTGCACACAGCAGGAAGATTACTGTACAGTTGTTTGTATTTAGGCCAATAGCAGAGATTTTGATTTGTCAGCTGTAGTATGGAGGCCATTTACGATAAAATGGACTTGTCTCAACCTCTAACGATCTTGTACTGGGTAAAAATAACATATTAATCCTTAAAATACTATTTTCTATGCATTCTATGCAGTTATATTTATCAGATATCTTTGGATCTTTGTAAATCCAGAATACAGTATTTGGACTTGCGGGGCCTTTAGTAGGTAAAGGAAGAGAAAATAAAATAACTGGTAAGGATACAAACACTGCAATTAAAGAGTATGGAGACTTCACTTCAAAAGAAAATTTGTGCAAGGAATATTGCAGAAACGAAAAATTAGTTTTTTACTGAGATAAGGGATAAAACGACAAAAAAAATAAGAATGGAGGTATGGAAAGTAAAAAAAAAATTCTATTACAGATAGGGAATGTAGTGAGAGAAGGTATTTGGTGGGAATTCGAAAGTTAAAAATCTGAGTGATGAGTACATTTATTAAAAGAGGCTGTGAAAATACCAAACTGCGAAAATGTGAAAAAGGAATTGGTAATAAAAATGATAGAGGTTGTAGAGTTGGATGGTTGAACGACTTGACAGAAAGTTAAATTCAGCCTTAAGAGCGTTGAAATCAAGACGGAAAAAAGACATTCTTCCATTTATTTATAGGTATGTTTAACAAGTCGCAGCGCATTTGAGATGGTAATTGTGCTCATACTCTGGACTTTAAAAGTGATTGGAATCAATTCTTAGCTAAATACCTACGAACGGTTTTTCAGGCCACAACTTGCCGAGAGTAATTGCTTGCTTCAAGGTATTGGTACTCCTAGGAAGGAAGTGGTAAATTTAGCTACTGGCTCTTCTTAGTTCAAAAAATGGACGATACTAGTGTATGGATGTTGTATCTAATTCTGTAACAAATAATTTGAAATTCCAGAGAAAAATTAGAATTGCAGTTTTGTAAAAGTTGCATTATATAGTGAGGGAAGAAACACGATGATTCGTTTGGTACCTAATATATTTATTGCATATGACGTCATTCTAAATGAAGCTAAGAGTTTTTGTGTCAAAAGCACTTAATCGGGTCAGAATAAATGATGTGGCTGGAACTATTATTGTAAACCGATTCGGATTGAACTCCTTTTTCATTTGTAGGTAACTTTCCCCTTTTTATTACGTTTACTTTGGGGCCAATTCTGACAATTCGTTTCCTTCTGTTGATCCAAAATATGTAGCCAACTGCACAGTTGTTGGAACACAAATTCCCCAATAATCTCTCCAAATCATTTCTGTCACATATAAAATATTGTGTAATATGAGCAGAAGGTGTAATCTTTAGGTTGCAGAATGCCGGTTACACGTAATTCATATAACAAAGAGCTACATTACTCTATAATATAATAAATTGCTGAGTTGCTGATATTGTGCGATGTTGAACTCTCGTGCAATAAAAATAAAGAGGAGAGAGTTGTTTTGGGTTTCTAAGTGATTCCTCTGACAAGAAAAACACTGAACTTGAACCAACTAGAGATCATACGGTACCCTGGCGTAGCCCTTATCCATAGCTCCAGATTATATCTTCCCTAAAGTGAGCTGGCGTGGGGAAAAAACAAAGACAATGAGATAACTAGAACGTGTACTTTCGGTTGCAATGCCTTTGAAAAACGTAAGTCATGGGTAAAGTAATTTGTAGAAAAGGTCACATCCATTAAGTTAAAGCTGATTGTGAAAGGCGAACTGCATTAAAAAAAACAATAACCAATATCATGAAGTTGGCTAGTTCAATACAACTAAAGAACGCAATTAGCTTTGGGCATAACGCTGCGATCCTACCAAACATTGTACTTCATGCTTGGTTGGAACAACAATTCGAAACCCAGCAAAAAAAGAAAGCACTACTCGAAAGCGAAACTCGGCTAAAAAGGAATCAAAACTATAGCAATAATGATACGCCACAAGTTTCTCAAGTAGAAACAATCAGCAATTTCGAAACTGTTGTTCACGTGACTTGCCTTGTGAAATAGCACAACAGAATATGAAAAAGGCGAATAAAAGGCAAATAAACAATGAAAACTACAAAAATCTTTTCTTCAAAAAAAACAAAACCATTTGAGTGTTGTTTACATGGTTTCTTGCAAAATACAAATAAAGTCGAACAGTGAAAAATAGGCTTAAAACTCTACCCCAAGTTAAAATATACATCAAAAGTTTATCCACTATAATTCAAGATCGAGTTAAAAAGTAACTGTTTTGGTAAATAATTCTTCGTCCACTTCTATGTTAACGAAAAGAAGACCGGTTCTCTACTTCTTGAACGCTTTCCTACAGGTTACGTTATCAGTTTTAGATCTTTTTCGGTTGTTCTTGGTTTCTTCAGAACAATATACTGAAAAGACAAGTAGATGTGTCCTAAAATTAGTACAGGATATCATATTGGGGTTATTACACTGGCCTGGGAAGTTTTAAAGGTCAAGCATTTGATAATTCATTTTAGGGTAGTTTCCTATGCAACATTCAAAACTTATACTCAAGTTGTCCAATCAGGTCAAGTTTTTCAGATACAAGGTTGCAAAAAAATTCTTGTTAAAGCCCTTTAATGCTATTTGTTACCTTTAATTTTGGATTTAATGCTTCACAAAAAGCATGCATTTTATCAAAAAATTTTAGAAAATAGAGACTATACCTTACACAAAGACTAACCATGGATGAAGGGCCTTTTAGTGACTTTCTCCTGTGCTGAGTAGCTAACACGTTTCGTTTGAACACCAACAATAATCCACAATACATTTTACATCCCACCAGCTTTAGCAGTATTCTTCCATTACATGAATGGCCTAGTGGAAACGCTCTCCCTGTTCCTCACTTAAGGTTTCACCGTTCTGAAGGAAATAGTCTAAGTGGGATCGTAGAGAGTGCATTTTGATTGACATACAAGCCCCTAACTTTTAAAAGTTCTTTAGAAGTTTGTCGACTTCCTTCTCGTATCCTGCACTCCGGTTGTTTCCAAGCTAAACAGATAGCTCAGCTGCACTCAGCGGATCATCGATAATTGACACCTTCATGAGTTCCCGTATCTGAGACCCATCAAAAATGCCAGCCATAAGCTATTCAAAGCTTATTCGAGGAAACTTCTGCTAAAGAAACGTTAACCCTCTGTCTTCCCTGTCCATTGCCTTTACAAAGTTCTTTATAAGTCGTAGCTTGATATGCAAGGGTGGAAGTAATATCTTGTTTGGTTCAACAAGAGGGCAAAACTAAACATTGTACAAACCAGGTTTCAACCCTTGTCTTGGTAGCCATTCTTGTCTGATATAATGTGGATCATCAGCCAGACTGTCCCACAAATACAGAAAGTATGGATACTCTGTGTAACCACCCTGCAGGCTTAAAAAACAATCCAACAACCTCACGATCTACACAGAACAACCAAACATGGTCATTGTAGTTCAGACCCGACAGCAACTGATTCATGTTGTCTTGGATTTCTTTCACTTGCACAGGAAATACAATTGGAACTGAAGAGTATTTCTTTCCATTATGAAGGAGAACTGTCTTGAGACTTCTGTTTGGTCTCTATTCCGTAGCAACATAGTCCATCCCAATTGAAATCAAATCAGCAATTTTGTGGCAGTAAACCAATGACGAGTCTCTCTGGGTTGTGAAAAACTGTCTAAATTCTCTTTCGCGCTCTCAATACCAGCAGAATGTTGTTCTATGTGCCAGCAAATTGTTGTCACAAAGACGAGAACCCAGAAGCTGTGCAGATGCCTTCGGGAGGTTTAGATCTCGTGTCAGATCATTGAGATCTGTTTCTGTTAGAGGCACTGGCCGGTAATTCTCTTCTGCACTAATCATGTCTTAAAAACTTGATCTGACCACAGAAAATGGATGGTAGTTTTGGATTCAGGGCACCGGTTTCATGTGGTCAGATCGAGCTTACCGGAGTGGTCTTCCATTCTACCTCCAGCTGCTTACACAACAACAACAACAACAATTCTTTAATCATTTTCGGTTACTACTTCCATCCTACTCTCAAAGTATGTACAACATTCATTATCATTTTACTCTCAGCAGAGGAAGATCTCGAAGAAAAAAGCATGAGCCGAATCTGTTAGAAAACAGCTGAAAATGCTGATGTCATGTCCAAATTCACTATCTTAGTAAATAGCATTGTCAAAGACAAACGACACCAAAATCAGTGTAAATAATTATAATAAAATATGAATACAGATACTGTTTCTGTAAAGAAGGATTAAAGATAATTTATAGATATTATTTACAGGGTTTTCAGAGAGGACTCGAGGCTAAATAATCAGTGAAGTTGCACTGTAACCAAGAGGTTCCGGGTTCGATTCCCAGAGCGAGCTAGTAGAATTTGGAACTTTACAAAAGAAAGTGCCATTGGTTAGCGTCAGGAAGGGTATCCGGCCAAAGAATTCCTCACTGTCAAAACAAAGTCCCTCTAATGGGCACCGTCTAAGACCCAATTGCTGGAGGAAATGACGTTAAAACTAAAAAAAATTACAGGGTTTTCGGAGTGATAAGCCATACTATTTCGAAAGACTTCACTATAGATGCTTTTTGAATAAGAATAGTGTCTTTTCATTTCAGCATCAGTCCTCTTAACCTATGGACAAATACAAGCCTTAAGTATTCTTAATAGATTTTTACCATGACTACAGCTTATTATAAATAAATGACTTTTTAAATCCTTCCAACGCTACCTTTTACGATTTCAATCCATCCCCACACACTATAACGACCTAGCCACAGCTATATCTATGCAAATGTATGACTGAATATCTCGAAAGAAATATATGTTGTTGTGAATGACCAACATAACACCGTTGTACTCACTTTCCTTCTTAAATTATTACATTGTCATGTTAATACTTTGGATAATTCATCAAAGTTCACTTCACTAGCAAAAAAGAAATTACATTTTTTGATGTGAAGCAATGAATGGAATTAAATTTCATGTGGAGTCGTACACATTTTTGTATCTAGAATAAAAACTTGAGCCTGGCATATTCTTGGGATATTTTTAATTTTTAACCTAGTTTCAGCATCGATCTTCTTGTAAAGTATATAAATTAAGCGAGTACTTTAATTTTTCTCGACAATTCAATGCTCCATTTGATTAACTCGCATCAAAGACCAAAAAGAGGATTTTTAAAGACATTAACCAAGGCCAAGGATATGAGGGAAGGGCTAATTGATATTTATTTACACATTTTTGCTTTAAAGAACCACTTCCTTTAATTTCAGATAAGAAAGTACACATCACGAATAGAATAAGTAAAACATATACTTACTTGGCCATTCTGAATAACTGTTGTCGTAATTATAGTATTGTCGTTTTAAACCTAACGTATAACAATAAAATTAATTTATAATTTTCAAAATAAGCAACTAAAACAAATAAGTAAATAAAAAAAAGGAAAACTAATAAGCACTTAAAACTAATAAGCAATTAAAACTAATAAGCAATTAAAACTAATAAGCAATTAAAACTCATAAGCATTTAAAACTAACAAGCAACTAAAACTAAAAAGCAATTAGAACTAATCAGCAACTAAAACAAATAAGCAATTAAAACTACTAAGCAACTAAAACAAATAAGCAACTAAAACAAATAAGAAACTAAAACTAATAAACAATTGAAACCAATAAGCAACTAGAACAAATAAGTAACTAAAACAAATAAGCAATTAAAACTAATAAACAATTAAAACTAATAAGCAACTAGAACAAATGAGCAACTAAAAAAAATAAGCAATTATAACTAACAAGCAATTAAAACTAATAAGCAATTAAAACTAAAATGCAACTAAAACTAATAAGCAACTAAAACTAACAAGCAATTAAAACTAATAAACTATTAAAGCTAATAAGCAACTAAAACAAATAAGCCACTACAACTAATAAGCAACTAAAACTAATAAGCAACTGAAACTAACAGGCAACTAAAACAAATAAGCAACTAATACTAATAAGCAACTAAAACAAATAAGCAATTGAAACTAATAAGCAATTGAAACTAATACGCAATTGAAGCTAATAAGCAACTAGAACTAATAAGCAACTAAAGTTAGTAAGCAACTAAAACTAATAAGCAACTACAACTAATAAGCAACTAAAACTATTAAGCAAATAAAACTAATAAGCAACTAAAACTAATAAGCAACTGAAACTACCAAGCAACTAAAACAAGTAAGCAACCAAAACTATTAAGCAACTAAAACAAATAAGCAATTGAAACTAATAAGCCACTAAATCTAATAAGCAACTACAACTAATAACCATAAAAAACTAATAAGCATCTAAAACTAATAAGCATCTAAAACTAATAAGCAACTAAAACTAATACGCAACTAAGACTAATAAGCAACTAAAACTGTTTGCTACAAGAGAGTACAGAGTGGAGTATATTAACAAAAAATAACTCCTTCTTTTTAAAATGTTTTCTAACTATGTCAAGGATCATAATGTAATTAAATCTAATTTTTCTTACAATATGTATACAGTAAATATGAAAAAACACAAATTATGAAAACTGAAAATTTGAATTATGTGTATAAAGAGAGAAAAATATATGCTCACTGATTACAATTTGTAGATAAAATTATAGGATATAGTAGCCCTCTCTGCTATTTCAGATGCTGATGTAATGTCTTTCCACTTGTTTACTTGAACAAACCTTCTTGTTATCGGTGAACACAAGAATCATTGGATTGTCCTGCTAGTGAGAGAAGCGAATCAAAGAGCGCAGAGTTCGAAAAATCATTCTTCCTTCATTTACCTATAGTTAGTGTTCATTTAGCAGATAAATTAGANAGGACAGTTGAGAAAAAAGATGCTCTTGACTGGTAAAAACTGGTCTTTACCAGTTTCACAACTTATATTTTTCACTTAGCTTTCCGTACTATAATCTCTAATAATGTTTGTAAAGGTCCAAGGATTCAAAATAAATTGTATTTCTTAATATTAATATCGGTATACAGACTCTAAAACAGGCATTAAAAACTGTAGACTCTCAAGCAGATAAACATTAGGAGAAACAAGTTCCCAATTTGACACTGATAACCAGAATTGTTATGATGAAAAATTACTTGAATATAAATCTTCATCTTACAATATGTATACAGTAAATATGAAAAAACACAAATTATGAAAACTGAAAATTTGAATTATGTGTATAAAGAGAGAAAAATATATGCTCACTGATTACAATTTGTAGATAAAATTATAGGATATAGTAGCCCTCTCTGCTATTTCAGATGCTGATGTAATGTCTTTCCACTTGTTTACTTGAACAAACCTTCTTGTTATCGGTGAACACAAGAATCATTGGATTGTCCTGCTAGTGAGAGAAGCGAATCAAAGAGCGCAGAGTTCGAAAAATCATTCTTCCTTCATTTACCTATAGTTAGTGTTCATTTAGCAGATAAATTAGAGGAAAGCTTCTTTTTTCAGGCTATCGCCATGAAATTTGCTACGGCGATTGGTTAGGCCAATGCGCAATTCCGGTTATATTATTTCCTGTATTCACTTGCTAATTAATGACTAATTGACTAATTAGTGTTTTCAGTTCCAACGAAATCAAATATTAAATGTCCTAAATCATATACTTTGCTTCTCCTCCCTCCTCTCGTTATTCTCCTACGGACGTTTAGCTCAGTTGGTAGTACATCGGGCCCACAATATGTGAGTCGTGAGTTCAAGTACACTTCGTACGTTTTTTTACGTTTTTTAACATGGTAAGCATCCCCAACGGTCGATGGTCTTCCTTATTAACTGCTTCTAGCTCAAAATGTTGCTTGCAACTAATTCATGGAATGAAGCAGGTCTGATGAATTGAAGCAAGTTCACAGTAAATTGCATAATATATGTTGGTTAGAAGAAGCCACTGCATTGCATTGCATTGCATTGCATTGCATTGCATTGCATTGCATTGCATTGCATTGCATTGCATTGCATTGCATTGCATTCCATTGCATTGCATTGCATTGCATTGCATTCCATTGCATTGCATTGCATTGCATTCCATTNACGTTTTTTAACATGGTAAGCATCCCCAACGGTCGGTGGTCTTCCTTATTAACTGCTTCTAGCTCAAAATGTTGCTTGCAACTAATTCATGGAATGAAGCAGGTCTGATGAATTGAAGCAAGTTCACAGTAAATTGCATAATATATGTTGGTTAGAAGAAGCCACTGCATTGCATTGCATTGCATTGCATTGCATTGCATTGCATTGCATTGCATTGCATTGCATTGCATTGCATTGCATTGCATTCCATTGCATTGCATTGCATTGCATTGCATTCCATTGCATTGCATTGCATTGCATTCCATTGCCTAACGTGATTATAGCTAAATCGGAACTGTACATAGGACCAAGCTTCTTAACAGAATCACCAGAATCTGTTTCAATATACCCAATTACAAGATTATGGCGATAAGAACAGGCTTATTCGAGAATCCTGATACCACTGGGGCCTGCTTATGTCATACCAATGCACAAGTAACAGATCTTGAAAAAAGATTATATTCCCAGAATCTCTGCCAAGTTTACAGCGATTTCTTAGAATATTCAATACAAAGCAGTTTTTTCAAAAGACTGAGAGAAGATCAAGGACAAAGAAAGCTTCTTGACATGCTGCATACCAACTTTTAAAATGACAGTAACCATCAAAATTTGTTTATTTGTGCCAAACCAGCAGAAATGTTCAGGCTACATTTAAAATTGCATTGTTTCGGCAGCAGGTAGTCCAATTATTACTCAGAAAAAAATTCCCTTAGTAAAATAAAACTTTTCATCTTCCATCAATTTGGATAACTAGTAATTATTTAACATGTCGGACTACTAATGGCAGGAGAACAGTTTTGTTTGTGGATGAAGTAACTCAGAACAGAAAACAGAAAACAGATATTAAGTAAGACTTTTCAGTTGTTATTGGCATCAGCTTACACTTGTAAAGATGTTGAGGCTCAGATATTTCTCAAAGTTAAATAAAAGGAAGGAAGAAATCTTTCTTTAACAGAATAAACCCGGGTTTCATAAGCGAAGGAGATATTCCTAGCAACCTAAAAAGTTCACCTGAAAAGAAACACATGTGTTCAATATTCAAAGAATACCAGAAAAAAAAGGGAGTCAAAAGTACCAATAAATAAACAAATAATACATAAGTAAATAATTCATATGTAAATAATATGTAAGAAAATAATACATAAGTAAAAAATACATACGTAAATAATTTTAATACATTAGTAAATACTACATAAGTAAATAATACATAAGTAAATGACACATAATTAAACAATACATAAGTAAATAATGCATAAGTAAATAATGCATAAGTAAATAAAACAGTAAATAATACATAAGTAAATAAAACAGTAAATAATACATAAGTAAATAGTACATAAGTAAAAAATACATAAGTAAATAATACATAAGTAAAAAATACAGAAGTAAAAATACATAAGTAAATAATACATACGTAAAAAATACATAAGTAAATAATACATAAGTAAAAAATACAGAAGTAAAAATACATAAGTAAGTAATACATACGTAAATAATACATAAGTAAATAATACGTAAGTAAATTGTACATAAGTAAATATTATTAGGCACTTCTATTCGGCCTTCTTCTTGTCAAATAAAAACTCATTCTTGTTTTAATAAACATAAATGCAAATTAAGACAAAAGCAAGTAGAATTTATAGTTATCATTTCAGAACAAAAAAACTGACAGGACTCTGTGGGCTACTCGTTATATTCTCCGCCTTTTTCTGTGGATAAAACACCAAATCTTTGGTAAATCTTTGGTACTTGAATGAAGCTTCAAGAGCTTTTCAATCATCTTGAAGTTTTATTTACCATAGTTAAAACTGACGCATGTTGTGTATGAATTGGTAGTACTACTTACTTACTTAATTGCGTAATCCTCAATGGATCCTTGCACACTTCTTAAAAACACAATCTTTCCATTTCTCCCTATCCAATGCAAGTCTTTTAGCAGTTAACAGCGGTAACGCAAGATCTTGTCTAATCTGGTCTTTCCAACCCTTTGGAGGCCTACCACGAGACCTCTTACCAGGAAACTCTTCCTTGTAAGCGCCTAGGACGTTGCTTTGAGGATCTCTTCGTACTACATGGCCAAACCAATTTAATCTTCTTTGTTTGATAATGTCAATGATGCTTCTTTTTAGTCCCAGTGTGCTTTTGATGTGACTAATTTTACATTTGTCTAATCTAGTTTTACCTGCCAAGGCTCTCAGGCAATCATTTTCGAAGACAGTTAACTTTTGCTCATCTTCTGTTTTTAGAGTCCATGTTTCGACAGCATAGGTGGCTATTGGGACAATAAGAGCATTATATAACCTCAGTTTGACTTGATAGGATAAGTCTTTCCAGTTCCAAACATTTTTCTTCAATCTGCCAAAAGCAGTGCAAGCCAAAGCAATTCTGCGTTTTACATTGCTGGATACATCTGGTACTAAAGACCCAAAAAAGATAAAGTCATTAACATTTTCAACGGGGTCACCATAAATCTTAATTTCTTGGTCTGTCTCATTAGTCATCACTTTACATTTTGCTGTGTTTATCTTTAGGCCCCATTTAGAGCATGTATTCTCTAGTTCTTGGGTAGAACGTTGGAATTTTTCAAAAATGACTGATATTAATGTAGTATCATCAGCATATCTAATGTCACATGATACCTCCCTGTCGAGATGAAATTGGCTAACACTTGCAATGCCGTCCATTACATATTCCAAAAAAGCATTAAAAAGTGTTGGTGACAAAATATATCCTTGTCTGACGCCAACCTCGACTCTGAACCATTTCGTTGGCTTACTATCAATCATAACAGCGCATTTAGTGTTATCATACATATATTTTATGATATTGATTGTTTTTGCACTCACTCCAATTGCTTTCAGCATTTTCCACAGGGCATTTCTCCATACTGTATCGAAAAGCAGATTTAAAGTCGATAAAATGAAAGTGTAATGGTACTTTTTTTTCTTTAGCTTTTTCTATTATCTGCCTAACGATAAAGATTACATCAATTGTTCCTCTTCCGGGACGAGAACCATGTTGGCTTTCACGAAGCTTATTGTCAATCTTTTCTTTCATCCTTTCCATGAGTATTCTTAAAAATACTTTTCCTGGTATTGACAATAGTGAAATGGCTCTATAATTCTCCCTTAATAACCTGTCACCTTTGTTATAAATGGGGGATATAATCATTTTTGAAAATTCAGATGGCGGTTTATCTTATTTCAAGATTAGGTTGAAGATTTTGTGTAGCATCTCTACCATTATCTCACCTCCTGCCTTGATAACTTCTGTTGTAATCTGGTCAGCACCAGCTGTTTTTCGATTTTTCATCTTTCGAATGGCAGATCGAACTTCTTCTTTGCTTATTTCTTCCTCAGGTAATTCATTGTTGTAGCCTACTTCAAGATCATCAACTACATTCTCATCATGAGGAAAAGCAGTGTTAAGGTGTCTATGAAAATGTTCATTCCATAGTGTGATAACTTGATCAAGTTGGACAACCTTACCACAGGTTATCATTTTTTACTACAGATAAGGATTTGTTTGGTTTATCTTATAGAGATCGTACAGTATTGAACAGATTGTGGCTATTGTGATTTCGGTATTCTTCTTCAATCTTATTGATTTTGTTTTCAAATGATTTTCTCTTTAAATTTTTAACTGATTTTTTAACTTGTTTATTAAGTTTTCTGTAAGCTTCCCTTTTAGAGTTTTTGCGTGGATCGCTTAACATCTCTTTCCTTGCAGTTCTTCTTTTATCACAGAGTTCAATTTGTGCTGCAGGCATTCCTTCTACAGTTTTTCTTCTCCTGTAACCAACAGTTTCTTTTGTTGTTTCATTTGNTACCACAGGTTATCATTTTTTACTACAGATAAGGATTTGTTTGGTTTATCTTATAGAGATCGTACAGTATTGAACAGATTGTGGCTATTGTGATTTCGGTATTCTTCTTCAATCTTATTGATTTTGTTTTCAAATGATTTTCTCTTTAAATTTTTAACTGATTTTTTAACTTGTTTATTAAGTTTTCTGTAAGCTTCCCTTTTAGAGTTTTTGCGTGGATCGCTTAACATCTCTTTCCTTGCAGTTCTTCTTTTATCACAGAGTTCAATTTGTGCTGCAGGCATTCCTTCTACAGGTTTTCTTCTCCTGTAACCAACAGTTTCTTTTGTTGTTTCATTTGTTGCTTTTACAAAAGAATCATATAGCTGGTCTATGTCGTCTGTAATACCTAATAAAAGTTCAAACCTACCTACAATTTTTAGTTTCAATTCATTAGCATATGAAGAAAGGGTCAGTCTATTAACATTAAAACGTCTAACAATAGCTTTTTAAAGTATTTTCTTCTTGACTGGCATCAACACTCTGGCCATTAGCAGCGAATGGTCTGAGCCAACATCAGCAGAGTTATAGACTCTACAATTTTTTATTAATTTTAGGTTGCTTTTTTGAGTGATGATGTAGTCTATTTGGTTTTTGGTCTTACCATCAGGAGACATCCATGTAACTAAACGTGATGTTTGTGTTTATAGAGTGTGTTGGTGACTACTAAATTGTTAATAGCACAAAATTATAATAAGCGGTAACCTCTATCATTTAACGTACCAATGCTAAATTTTCCAGAAACTGGTGGCCAGTCATCATTGCAGTGTTTGCCAACTTTTGCGTTAAAGGCGCCTAAAATTAAATAAATATTTTTGGATGGGACTTTATTAATTTCATTTTGTAACAATTCGTAAAATAATTCAACATCAGAGTCATTATACGAGCTATCAGGAGCATCTATCTGGAATATGGTCATAGGTACATTTGCTGTATTAACTTCAATACTTAAAATTCTTTCTGGTATAATACTGTAATTGACAAGAAAGTTTGCAAACATTTTAGTCATAATAATTGCAACACCTTGTCTGTAGACTCATGACATTTTCCACACGTATTGGCCAAGCGTGGGGTACTCTCCACTCTCTATCTAGAGTCTGAAAATCCCCTATCCAAAAAGCAACCAAAACTAAGGTGTTTAAAGCATGTGTAGAGACCATACTTTTGTATGGTTCGGATTCTTCGACTTTGAACTTCTCAAGAACAACTAGACTGGATGGCACATACACAAAGATGCTACGTGCCATATTTGGGGTCTCCTGGAAGGACCATGTTACAAACGCTCAACTGTGTGGATCTCTCCCTCGTATTAGTGAGGTTATACGACAACGGCGTCTGGCATTGGCTGGACATGTGATGCGAAGCAAGGAACCAGCTAATAAGCTCCTCCTGTGGATTCCCGAAGGAAAGAGATAAATTGGTCGTCCACATGGTACCTTGAGGCAACTCATCAAGGAAGAAACTCAACTGGATGATACTGATCTGATGAGAGTGATGAATGACAGGCCACTTTGGAGAAAGACTTATGTGACATCACCATCGTTTAACGACAATGGATGACCCAAAGTAAGTAAGTAAGTAAGTAAGTAAGTCTGTAGACTCCATCTTTCCTGGACGATTGAATTATTACATAGTTATTTTCTTCAAATGCTTCTGGTACCTCAGAACCCCAGTGGGTTTCTGACACTCCTAAAATGTCTGTCTTTAGTCTTGAGGTTTCTCTTAACAGGTTTTCTAGTTTCCTTCTTGAAATAATGTTCGGACATTCCATGTGCCAATGTTTGTTGACTGATGATAGTGAAAACCTTTTCAGATCACTTTGCTCGTGAAAAGACTATTGAAAAACATCTTCACTCAATATTGTTATTAATCTTGCAAAATTGAAAAAGCACAAAAAAATCGAATTTGCAATCAGTTTGTAAGTTAAGAGAGACTTTCGAAGATTAATTAATTTTAACAGCCAGTTCCAGCAGCAGCAAACAGAAACCTAAAGTATATCAGAGATTACTTGCAGATGCCGCAATGGGCACGAAACAGCTTACAAGAATAAGCGATGTAAGATTTTACGCAAGAACACTTTTGAGACGCAGTTTAATTGTTAAGGTAAACGGAAAAAATTGTACCAGTTGTGTACTATCTCAGTCTATCACATGACTATGGTTCCGAATGTTTGCTACCTAATAATTTTGAAAAGTTCTAACAAAAAGCTTACCCAAAAAACAAGAATGTTTCTGGTACTTCTTAGACAAAGGCTGTAGCTCCCTATAAAGAGCTTCTACACGTGTAATATGCAACAGAATTTTCAAATACTGATAACTCAATCTAATTGACGTAGTAGAAGTTGTGAACGTAAATAAGATACCCCTCAAAACCTCAGAATTAAAGACCTTACCATATGCTATGAAATTTTTACATGAAAAAAGAAGGTAATCTCAACTCTGGTCCAGGTGAATATCTTCGTCAAAAGAAATTGGGCCTCCATTTTGAGTGACTCTAGAGCAGTAAACATTTAAATTCGTAATAGTAGTAATTCCTATCTCAGCAATGAAATGGATGTACTTGTTATGGTGGTCGCACACGAGGTATACTTACGTAAAAAAAGTAGTTCAATTTTTGTAGTTCTTTTCAAGCTCATGTAAAAAATATTTGATTATTGAATTTGAAAATGTTTCAGCAATATTTAATTTCAACATCATCCCGGCAAATACATGCAGCTTGTCATGTTTTTAATTGATGGATCAGTAAAAGCTCTGTTCTTATCGAAAAATAAACTCGCCCCCTCTAACTTAAATACGATATACGTCATGTTTAAGTCTCTCTCGCGCGCGTGCACACACACACACACACACACACACACACACTCTCTCTCTCTCTCTCTCTCTCTCTCTCTCTCTCTCTATCTATCTATCTGTCTTTTTCTCTCTCTCAAGAAAGCAGTAAATAACCTTTCATAAGATGGTCTATTTGAAAGCATTCACTCGCACAAAAAGCGGTGAGAAACTATGCAACTCCTGTTTAGATGAAAAGATGGTATTTTTAATGCAAACAAAAGCAGTCTTTTAAACAAACCCACAAAAGTATTAAACAAATGTAGGCATGGGAATAAATATTATGCTATCAACTTTAAGCCAGCATAAATAGAGCCAATCAGTCATTTGTTGTTAATCGGATGGTAACATGGACACGTCAGGTCATTTCAGCAGCTCTTAACTTTTTAACATTTTCATTATTTAAATATCATATATACATAAATATTTCGATTAAATTCTGTTACTTTTTTATTTTTACCAATCCTTTTCAGTACAAGATGACCTTTTAGCAAGTCCTCTTATCTTACTCCAAAAAGCTTAACTTTCTGTGAGAACGTATTACTTAGGTTTGCCTGACAATGTTAAATTTAAGAAGTAGTGTCGGCCACAACTAAAACTGACTATAATACATTGCATTAATAATTGGTAGCAATAGGTTAAACATTCAGTGTGATTTTAGTTCTAGAGTCATATCTTACAAGCAGGTTTTCTCTAGGCATAAAATAAAAATCTTCTCCTTATTTCAAATTTCAGACTTATTTTTCATTCTCAAATAGTTCTTATTTCAAAATAACGCTAGACATATAAAAATATTTATGTGCGCATATACAATTGTTTACGCTGCTGCTATCGCAATTTATCAAAATTTGCTTGTACCTACCTTCTATAAACATCTTGCTGTCTTTACTTTATCAAGGCGTTTAAAAGCAGCTCGTAGTTGTTTCTCTCTCGTAAACTGGTATTAGCGTGACAGCGTTGCAACATCTAGCGTGACAGCGTGACAGCGTGGCAGCGTGGCAACATCTACTTTCACCTACTATACTTAAGCACCATACTGTGTCTGTTCAAGCAGAGGGCTTAACATCAATCCATATTTCTTTCTATTTGATTAACTACATTGATTCTCTTAAAGTACGGGACATATCTGGTGGCTTTGTTTTTGATGATTTAAATATTTCATCAACAAAGCACTTTGAATACTCCTTTCTCCTTATATTTGGTTCCATACTGTAAGTAGAAATCTCTAACATAATAGTCTAACGTAATAACACAGCAATTTAACCACTTACCTATAGTTATTGTTCGTCGTGTCGTAACTTCATCAACAACTATTCGATATTTGTTTAAAACCAGGCAAGCTATATTGAATTTTTTTTTCCTGTACTCATAATTTAATAGTTTTGTCTATACTTCACTTCTAAAAACTGTTGCCACACAGACTTAAAATTGTCCTTGGCATTAGCAGTAACCATCTTGTATTGAATTTCCTCTTATCATTTGACATAATTTAAATGGTTCACTACCATGTGAAAAAGATTTTCAAAAATGAAAGAAAAAAAACCTGTCTTTCGAAATATATAATTTATCATATACCCATGCCAAATGACCTATTTGATTGCTCATTTTTCGTGAACTCCTTTAATTCTCAAATAAAATTGAAATTTTCTTGCTCTTTCATAGTAAATACTATTGTACTTTACTTTGATTTAAAGATATAAATTTTAGCGTTTTTTTGTTGTATTATTTTCGAATTTTAATTTTCGTTTTGGATCATATTAAGCTTTCACCTAAATTTCAAGTCATGTAAAAAAATATTCAAAATGCCCTCAAGAAGCCAAAATAAATTTCGTCACGGGGTCTTTTACATGAATGATAACATTACAGAAGATTCTCTATATAACGGATTTTTTAATCATGTTTCTCAGAAAAGCACACATAATGGTATAAAATACAACGATGGCATACAAGTGCTACTTCGCGCTCTGTATTTATTACCCAATCATGTACCGTGAGATTAGAGGCTTGATTTAATCAAGAACTACAAAGTAGCAGACATTATTTCCAATGCTTCCATTGTTATTTTCATCAGCAGCAGCATCATCAACACTATCACCGTTCTTTTCTTCTTCTTCTTCGCCATCGTCATCACCAGAATGATGAATAATATTTTTACAGGCAAACATATGATCATAATATCACAACAATACTAAAAAATGGTAAACAATTTCTTTTAAGGTCACAATGTTGTTGTTCACTTCATCAACATAATAATTACAACTAAAAATTTCACACTAAACAATTAATTCAGAAAAAAAGACAAGGTCACATTAACTTACCAGCATTTACCTCTGTGTAGCTTGGTTCTACCGTATATTGGGTAGGTCTATTAAACTCCTCAAGCTCTTCAGATGCCTTTGCAGTTGCAATTAAAGCTTGCTCGTTTGTCTCTGCTTCAAGAATGGCATTCCATAGCTCCAAATCATCAAAAGAAAATGTTGAATCATCGAATGAGGACCCAACGTGGTTTTTTCTTTGCTCTTAATAAAAAATGACAAGAAAATAAGTTACGAGTTGAAACAAATGTTAAACAAATGTCACTGGCAAACGGACACCCATAATATATTTGTCACCACTATTTTGAAGCACAAATCTTCAGGTTAAACGTTCTGGTTGCAGGTTTTACATCTTAAGATTATAATCGTGGTTGTTCTTTCAAGAAGAAGAAAAAAAGAAACAAATCAAATAACAAATACGATTCCTGATTCTGTTTTAGAAAGTCATTTTGTTCCAAATTCTCCTCGCCCGCATGGGGAATCGAACCTGGAATCTCCTGGTTACTGTGCAACTGCACTAAATATTAAGCCACGACTCCTCAAATACGACCCTGATGTTGACAAAAAAAGAGGATTAATGACTTTTTTGCAGTTACTAATCTCATGAGGCAAACTAGTCATTACTTGACTAGTTTGCCTCATGAGATTCAACTTTTTCATTATTTAATGGGTATATCGGTTAAATGTCCTAGTGTGTCAAATGATCTTTCATTCTTAGTTATTGTTACTTCTTGAAACCGGCATCTCATTGACAAACAAAGCTGGTAAGTACTGTGATAAAATATGGAGTATTTCAGGGTCCCTTCAGAATCATTCCGTGTCGAGTTACAGAGCCAAGAATGGGGAAATGCTCATAAATGAACTGACTTTGGAAGGAGAGGAGTTTACAAAGAGAGTAGAAAGGACAAAAAATTGTGTGGTTGTTGTGTCTTTTGTCATTTGATAATACTAGCATCTATTATTGTTGTTTAGAAAAAACATTGGTGTGGACAGAGGAAAACAAAAGATGGTCGTTTGACAAATGAGATGTAAAATCTGTGTTTTCTGTTGCAGACAATTGTACTGTAAACTTTTCACTCGTAGAAAAAATAATTAAATGTTCTTCAGCCCCTTGATATTGCAACTGGCTCTGCAGGGAAGTCCCTTATTTCCTTACTAATAACTTGGTAAAGTTTTTTAAATATAATTATTCCCTAGGCATCGAGAAGAAAAATATTTCTTTCACTGTAATTGACCTAACTAAAGGAGTTTCACTGCTGGTACTGTGAAAAACGTCAAGACCTTCGACTATGCCACGCATAAATTACAGCTAATCTTGGGAAAGGAAAGGAAAACAAATTATAAAAATGAAATACTTTTATGAAACGTAAGGAACTTTATTAATGAAAGAAATACAAATATTCTTTACTGGTCATGTCTTTAAATAAAAGGAACAATACCTGAAAGAGTGTCTTCGTCTTGTCGATGGTATCCAACAACCCACCTTTGGATCCTTACTATATCTTTTGGCAGTAAATGACAGGTGGTTTCCTGCAAAAGAGTTAAAGAGGAAAGTCAACAAAAAGGCGAATGTAGCTTAAAGTAAAGTCATACGAAACTATGCGTGAATGTAATGTACCAACAAGCTGTTAAGTTGCAATATAGTATTGTTTTTATCCTGGATGACTTGCAAATTTTAGTATCACATTTGGCACTTCTGTATTCTATAGTCAAGGATTCTTTTTCCAGATGTTATTATTACTATTACTATCATTATTATTATTATTATTATTATTATTATGGTAAATATCTATACAGGATAACTATACCAGTACTAAAATACTGTTATCATACAGGTCCTGTAACAAAAAATATGAAAATATAAGTTGAGGGAATACATATGAGTTAAAAAGTCCTTTTGGCAGTGACAGAAGCTTAGTAAATACTTGATACTGTATGAGTCTCTCTGTATTCAAGTGCAAAATAATCTTATTTCCTGGTTAGGATGGGGTATATTAGGCCCTCTGACGTGCCAAAAGTGTTTCCAAACATTTCTATCTGGTACCTAATGTAGTAACAGTGTGTATGATAGTGTGTGTCTATGTACGTAAGTATCTGGGACTGCATATTCTTAATGTTTTTGCCCTTTCAAACTACTGCAAATTATCACGCTGTGGTGTACTAAATGACCAGCCTAGAAAGATCTATTTTTTTTATTTTTGACAAAAAATAACTACTAACCAGAACAAGTATGCTAAATGTGTTACTATGGCCCACCTCCTACCTACTTAAGTGCTAGTTAAATGCAAAGAACCAGCAAACTTTGCCTTATACTTGAATATTCCAGAGTGATCAATTTATACTGAATACATTGGATCCTGATAGGTCTCACTTAAAATCAGTTATTGTTAAAACTTTCAAATTTGGCACGTAGGTGTAATACCAGCTTTCTTTGGACTATTCCATATTTGTTGTATATCACTTGAAACTTTATGATAGTGAAATATTTGATAGAAAGTGATATATTTTTCTGAGTATACAAGAAAAGAAGGGAAAGAAATTTTTAGAATCAACACAAACTTTACAAATTAACTGGAAATACATATTAAACAAAGCGTTCTATGACCTTGGCATTACTAATATGGTAATGAAGAGTGTTCAACTACCAGTCTGTTGGAAACTTTAGAGAGCAATCGACCCATTTATGTCAGCTTTTCCTGGATGTGCCAGGCAATCAGTAACAAAACTTTGTTTGGATTATGATAAAATTGAAAATGAATGCTACTAAATTTAATAATGCTGTAGTCACTGGTATTATGTCTTTTAAACCTGGTTATTTACAAACCTATTCAGGAAAAGTACTTTTCTTTGCCTCTTAAACAAAGCATTTAAATTGCTTACAGTTTACAATGGCCTACCTATAATCTTTTTCCTGTAGATATCAACAGCTGATTCATAAATTCATGTACTGACATTTTACGTTATTTTCAACTTATTATTATTTTTATGGTAAATATTAATACAGGATAACTATGCCAGTACTAAAATATTGTTATCATATAGGTCCTGTAACAAAAAATATGAAAATATACAAATTTGTAGGAAAAATAAAAAGTTAGTACCTACTTTGTTTACATATAAACAATTTAAAATTTTAAATGCTCTTTGGCTTTTGTCTTAAAAATACTAAGAGACTTTTCTAATCTTAACTTAGGAGTTGAGGTATTACGGTGCTTATTTCGTTTGGTTTACAACTTTGAGCTCAAATGCTACTGAAACTGATCCATTTTGTCTAAAATCGTACGTGCTATCGTTTTTTTATTTTACATACTAGTTAAATTATCATGAAACGTTACTGTTAAGGTCCATATTTGGCAAATGATAGCAGAAATTCCTATAAATGCCTAAAACTATATCATTGTTGATGTAGGATATTTTTCATGCCGTGAGCCGGAAGGGTTTTCTTAGCTAGGTTTCGAGAGATACTTCTTCCATCGTCAGGCTTTTCCCAAAATTGAAGCTGACTTAATTCGAGCAAAAACAACTCTCACTCTTCAATCCTCCAACGTACCCATTTACAAGATCGCTAGAAAGGAAAGATGTATCATCAAGAGCCTAAGATACGATGTTTCAATTTCCGTCCTTCCCACTGAGAAACGCCGTGGAACTGTGCTCATTATCAAAGATGATTACATCCAAAAATGCCGTAAACACCTCAACAATAGACCAAATACTATGGTTAAGCATAGTCGAATGAGCGCAGTCAAGACCACAGTAAGCACAGCACGGACTGTACTACAGAAATACCATCTTTTGGATAGATGCCTCTGCACCAGATAGAAGCTCACCTTTACCAAGTTTTATAGATTACCAAAAATCACAAGCTCAATGTCGTTTAATCATAACCTACGCTGGTAAGCCACTTCATTCACTCTCACACCATATAGCAAACCTCATGTGTCCACAAACAAAGAAGAAGGCATATCACTTCAACAACAGATTTCGCTGCTTCCACCACACAACAAAGAACCCAGAGAAGTGAAGTCATGGTCTCCTTTGATGTCACTTCGTTATACACAAAAATCGTTGTTTGTCGTTATGCACGTTGAAGTGACAACAAAATTTTTCCATTTAGTTGTATTGTTTCTTTTGACATATCTGTTTGAAATTTCTGTGCATACTGTTAGTATTCAGTTCAAATTGCTTAGCTTACCAAAGAGTTTGTATCTCTTTCAGTTCTCGAAGTAGCTGCGGGGTACCAAACGTCCTGTTGAAATAAGAGGCCTCTCAGCCCCAGGGAAGAATATTATTAACATGGCTCATCAATATTTTTTTTACAAAAATATCTACTCTTTAAAACAAATAACTGATATTTGAAAAAAGAAAATTGGGAAAACAGGTACCAAAAATAATAAGCAAGCGCACTTCCAACTTGGAATTTAGATTCACACTGATTTGACCATTTGAATTCACTGATACACCAAATATACTAGACTGATATATTATGCTGAATTCTATAAGTTCTGTATTAGTGAGATGATTATGTTGATGCTGCTGCTAATGATGATGATGATGATGAAGAAGAAGAAGGACAGAAGGATAATAATGATTGTGGTGATAGCACAGGCTTGCTTTCAATACAGACAATAACAATGGGTCATGCATCGTTCTATGTTTCTTGAATTACACGACAGCACATTCATTACTCCTGAACTAACATTACTAAGCTGTCAAATATTGTGGTTCGTAAACCATTTGCGTAATACTGGTAAAATTTAAAGTTTAACGATTACATGGTTGTAAAGACGCAGCTAAAGACCAACAAGAAAACGAACGAGGTTTTCGTTCACCTAGGTCAAAAACTATGACAATACAGAATCTCCCAGCATTCTCTATTAAACCTCCCACGTTGTCTTGCCTATATGAGCATCGTGGCCAAGTAACACAGTTGTACTCTTTTACCAGAGTTTCTAATACGTATCTTTAATAAAATAAATGGAATTCGACCTTTAGGATCACCCTGGCTATTTAGTATAAGATTCCAGGTATCAGTTAACTGCTGGAAACATTAGAATTTACCAGGTATGGGCTACCCTACTTGTCTTCCTTATTTGCAGACTGCATCCATTTTGATAATACTTTTTTATATTTAATTGCATATTGAGAGCGTATGGTGGTTGACGAAAATTACTAATCCCCCGGTGGAATGTTAAGCTCTCTATACCACAATGTATTCTTAATGCCTTGGATACTACATATCTTGAAAGTGTTTTAAAAGTAACAATTTTACAACGTAGTGGTGTTTTGTAGGCTTACTAACAAGAGAACTCAGTAAAAAGCTATCGATTTTCAAAATGGATGACCAGGGGGATCAGTTAACTAATAAACGTTTTAATTACCGAAAATTAAAAATTAAACATAAAAATTATTGCAAAACATAGTTTAAAAAATAAGAAAGAGCCAAGAACCAATAGAAAACAAAACATTAAATATTACTTACTCCGTTTTCTTTCATTCTACAAAAACGCGTTTACCAATGTTGACAATCAGAATCTGTTTCCCTATTTTACTATGGCCATAAGTACTTTGAACTTTTGGTCTCTTCCGTTATAGGTCATCTGCCGTCACTTAATAGTAGATATATTGATGTGTTAGGCCTTTTTCACTTTGTTGAAACTCACAAAGTACTTCAGTTGCAAAGATTTTACGCCAATTTTCCACCGGTGTATCTTCGCATGAATAAATTTTAACAAGTCTGAAAGAAATATCCTGGTGTTAGGTGCTCCTCCGTTTTGCAATCACGGAAAAACTCACTTTCAGGAACCAATAAAACAGGAAGTGGAATCAAACAAAAGTACCAAGGAAACTAATAAGGCGTTTGAACGTAACTGAAGTAACTAACGTCAAAAATCAATTTAAAAGCAAATGAAGATTTAAAAACCTGTAGGGCCGCGTTTTATCTTGCCCATTTCTGGAACTGGGGCACAGCAGCGCAAACTACTTGGTTTATTTTCAAAATGGTTTCCAGTATGGAAATAAGCATTGAAATATCAGCAGCATAACTAACTTTATATGAGTAAACAAAAACATTTAATTTTCCTTCGCAGTAATATACTCTATTTTAGTGATAAAACAAAGGATAGAACTAATTTTATTCTTTCTCAGTGATGGAGTTTGAAATTCGAAGGTGTCTCATTTCGTTTTGGGTGAGTAAGTTAGGGTACTATTTTAAAAAAATGAAAGAAAAGAAAAGTTTTGTCCTTTTAAATTGTTTATTTTTTAAATATTGACCTCATAATGAAGTGCCTGAATATTAAGAGGTAAGAAATAATATACATTTTATTCCTAGTTCTTGTTTCCGTGCTTTACTTAGGGATAGAAATTTGGATACCTGGATAAACACTGGCAGTTTAAGACGTCTTTCTGCATCATTTGGAGTAAAATAACTTAAATAAAATGACGCTGAACGTCCAGGAAATCGTGAGATGTTCCACCAGGACGATGTTTCTTGTGTCAAATGTTAAAAATGTTAGTAGAGGGTCCTATAACACACGTTTAAAATTTCGCCTGGGTTAATAAAGAAAAATAAGACAAAAAAACCCTCCTTTCTCGTCATTAAATGATAGTGTCGCAAGTTACAACGAAGGACGCCTAATTAAATGAAAATTGTTAATATTACTAATTACAGCATTAAATATAATAGTTACAAAGATCTACGCTTCGTAAAACTACCAGAATCTTTCCAAAGCTCTCTTTGTATGAGGTTATATGAGTTTATATAAACATCTGATACATATTCAGTGTAAGAGCCAAAAACATGCTAAGATTAAAATAATAATTCTTATATAAGAATAGAATATATTGCTATTTGATTTAAAAAAAAGATAGTACAAGATCATACACACATACACATACCAATACAAATGAAAGTAATTTTTCAAACATTAACATTACTCAAAGCTAATAAGGAAAAAGTATTAAGGAATAATTTTATGTAGAAAAAAATGCGAAAAACTGAGAACATTAACGATACATGACCACATCTAGGGTGCAGCTTTACCGTAGCAAAAACATTTTATGGACCACCAAAATATAATAAGTGACCTAAAAAGCTGGAAGTAAAGTAACGTTGTATAAGTGGTCACATACCACATTGTAAATTATACATAACTTCTTTTTTGCAATTGCCGCTCTTGCATATCCCGACAAAGTGGTATTTTAATTTTTTATGCATTCTTTGCAACTGCGTTTTGGAACTAATACACACTGATTGTAATATATTACATATAAAGGTTAAAAACATTGCAGTAAAGCAAATACAGGAATTGAATACAAATAGGGAAAATGTTATTGAAATATATTTAGGCTCTTCAACGACAGCCACTTGTAAATTTAGACAAACAATTTTTTAAATCTGAGAATGCCAGGTAGAGTAATATAAATATATTTTTCTTGCCACCTATTTTCCAAGAAGCAAAACTATTTTAAGTGGAGCTTCATTGAATTTTGTATCATTGAAAGTGTGTGTGCCATTCCGTCATGATGTACACGTGGAAATAACATTCGTTCCAGCTAAAAAAAACCTTTGATCGTAGGCAATTTTTTTTAAAATTTTACGGCCTTCTCCAACGGGTCAGGTCGGATCGGGTCGGGCGCTCGACACAGTCTTCTCCACTTTCACCTGTCCTTGACATCCTCATTTGTCGCCCGAACTTCTCCATATCTTTCTTGACGACATCGCTTAGCCTGTGCTTCCCCTGCTCCTCTTGCCCTCTACCTTGCTGTCGAATGTCTTCTTTATCCCCATCTCTTCTCCCATCCTCAAGACATGACTGTACCAACGCAGCCTTGCTTCTCTTGCCTTCTCTCGTATACTGGTAACCTTCGTGAACTTTCGAACATCCTCGAAAACAAACATGTACCTGATGATCGTTAAATACGTAAAGCCTTTAGTTGCACAAGAATTGCAGTTACTTTAGAGATTACTTTATATATATACTTTATATAGAGAGTTATGTCTCAGAAGCTCTGTGCTGCACTGAGCCCACAAAGGGCGAAACGGTACTGTCTGCAGATTGAGTATATATATATATATATATATATATATATAAATAAAAATATAAATATATATATATATAAATATATAAATATAGGTAGATAGATGGCTAGATAGATAGAAACAGATATATACAGATATATACAGCAAAATAATTGTTTGATAATACTTTTTTTTCTATTTTAATGCAACATATCGACTGCTACAACCATTACACATTGGAAACTGAAAAGGGAAAAATCTTTGCATGATTAAAAAATTGTGAGGCCTTTTCATAATTTTAAATAATAATATTCTGAATAGGTCTATTGTTAATTTTAACATAATGTAGCACTTTAATGCACTCTTACCTGACCTCCAGAAACAGAGTGTACATTGGTATTTCCCATTTCTTACCAAATGGCATAGCCATAAAATCTACTCCTTTTCCAGAAAAGCAAAAACGAAGGAAAGAATACTGAAAACCAACTCACTGATGTTTAAATGTCAAAAGGAATTTGGTTAATGTCCTTTTTATACCATTTTAAACAAGGTATTCCATCCATTGCAGCAGCCAAATAGGATAAAAATTTTCTTTACCCAGACACAAAAAAAATTATCTAATAAGACATGTTTTGACAATTAAGATCCTATAATGCAATTAAATTACCTTATCAGGTGTTCGAGTCAAAACTAGAATAAATTTTGACCCAATCTATTAAATATGAGATGCTTTAAAATTTTCCTCCCGAAAAAAGATAAACCAACTTGTTTACGAAATGTTGGGGTTTTTAATCGTATAGCTGTAACAAAAATATGTCCTCCTATATAAAAAAATCCCTGATAAATAACAGACCCTACTTTAAAAAATCTGGTCCTAGATAAAACTCTAAGAGTACGACAAAAGCAGCCAATGAAAAAGTCTTCTAAGATGTAGCAAAGAAAACGTCACAAATAAAGCTTTCAATAGAGGTTCATCAGGTTAAAGGAATTGTCATGAAATATCAATTTTTAAAGAATTTTCTTTTGAATTTTAGATCACAGATTTTACTGTAACTTGTACAAAATCAGGGGAAAAACGAGATGTCGAACAAAAAAAACCGACTTGTTTTGTTGAAACATAATGGACAGAAAATAACATAAAAAATCTACTTCGACCACAACAGCAATTTTAAAAGACATAAACAGGCATCTGGTTTCGCTTCCATGTTCACGTTCTCTATAGCATAAAATACGTAATACAAAAGGCTAAAAATGAATTAATATTTTTTCATTTATTTTTATCTATTTTTATATGTGCGTCCCTTGTGCGAAGACTACTAGTTTTGGACTTTGCATGCCAGGGAATTGTTATTATTATTAAATGTTTGACTTGGCATACAACTTTTGTAAAATAATACTGCTATCCTTGTTGGACCAAGAAAAAAAATATATTGCTGCAACTATAGTTTTAGTGGCAGAGGAATAAAAAGTTGCTTAAACAGTCATTAGAAATTGCCAAATAATGGTCTTCAAGCGACAAACAAACTTAACTAAAAACAAAACAGCTATCGTAAACAAAACTTCAAAAAACTTTAATGTTAGCTATTATTTATGGTACAAAAAAGAAATGTTTTATTACTTAATTATAATTAAATGCTGATTCTAGATTTGTTCAAAAATAAAAATAAACAGAAAATAAAATATAAGAAACCAGGAATTTCTTTGCAGAAGTCAATATCACAGGGGGTAATTATTTGCTGAGTTTATACGCTGGATAGCAATTTTCTTCAATTTTTTTAATAAAATATTTTTTACAGGAAACACATGGCTAAGTGGAACTTAAATGAGTAATCGAGAAGAAACTAATGGAGCAATACTATTTTACAAAATATTTTTGTTACTGCCCGTTTTATTTTCAAAAGTGAAAGTTGCAGTATTACAGCTGTGGTGAGAAGATAATAACTCCCATTTACCGGGTACACGGGTTGTGGATATGGGAATGGCCTCTAGATATAAGGGTTAGCTGCAAATATATTCAATAACCGGTCCCGTAGACAATCACAGGTTGCCTTTTGGCAAGCCATAGCATCTGAAATCAACCCAAGCAGAATCGCACAAAAGACATTGTTACCAGGATGTTGCATACTGATTTGGGCAACTATCAACATAGCAAATTTTCAGCAACATCAAAACACGTCATTCAGAAAATCAAACTATTGTCAATGGTCGAGATAAACAGCAACCACTGTAATATGCTGTTATAGGCCAACAAACACTTTCGACGAAGACGAGATAAAGATTTTCCAATGTTCTGTCATAATAAGCCAAGTCTATTCTAAAACATTATTTGAATCTAACTAGTGGTGATTTTGAAGCTAATATTGGACAAACAGAATCAGACAATCGATCTTTCCATTTGGATACGAATGGTCAAATGGTCAAATCGTTAGCACCAACTAGAAAGAAAAGTTATGTATGTTTACCTACAGACAGGTGTTAAAGCACAGCTATTTAATATCTCAGTGAACATAAAATGGGGGGAAAAGTGCTCTGAATTGTGAAGCTTATGACACATTTAGGTCTGTAAATTTTGCCTATTGAATAATTTCAGCAAAGGTAACGCTAAGCCTCATGATGATTAAAAACAAAATAAGGTAAGGGTAAAGTACGACAGGTATCGATTAGTGCCTATTAACTATGTCAAAATAAAATGCACAGTGGATGTCAAAAACCGCTTTTATGGACTGCACGTAGCAAGTTATGATGATACCAAGGCAGACACGACATATAACAAGGTAAGAGCTGCCCATCGTGAAGCTGAAAAGAAGCATATTCCAAAGACGGAAAAGAGAAAACAGCATGTGAGATAGGAAAATAGGAGCATTCAATTGAAACAACAAACATTTAAAGAAGCACGAAAAGTCATGACTGAAAGAAAAAACAAGTAAAAATTTTACGCATTTTTATAGGAAAGCTGAAGAGCAGAGGTCTCTTTAAATAAGACGCTTGGACAGTTCTCGCCTCTCTTGCCTTCAGGCCTGTGTAAGACCGTGTGCCACTCAGCGATTTAAAATTCCTCTATATCTGTCATCTGGAAAGAACACACACTAAATTGTCAAGTTAAACCAGATGACCCACTCATGGTGACTCATACGCATTACTTGACAATGCCTTGGCATTTTCCAGATCCTCTAATTACAAGCAATAATGTTATAGATAAAAAGTCTACTCTTTAACAACATCCTTGTTTAGTACTGCAGGTATCAAATATCAACTACCACTCCATTTCAGGTACCTTTGTTTTGAGTTGCTCCACGTCCCTAATTTTCAAGTGTGTAATTACAGCTGGTGTTCTTTTCCGTCGGTATCAAACTGCCATCGCATCAAAAGTTGGCATTGATGATTATTTTTGTTAACTGCACGGTATGATGACAATTGAGTTTGAGGGAGTATAAGTGTTGGCTGGCCCTTTCGTGGTGGAAACGTTTATCTTCTAGATGCACTGCTACAACAATGGGCTCAAGGCGTCTGAAGAGTATTTGCACAATGCTTGTTTTCTAGTGAGTCAGTGGTTTCTCGTCATCCTTCATAATAGCTATATAATTGACCTCGATTTCTGCCTGCTGCCCCTTGCTAGGCCCATTTATGCTCATGCAGGTGTTTAAGATGTTCATTAGTCTATCAAGTCCAAAGTTTTTATTTGCATTTGAGCAATTCCCTTTCAGAGTTCTGAAAAATTATCTATTGCATTTTTCTCCCTTACTGATCAACTGAGTTCGTGTATAAATGGGTCTTTGAACGTCACCCTCCACGTACACCAGAGGTCTATTGTTGAGGGTCAGTCTTAAATGGAAAAGTAGTTTTTGCCAAGTTAATGTCTATCGACCTGTCATTTTGTACAGTAATTCTTTTTTTAGGCCATTTCTCATTTCAGATTAACTTTTGGGGACTGTATTAAACTTGTGGGCGATTAATAATTTTTAACTTATCAGGAGCTCATCTAGCATCTTGTCGCACAATAAGTTGAAATGTAATTAACAAGCCAATAAAGTGTTTACATCCATCGTTTACAAAAAAGATTATTGCTTAGCTGTTGAAGTCTAGGAACACAGAACCGACTTCTTACCTGTGCCATTGTGTATTCCACTGCCCATACATGGTCAGTAGATAGAAGTGCTCAGTAACCTTCTCACTTGATAAGCAACATGGCGGCAACTATTCTGTGATATATCTTTCAATATATGCTTTGAAAAACTACTTACCTCTCATCTCTTTGTAAGTTTAATTGTTCGGAGTGATGCTGAACTCGCTGTGTGCCAGTGTTTGCCATTTGGATTCTCTTCATCTAAAACACAGTTGCATTTAAAGTTTTGTTAATGAATAAAGGCCATTTTAACCTTTTTGTTAGCTTGAGCTTATAACATGAGGAAAATGTGTGTACCAGGGAGTGATTCTAAACGTCTGTCACAGCAAAAATGCCTGAATAACATTGCTCAATTTATTTTCCAGAATAACTGCTACAGTTGAAACTTCTCTTAGCTTTTTAAACTCAGCTTCAGTCTCACTCGCTGGAAATGTCCGTGTAACCATGAATCATAGTGCACCAGCCATTTCATTCCTTTCCACCAGTAGTCGTGAAATTTGTCTGTATTTGCTCTTCAACTTCTAATACCAGCAAAGTAATCTTAAAATTCTTCATTTTATGGACTCAGTGAAAGCCATTGTTGTAGAATATTTATCATTTCGTGAGACATAAGCTTTTTCTGAACTACATTTTTAGAAATATTTCTCCCGTGACGATGGAAGAAGTATCTTTCGTAACGTAGCTCAGAAAAAGCTTGGAACTCACGCCATGATGAATACCATACATCACTAGTAAAGTACTCAACATTACTTACCGATGGGTATACAATATTCTTCTAGGAAGAAAACTTGTATAACTTTATTTATTCATATTTTGATTCTTGGAGTTTCTCAACCTATCCAATGGATGATAATCGATAATAATAATAATAATAATAATAATAATAATAATAAAATAATAATAAAAAATAAAAATAATAATAATAATAATAATAATAATAATAATAGTCGAAAATCCTTTAAAAAGGCCTATGAACACCAAGAGAAAGTATTAAGTAGCATATCTATAGCTCGAAAAGAGAATCTTAAAAGAGCTCTCTCTTAAGAACATTTTGGCAGGGTGGAAGTTGATCCACTAAGACTCTTTTCCCTTGCTCAAATTCAGTATCAGATCACTGCGTGTTTTATGCTAATTTGTTACTTTACAGTTGGTTAATTTTATTAAATAGCTTCTATGGATTTTTACTAGTTTCATCCATAACAAATTTCCTTTAGTTCTATGTGGGTGAAATTTACTAGTCCATGGAGTATTTCTGTATTCTTAATTTTTTTAAATAAATCTCAGTATTAAAGACCTTCTTTAACGTTGTATGTTGAAAAACATTGATCTTACCTTTTGTGAAATGCAAATATATTTTTTAATTTATTTGATTTATGACGGTAAAATTTTTTTCTGCAGTATTTTTATCAGACGTCTAAGATAAATATTGTCAAAACAACCAACTTTCATTTCTATTTTTTTGTCTTCAAAAATTAGCTTGGTTCCCTGTGTCAGATACATTCTTGGCTTTCGGCCTAGCGTTATGTCATATGTAAGTATCAAACTTAAATAAGCAAAGGGTTTCTGTGAATTCATGGTCTCCACTTTTTTGCTGTTGTTTTATTATGCACTGGTATAGACAGGCTAATATGTGCCACTGAGTCTCAGATTATATTAACACCTGTGCTTATTTCATGACAGAATGACCAGGCAATAGTTCAATGAACCACCCTTGGAGATCCAAGACCATACCTTACCTTCCATTCCATTTTTAGATGTACTGTAACAATCTCGTACTGGAGCAAAGTAAAACAGTGATATTTGATACCCTGACAATTATTTCATGTCCGGGTATAACGTGATGAGGTCGCTTCTGTGAACGCTGCAGCTTGGAAAATTGATTGTTAGTGTACCTTGAATGAGCTGGGCAACTGAACGTTAACAGGGGTGTTATCACGGTGGAAAATATTTTAATGCTAGCTGTAAACGTTAGGCAACTTTTATATCGGTTCAGAGTAATCAAGAATTGTCACTCTTGTAGGATATTGGTTGGACTTGTGTATGCGGACTTTGTTACATAACTTGAACCTCTGCTTCACATTGGTAACAATATATTAAAACGGAGATGAAATGTGTTTTAATTGCCAAATACACGGTTACGCACTTTTGAATGAACCCTTATTTCTGTATGAAATTTTTTATGCCCAACACTGTGATTTCACATTATTGATTTTTTTAAATTTATATTGTCTTTCGTATTTATCCATAGTTTAATGCGACTTGTTTTATATCAGTAGTAAATATTGTCCCTGGCTTATCCACACACTGTTAAATAATTATTTCTGGGGTTTTAGATTTTACATCAATGTCTTGATTTGGTCTAATTTTGTATCCTAATACCCTTGCTTGTTTTTTTCACTATTTTCGTCTACTGTTTTAAAGGTAATTTCAGAAATCTACAAGTTGATGAACAAGAGTAACTGCTTCTGTTCGTAAAATCTGATAATAATGTGATAATTTCTTTTGTAAATTTGAAATTGAGTTACATAAACTCTATAATGTATAATGGTCCTTAGTTTAGACAAACAAAATTCTTCCATTTTTATTTATTTACTGCTTCTTTTGTTTAATAGACAAAGTAACTGAGGCTGACCTGATAATACATACTACGCATTTTGTTTTAATTGTTCTGACGTCCATAACATTTCAAAAAAATACAGAAATCTTCTTTTGGAGTATTTAAATGTCCGACATTTTTTTGTTATGTTCACATTTTACGTACACTGTGATATCCAAGAAACAATTGTCCAATGCCGCAATATATATATATGCTCATCGAACCTTTTTGGAGCGAAACTTAACTAGTAAATTAAATCGTATTACTAACTAAAAAGAAATTCTAAATGCTTTTATGAACCTTTGGGTCATCAACATTGATATGAAACTAGTAACGAGAAGGATCTTTTATCTAAAGAATACGTCGAATGCATCCTTTGCCTATTTTGCAAAACAATTTTCTTTGAAAGAAATGAAATCCAAGTTAATGTCGCAGCCTTGTAATTGAGTCTGCTCAATTTCTATTTGACTTTTCATTAATAAATTCACGTTTTTATTTTTAAGGTTAACATTCCTTAAAAGTTTTCAGTTCTAATTGTTACATCTGCTCAAGATACTTTAAAGCAAATTTTCTTCCCAAGTTTAAAAATTCCAGATCACCTTTTCCGAAGAACCCAAGGTAACTCTGTCTGACCTATCAAATTCACCGCCGGCTGTTGATGTGAAATGCCTTTTATTTCTTAGAAATCAACCAGGTAAGCCCTGACCTTTTTTTTGTATAATGCATGACATTTATCATATTTTCAAGGTATTTGAAGCAATTTTAATGACATTGTTGAGGTTCCTCGCACTTTTCGGATATTCAATCCTAAAACAACTTTGTATAAGTTATTCCATTCATTTATCAAAAGAAAAAAAAATGCGTCAAATCCTTATTCGGACCATTCCCAAAAGATGCTTTTGACTACGTAAGTTATGTCTAATTTGAGCTTAAACCTATAGGCCCATAGAACTATTAAAGCCTCTTGTCAGTTAGTAAGAAAAATCTGATCAAAACTTGTGTGGTATGAGAAATTGGATACCCAGAAAAATTTTCAGTAAGTACCAAGTATCCTACGGCATTGACCTTTGGTGTCATCTCAATTGTGTACATGACTTCTATTTCCAAACTCATAGAGTTCTCACTCTGTATTTGCGGTCTGTGCGTCATTAACTTAAAGGATAGATTTTTTCCTTGCTTCTTTGTTGGGGCATACAAAGAACTTGGACGCTTTTTCTCAATGTATGGAAAACAAATTTGAGGAGCATCAGCCTTAGGAATGTTGGCCACATTGGTCATTTGCTTAATTTTTCTTGTGCTTAAAGTGTTTTATTATTTTGCGTTTCTCTCACGTCATGAAGATAATGAGTATAATCTAGGTCCTGTAAATGTTGATCTAAAATGTATTATCTTATGTATAATGTACTCAGCGGTAATTATTCGTTGGAAAAATTTACTGGCATGGTATTGTTCTTCTGTCTGGAGGGAGACGGAAGGGGTCTAAAGAAATAGCTACAGTGTGATAAAATTGACTTGTTTTTGTCATATAAATGGTGATAAGAGAGGGCAGGGGGCTGAAAACAAAATTTAAAGAGGAACATTTCAAACGCTTTCCCAAGCAATATAAATTACGTAAAGCTATAAATCACTGGGTTTGGTATCATATATGTAGTTGTCCTACTGCTCTTGGCTCGTTAACGCTATAGAGTAAGACTTCTTTATCTAAATACTTGCCCCCTCTGTGTCATGCAATGCCTCCGTCTTACTGCATTTATGTGGCGACGGGCCAACCAAGAATGCACCGAATATAAGCAGAAAAAAACGTGGCTCAGCTCTTCATTTAGTAAATCGAGGTACAGATATTGTTCCTCAAGTGCACAAACCGAGTGTGGCATTTGAAGTAGTAGACTTAAAAATAACCATTTCAAAATGTTTTACGTACAGATAGATACTAAAAACAAGAATACGCTCTAGAAATCTTGTGGTTGTTAGCTGAACCGTGGAACAATAATCTTAATTTTTTTAAATTTGAAAAAAAACCCACAATTGTCAAACAAGTTGCAAATACTCAAGAGCACACCTGAATGATGTATAAAAAATTAAATCATCAGCTATATTCATTTATTGAAGCTTTAGATAATAAAATTAGTTTATCTCAAATTTATATACTGCGGCTATATATAACGTGATACACTACAAACTGCCACATTCTCCTTATTAAGTGCTCCGGGCGTTTAAAATCTTGTTAGGAAAGGACGCTTATTACAATTAACAACGATTACAGAAAAATTCAGCAGAGCTATTTAAGACATTAGTTTCGCACACGAGGACCGTGTGTGGTAAAAGTTGGAAACTTTATATTTGAAAGAACCCTGTAGGAAAACATGGAGAAAAATATGCGATGACCAGATTTGCCGTTGCTCTCTACAAGACGAGGAAAGAAGACGAAATAGTAGGTCATTTACTCCAAAAATATTAAAAAATCATTTGGAACGTTTTGAAACATGGTGACAATGGAGATGGAACTAACACCTTGTATTTTTACTTTCACTACACTGGGTCCTAGATTACTACAACGGCTTCCACAGTTGCTGCCGCAAGGAAGAACAAGAAATTGTTCGTACAAATTTCAATATTCAGTCAATATTTTGGCCAAAATTTCCAAATTGACGATAGTTTGGGTTCTGAAAAAGGCTCGGGCCACTAACTGGGGAAAAGCACTTATTAGGAAAAGGGACCAAGGCGCTTATTAGGGTGAATACGGTAAAATATATTGGTAGTGGTAATTAATATTAATTTTATTCACAAACTGCGCCTACGTGAAATCAGCTCATTTTAGAAATGAGTAACAAGATATGAAATATGAAAAATGTAGCGATTTAATAAAAAATTATAGACAGGTATGTGCCATTCATAAAAATGTACAATTAAAAATGTAAAACTTCGTAGCATAGTTTAGTTGATAAACTCTCTGCCCATATGATACTGTTTTTCACAAAGCAGTTACTGAAAACCCAATTTTTAACACCAAAGTGTGCTTTCTTATATTCAAATGCCATATTTCTTTCAAACTACTTTTTTCCCCTTCCAACTCTTAATGGTTCTAGTTGAAATACCTTAGTGTTACCACCTCTGCATACGGCGGTATTGCAAAAAATATATATAGTGCAACGAATAAAGAAAAAAAAAGCTACAATATATTGCCTCAGATAAAACAGCCAGTGGCATGAGTGAGAGCCTGCTTACAGCAGTTTTAAATTCAAATATTAATACCCTTGACAATACTTATTTCACTTTACTTACCAGCTAATAATCAATTTTAATAAAGACTTAAATTTATCACAAAGAATTTCTAGGTATTCGTACAAGGGTTCCGGCGTGATAACAAAAAAATAAATTGTATTCGTTACCTAAAATAAAGCCAATTAAAAAATCGGAATAACTTTTTCTTTTCTAATTGAGGCATATCCTAAACATTTATATTTTCAAAAGCGTCTAAATGTTCCTTTCAATAAATCTTTCCGTTTGATCCCTCTGATAAAGCCTAAGGACAATAAATTGTAATGGAATGAAGAGAGACTGGTTTTTGCGAGCGTATCACTGAAACAATGCATCAGATAACATCATTTCATTATAGCGCTATTCTGTTATTATTGTATTTACAAATATATGTGCAAAGTAAGCAAAGTTATCAAATTTAGTTAGCAAAAAGGTTTAAATGATAGCAACACTCAAAATGTGTATTTTCCGTTAATACTTATTTGATATTCTAAATTTTAGCTTAATAAATAATAATAATTAATACATTTTTGAAGATCAGTAGTTATTTCTTGTTTTTGGATTCTTAAATATTGCTAAAACCACTAAATTAATTTTGTTTTATTGTTTTCGGTACATTCTTTATGAAATATAGAAAAATAAAGAAATTGCTTCGATTGTCTGTAAAAACAACAGATGCAAGCTTGTTAGTGGTTGCCTCTGCATTTTCGCCCACCTCCTTCCGAGGCATGGCGTCTGCATTGTTAGTACTCTACTCAATAGGTTTTTGGGTATTCATAATTGGTAAATCAATGTGTCCTTTAAATATCTTAACTATTGACTGATGTCTCGTGCTAGCGTAAAGAGGTTGTTTTATTTTCACGAAGTCAGATTGCTTTGGAATGGTATGCAAACATGTCCTCTATTTGCTGGTAATAATATCCACCATTAGTTTATTGTCATTATCGGCAGAGTAATTTCTTAAAGCGTTCTTTTTAGAAGAATATACCACGACAAATTAAACAGATAGTAAATGCTATTAAAGTCTCGAGATGAATTTAAGGCGATATTTTGTTTAATGACGTGAAATTATATCAGACAAATCTCAGTCATCCAAATAGAGACTACCGTTATTTCAAAAACCAATACCAATCATTTAATCTTTTTGTTAATACTGTATATAACTCACTGTCAAAATATCCTACTGCAAATGCTGCAGATCTTTATGCAATTGTATAGTAAAATTGCAAACTTGAAGGTAAACATGACCACTAAAGCAATATTTACGGTATTCAAGTAAAAACGTACTTTCTAAAATGAAATTTCGGCTAAAACTTTTATTCAGCGTTGTACCAGTTTACAAGGCCCAATGTTGCTAAAATTGTGCTTTCATTACTACCCCTTAAACACTTTAGTAAAGTTTTCTTATTTCCTCTTTGGCCACGTCTATGAACAGTCTTATAAATACCTTTGTGGGAGACCTTGATGACCTTGTATGGCAAGTCGCACCAGCTATAATGGGTTTCATCTTAAGGTCACAGGGTTTGGTCAAAGAAACACATTCTGAATTTTGCTGCTTTATCAAATAACTAAATTTATACTTTTTATTAGTGAGCCTTCGCCAACACATATAGATTGCTGGGTTCGTATGCAAAGTTTGGTAATCAGATATCTTCTGCTGTTGAGGTCTTTTCTTTTACTCTGATTAGATCAGTTTAGCTTTTATTATTCTTACATTACCTTTCTTATATATCCTTCCACCACAAAGATAAAAAACCATTTCTGTTAGCGTTTCTTTTATTATTACCATTTATTCCCTTTAAAAATTACAATATCATTGCACAATAATTTCATCTCTCGTATATATTCAGATCACTACATGCTGGTGCTGTTGTGGAAGCAGGTGCTGACGAATAGATTGACTTCACAAAATTGGATACTGGATTCTGTTGACTAAAGTTACTGGACTCTATTTGAAAGCGACAGCTATTGATAATCTGAAACTGTACCATTGGTATCTATAAACTGGATTTATTGAATGCAATTGTTAGTCAACAATAATGAACGCTGGATTTTGTTGACCTCTAACGCTGGATCCTTATTAAATTGTTGTAGGCTGCTGGTAACCCTGAATTTGAATTTGTCCATGGAGATATATTGTTGGATACCTTCATGCTAACTTGAATTTGTTTAGACACTAGACTGCCTGAACTTGGATTTTATTCATGGAAATTACTTGCTGGATGCCTCCATGGTAACTTGACTTTGTTGAAAGCTCGAAAGCTAGACTTATTGAAATTGTCAGATGAAATTATTGTAACGTCACTCCTGGGAATTATTCACATTGAGAACTTATCATTTATGCTAACTTGCAGTTGTTGAACGCTCAAAGCTAGACTTATTGAACTTGTCATATGAAATTATTGTCGCTCCTGGAAATTAGTCACGTTGACAACTTATCGTTCAAGTTGTATTATCAGACAAGGCAAAGGGTCTGAGGAATCGTCACTTGTGGGGAACGTCTGAGAGGAGAACAGTGAGTACACCAAGGAATATTTTGCTTATTGATTGATTAATTTGTTTGGACTTTCAAATGAACTATTTGACTATTGAGTGGAGGGAATTTCATTTGAGACTAAAACTTGATACAACATTAATCGGTGTTTGACTTTGTTTTGGAATTTCAAGTGAATTATACAAGTGTTACGTGAAGGGAATTTGAATTGTGATTTATACCTTATATACTATCGTTTAATGTTTTCAATTTAATTGAGATTATATTTGATAGGCTTACTTGGTCAATTTTATAAAAGGGTGCACTATTGCTTTGGAATGCCATTGAAATTACATATTGATAGAATTATGGTTTTATTTGTTTAGGTGATTGAACATATTTGGATCGTTTGGAATCACCCCTCTCTTCCCTTGTTTCACAATACACCTTGAAACAATCATCGTTTTTTCAATCTAACGTCTTTTTTCAGTCTACTTTGTTTTAGACGTTCAGTCCCCAATAAATATTTTGGGTGTGGCCTCTCTTCTTTAAACCCGTTGTTTCTAGGATCCTAGAGGCTTAGTGTTTTTATAATTGTATATTATTAGAACTGACAACAGACAGGAATGGAGGGACATGATCGCCGATGTCTGTAGCAGACCTGGCAGTTGAAGAAGAAGAAGATATTATAAGTGCTATCCTATCATCATTTAAGTAGACTTGCTTTAGCTCTTTGATATTTGATATCTTTCGATGCTTCAGTCTAGTCTACATTTGTTTGTGGCTTAATCTGTTCTATGGCGATTTTCCTAGCACACATATAAAGCGTAATACAAAACAAAACTAATTGGCAGAAAAAATGACTATGAGAATAATTAAGAAAAAAAATTCCTTTAAGTAGCGTTGTTCCTGGTGACAAGTACTCGTTATGTCTGCAGCCTTCTGTGACTAGTCTTACTAAGTCCCATCAATATGAATTCATCCTTGAAATCTTCCTGCACTAGCGTCACACATACACAAAAAGTAATGTTAGTATATTAAAAATCTCCTTTGTATTAATGTGAATGGTAAGGTATGTGGGCAGTTATCAATGATCATCCTTTACCGGTACATCATTTGAAGTATATTCAGAGTGCACTTCGGAAAATCTCGCTTTATTTGTGCAATTTATGTTTCGCCCTGACTGGTATAACCGCCAGCCATTGCTTGCATGATAGAAAACTTGTCGACAGTCCATGGAAACCGCAAAGATTTCACCACCTCTCACCGGTTTAATGTTGTCAAGAGAATGCTTAACACGTATGTCACCAAAAATACATCGATTTGTATTAAGGAAGTACCTTGAAGGTTCCGCGCGAGGTAAAAATTGGAGATGAAATTTCTTTGCAAGGTCTTCCCAGTCGAATTCAACGTTGTTTCTGCAACGAAAGAATGAAAATCAAGTAAATGCTACGTCGAGTATGAGCCTATGGAACAAGCCCCCTTCCCCTCCTCCTCACACACCACACCTATTCTCCTCCCGTTTCCTACATCATCCGTAAAACAAAGTTTCCACTCATCATCCTTCTTCTTTAGTATACCTTCTGGTATACTAAATTTTTTCTTTCCATATGTGGAGCCAACAGTTAAGTCCCTGTGAAGGGTACGGTCTGAGCCCCAATTGCTGGGAAGAATGACGTTAAAACTAAAAAAAAAAATAAAAAATTTATCGTCCAACACATGCTAGCATGTAAACCGGACGTTAAGCCGAATATGATGATGATGATGATCCAATTAACATACTGTAGAATCACTTATGGTATGAGGGTACATTATAGCATACGTCTTTGTGTTACATTATATGGGCAAAAGGATGATGCAGCTTATCACAGTTAAAGTAAACATTGTTACCATTTTAGATTAGGCAGTGTATGCAGAACCTTGACGTTTGCGCTGGTAAACTTTTAATAGATTTGAATAACATAAATCAGACTAAACTTTTTTCTTTATTTTTCTGCTCAACATTTTTTTACTAGCTCTTGGGTTCACTGGGTTGCTTACCGGCATTTCCTTGTGACACTGGGAAGAAGCTGTTGCTTAAAAAGGAGCCAATAGTACTTTTCCAGAAAGGAATGCGCTAATACCAACATAAATCTTCAAGCAAATCTTCTATGCACTAGAAAACATAACACAAGTATGTTCTTCAACCATATCTACCTGGTCATTTACTTGTACTCTTGGCGTTAGACAGACAACTAAATAGAGGGTACACAGTTCCAAAGATATTGTGGGGTAAATGAGTCTGGGTATGGTTTATTGAATTCTCATCATAGGCATCTGCATACCAAACTTTTCTAGAACTTAACATCGAATACCATAGTGCAAATTGTTCTAGCTTGGCAAGCAATCATGCTTTGTTTGTACCAGTTAACAATATTCTCGTTGCCAGGTCTCTCTTTTAACAATATAGAAGGTCAAATTGGTTGATGAAGGTTCCATTATACATATCACTTCTGACATGTTAATTCCACTTTAGTTTGGTACTGGAAACTTATGGGAAAAAACAAAGGAAGCTATACATGAGGCAACTGCGGAACATACTCAAATAAATAAAAAGAAAGAACATAAGAAATGGATAACTCCCGAACTCCTCAATCTAATGGATCAAAAAAGAAAATCAAAAGGTGATGACACAACCCACAACAAAATGTGCAAGCTGATAAAAAAGAAATATAATGAAGCCGAAGATACGTGGACCAATGCACAATGCAAAGAAATCGAAGACAGTAAAACTAAAGACAGTAGCTTTGTGGATAACTGCAAGACATCAGTCTGTTAGTTCAGGATGTATCAAATATAAATGTGGGGAAATTTTGATGGAAAAAGAAGAGATACATGATCGCAGACCAGAATATATTGAAAGCTTGTACCATGACGAAAGAGGTCCTCCCCCGACCATGAAGAACAATGTTGACGGTCCTCCAATCCTAGAAGATGTGAGGCAAGCAATGAAAAAGATGAAACACGATAAGGCCTCCGGACCTGATGACATATTAATTGAAATGTTAATAGCCTTAGAAGAGCTTGGAATAAAAACAATCACCAGATTGTTAAACATTGTCTAATACTGGAAAACTTCCAGGTGCCTTGAAAAAGTCTACATTCATACCAATACTGAAGAAGGCAGGCACGACCGAATGTGAACAAGATAGAACCATAAGTCTAATGAGTCATCTCACGATAGTTCTTCTGCCATTATTAATGAAGAGAATGAGAAATAAGTTCCATCCAGAAATTCAACAAACTCAGTTTGGGTTTTTGCTAGATAAAGGTACATGAAATGCAATTTTCACACTCAAAAATGCTTACGGAAAGATCAGTAGAAGTACAAAAGGATCTGTATCTGTGCTTTATTGATTACTCAAAAGCCTTTGACGAAGTGAGACATGAAGATTTGTTTGATATCATCTCCAGCCTCAACATAGATGGCAAATATATGAGTATTCTAATAAATCCTTACTGGAAGCAAATTGCAGCAGTTCGGACCGATCAGAAACTCAGCGCTTACAAACCAATCCGTCGAGGTGTAAGACAGGGATATGTAATATCACCAGATCTTTTTAATATCTATAGTGAGATGATACTTCGTAACCTTAGGGAAATAGATGGTATGAAAGCTGGGGATGAAGACCTGAAAGACCTTTGATACGCTGACGACACTGTACTGATTGCAGACTCCAACGAAAAACTTCAAAAAATTTTGGATGAAGTGGCCGAAAAAAACAGGCAGAGAGGCCAGGAATTAAACACTAAAAAATAGAATGCATGGTCTATTCAAAGCGGGCGACAGCACCTGTTAGCACGATTGAGTGTTCAGGTGAAAAAATACAACAGGTGAATAGCGTTCGATATCTAGGAAGCACAATAACATCAGATGCAAAATGCATGTCCGAAATAAAAACCAGAATTGCAATCTCAAAAAACACATGCAACAACTTTAGAAAAATCTTTACCAGCAGTAACATCAGAAATGATATTAAGATCAGTGCATTGACGACATATGTATGGTATCTATGTATAGATGCGAAAGCTGGACTCTTAGCAAGGGTGCAGAAAGAAGACTAGAGGCGTTTGAAATGTGGTAACTAAGAAGGATCCTAAAGATATCGTGGACCGAGAAGAAATCAAACAAGGAGATAATGGAAAAAGCAAATTACAGAAGATCGCTCATGAAAACAATCCGTAAGAGACAGCTCCAATTTCTGGTCGTCGATGTCTGTCCCAGACCTGACACAAGATGTTTGATACCAATATGAATGGTACCAAACTAAAGATTTTAATTTAAAAAGTATCTGATCGTATAGGGTTTTTTACAGCATTTAGTAAACCTGCTTTAAAATCAGAACTTTTGTTGAGAAAAATTTTATATTGTGTTTTACTCCAAGACTGATAAAGTCCAGCAGTGTCACTACTTTCAAAGATGCTGCTACAAGCAGACTATGGAAAAACAACTTTGGCTTGAACAAAGCCTGCTTTTAACTCTTCATCTGAACGTGATTAGAAAAAAAGCTGTACGTTACAAAAGACCTGGTGGTCTCTCCAATGTACAAATGCAAAATGATGAGCACCATACAGTTATCACAACCTAGTACCAAGAGAGCAAAGACAAATGATTGAAAAGAGGAGCATCAAATATACACTGGTTACAATATGTTGCAAGAAAACCTTTGACTGGTAGCCAAACCCAATAGAAAGCTGAGAGCCCAGTGGTAAATGTTCTTAGACCACTGGACTGGTCAGCTAACACAATGGGTCAAAGAGATGGTGAATTGCAACTTATATTTTCTAAAAGTAAGTAAAACAAGATGAAATGGGACTAGAATCAGTTAACTAGCTGCAGCCCATTGCATCACCTTTCCAGAAAGAGAAGACAATGAAGATGATAGAGGGTTGGCTTAGGTTGCATACAGAGATCCACACACTGTAATGGCAACCCACCAGCATGAGGCTTGTGTCACCATGTATTAACTCCTTTTACGCAAAGCTAATAGTCCTCATCTGCTGAAAGAATTTGCAGATATGGAGGCTTTCCATGATTGGTTATTGGAGGGAGTTGAGAACATCCCTGTGTTTCTCGTGAGCAACCTTAATGAAAAGGAAGGCACTTACAATACAGGTAGGGAATCAATAATGGATGTTTATGGATTTTGCAACAGGAACAACAAATGTGAGCATTTGGCTGAGCTGTGCAAGGAGAACAGTGTAGTTATTAGTGGCACTGTTTTTCAACACAAAGGAATACACATGTGGACCTGAAATTGACCCAATGGTCATACCAAGAACCAGACTGACCAAATCATAATTAACAAAACTTGGATGGGTAGCCTGCAAGGTCTGAGAGGTATGAGGGAGACTGACTATAAGAGTGACTATGCCCTGATCATAGCAAAAGTAAAGCTAAAGCTTAGGAAAACCAAGAAACCTGTGGATGGTGACACTCACTTAGATATGGACTGGCTCAAAGATCCAGTAGTAAATAGAAGCTTCTATCTGTAGCTCCAGTAAATAGAAAACTGTTCAACATAAATTCACTAGAAGCACACTGGGTCGATAACTGTAGCAGTGCTGATACAAATCATTTGAACGCGATGGATAATGATACGATTTAATAAACACGATAGATAAGTTCACAATTGTTCATTGATTGATGTCGATGATATAAATTGTAGACAGAGATCGTGAAATACAGAAATCGTAAATCGATGAAATCGGTGAAATCGTAGAACAAATATCATAAATCGGTTCGAACTAAAATAGAATAAAATATAAAAACTACGATAAGCTAAATAGAACTACAATACAATGATAATAAAACTAGATAAGATAGCATGCAATAATTACAGGTATAAGACATACAATAAGATAATATTCAAAATTTCACTTGTAAATCTAATGACTCAAAAAACACGTGAATAGCCCACATTAGGGTTGAAATCTAATCCATTAATACAAAATTAGGCGAAAAGTTATAACCAGTTTTATGGGAATGATTGTATGACATCTAAAAACTAACAACAAATTATACTAAAAATGAGATAAAGTTTTGCATTTGGGGTTGTATAATACTAAGAAAACGGAAGTTGAAAACTAACAATTTCTTATACTAAATACTAATAAACAACGAAATTCCTACTTACATTTAGTTTGCTTAGCACCGTGATATTGATGATAGAAGATTGAGATGGATTGACTTGAGTAGATAGATTTCTTGTGGATAGATAAATGGTCCGACTGACCTAGACTATGCTAACTGCGTAGCCATCCACTGAAAATACACACTGAATAAAACTAACTAAGAAATTGACTTATTATGCTTAGAGAGAACGTGTCGTGGAATTACTTACGTATATCTTGTTCTCACATCAATGAATAGGACGGGTGGAAACGCCCAAAAGCGTAGGTAGAAATTTGGCTAACTTTATACAAAGGAAGTTCTAATGAAAATTAAACAAACACTAATCCTAAGTAAAAATATTGAATAAAAATGTAAACATAATGATTTGAGTTTCAAAACCAACACTATCCAGTTGGACTTCAAAAACATATAGTGGCTGGTTAATGATAAAAGCATGCTAACTAATAACTGATTCAACTACAAGCTGGAGGAAAGACGCTAGGAGTAAAGTGTAGGGAGACAGAAGAGTGGATATCCAGGGAGACTTGACAGAGGGTTGATAAGAGGAAAAACAGCAAGAAGTTAAATCAGGCAAAATCAAAGCAAATAAAACAATAACTCTACTTCAACTATGCAGCTTTAGACAAGAATATCAGGAAGGGAGAGGCAGATAAAGTGGCCTATATTGACAATATGATCAAAGGCTTAAACTGCAACATCAAAATAGGACCTAGATACTATTTACAGGATTAGCAAAGCACACATACCCAAAAGCAAATGATAAGGATGAGATCTTTGCATAAAATGAAGAAAAGCTGGTCACCTGGAAAGAACATATTAAATGTGTCCTAAACCTGAATGACAAAGATTCTACATTTCTTTGCAAGCAATGAAGAAAAATGGCTCCAAAACCAGGATGACCTAGATTCAGAGGCCAACACTCAGTCAATATATACCACACTAGTCATGCCACACAAAGCCCTTGGCAATGGCAAAAATTAAGCAGGGCATCAAGAGCTCAGGGATGGATAAAATTCAAACAGAATTACTCAAGGTGATGAAACAAATGATACCCACAATTCTGATACAAATTCTGAAAAGATTATAAGGATAGACTTTAGTATATGGCTTCCCTGTGTTTTCCATGGGTTCCCTGTGTAGCCTGTGAAAGTCATGGTGAGATGTATGTCATAGAAAAACTATGTTGGCAAAGCAAAGCATTTTGTTGTTTTGTGTTTATTGAGCTAGTTATTTGTAGCATTTGTGGCTTTAGAATATCACATTGGTGACAAGGATTCCCAAGCACTCTCCAGTACTTGATTTAAGTGGGTTAGCAGCAGTTGTAGCCAACTGATGAAGGAAGTGGATGAGAACTTTTGAAGTGCAGATCATAACTGATGCAAAGAAAATGATGGCTCGACTACTTTACCTTGCAGGAGTGGATTTCCAAGACATTTTTGAAGACTTAGCAGACCCCAGTCCACAATCAATAAACCACAACAAGTACCAAGGAATCATAAGGAAACTCAACTACCATTTCAAAACTAAGGAAAATGTACCATAACAATGCTAAGTACTTTGACAAATGAGTTTAAACAATAGTAAAATAGTCAATCAATAAAACTGCTATTTTGTGGATTTCCTAGGCAATAACCTCTGAGATCAGATTATTGAATGATTAAAGGACCTTAAGTTAAAGAAAATTGACTCAAAACAATAAATATAAATTTAACAAACACCCAGACAAGATCAGTGGGTCAGAGAGTGCCAACTTACAAGCACAAAACATGACAGTAGAGCCTCATTACAATGCCAGTGCCATAATGACAGAAAATGGAAAAAAAGGAAAGGTAGCTGCCACAATTGTGGGGGAAAATGCCACATAAAATGAGGCAGGGTCTGCCTAGCAAGGGGTAGGAAGTGTACAAAAGCTCACAAATGGGCCACTTTTCAGTGTTTTTTCATAAAAAAACAGAACAGGTAAAAATGTCAAAGAGCAAGGTCATTCAAGGAGGAAATTGTGGCTGAAGATGACAAAATCGAATGAGCCAAGTTGATAGCCAGAATAAATTATCAAATGAGAGTGAAGACCACCATACGTTTAGTGTAACAAAAAATATAACAATGGGAAGTGGAGTAAACACAGTAATGGAACCAGTTATTACTGTGAGTAATAATGGTATATCTACAACCTTATTGACTGAGTTTGGATCAATGAGTAATTTAATGAATATTAGGGACTTTGAAGATTGCAAGTTACAGGCTGTAAAAGCCAGCCTACATAAGTGTAATGAGACAGTCTTTACCTACGCAGGGGAAACAACTTGCAATTTTAGCCATTTGGAAGGTCAGTTAACAATGAATAAAAAGAAAATCAACACTATTTTTGTTGTGGCAGACAAGGAGAGGTGTTTACTTGGTAACCACCCACCACAAAAAGTGGGGTGTGGCATATTGCCCCCTTCCCTTGCATGAGACCCCATGTAACTGCATTGAGAATAAAGGTATTGGGTGCAATATCCAACCAAAGCACCCCAATGTGTTCACATGCAGTCCAAGTACAGCATTGGACCAACAGATAAAAGAGTAAGAGCAGAGCTGGAGATAACAGCCAAACCTTAGCACCAGAGGCTTGCAGTTTTCTCGGCATAAAAGAACTTAGCTCATGCTTTATGCCAGAGTACTCTACTATGTCTGGTCCTCTCAGGGAACTTACAAGACAGAAACAAGGTCACAATAAAAGCAGTACCAACAGCAGTGATCATTCAAGAGATATTTAGGGCATCATTTACTGCTCAGACAAAGTTACAGGAGGTGAAAAACTGCTTAGTGAGTGGGAGCTCAGGTGTCCTAAATCATACTTGATGGTGAGAAATAAGCTGAAGTACATTGCATATGTAATTCTATGTCATACTAGGATAGTTGTGTCAGTAGTGTTGCTCAGGTGGGTTACTGACATGCTCATGAAGGAGATCAAGGCAAGGTGAAAATAAAGGTGGTGCTATGCTCTAAACTATGGTGGCCAGCCATGGATAAGGGTGCCAAAAAGAAGTGTCAGGAGTGTTATGGGTATCAAGTGGCTACAAGAGAATACAGACCACCATCAGTGAAGCCTTCAAGAATGTCTGCAAGACCTGGTCCAACATTTGCTTGGTCCAATGCCAATGGGCGAGCACCTGATTACACTTGATGATTACTTTAGCAGGCTGGTGGAAGTAGAAATTACACACTCTTTTAGTTCTGACAATTTCATAAAGTTTCTTGAAGTTCACTTTGCTTGGTATGATGTGACAAAAACCCTGAAAACAGATGATAGGTCCAATCTGATAACAGTAGATACCGAGAGGTACCTACTGTTGAAATGGGGGTACAACACAAGCCCCATTGGCAAGACTTAAAGCCAACACAGATCATTACTTAAGTTGATTAGAGCTGCATACCCAGAGAAGAATAACTGGGGCATGGAGTTAAATAAATACCTCATGGCTTATCAATCAACATCACACACTATAGCTAGGCGATCACCAACCGAATTATTGTATGATAGAAAGGTGCCCACTAAGCTGGCATTTATATCTGAGGGGATTGACTTAAAGGAGGATGCCAGTGTGCAACTTTGACAAGTGAGGGATCTTGATGCAGAAAACAGACAAGCTTCAGCAGACTATCCAGATAGGAGATGGTAGGCATTGAAAAAGGAGTTATCTGCTGAATATCTTGTTCTGCTTAACAGGAAGAAAGAAAAAAAACTTTCATTAGCATATGTGACTAAACCATATACTGTCACAGCTTGACATGGCAATCAATTCCAAAGAGAATCACAACAAGGAGTGACATGCAGAGAAAAGGTATAAAACCTGAACTGATCTACTCTAACAGACCAAGAAACATGTGAAATCAACATCATGAGTCCAACAAACAAAAGAGAACCTGCACCGCTATTGCCAGTGCAAAAAGATGATTGTTCAATGTCATAATAAACGATCTTCACTTCAATTGACATTTAATAGGACATTTTATAGATTTTGGGTTCCCTGTGGACTACGAACCAGTTATTGTTATTGTCAGTGGTCATTTGTATTGTTAGCCACCATATTGTACACTGAGCTGTTTTATTGTTGATTAAAGCCCAATGTGAGGTCAACTCATAGTTAATCATTTATTACAATTTAATTAACAATAACATTGGGATAATATGGATAAGTTCTTATGCCCAGAGCGATCAGACACCAACCCAAACAGTGGAACAGCCACGAAGGAATGGCTCTATTGGAAGAATACGTTCAACAGCTTTTTGGTTGTACTACCACAGGACGATTTGGATAAACTTGCAGTTCTGTCTAACTTTATTTTGCCGAACATCTTCCAACATATAGAGGGTTGCACAGATTATAAAACATCAATTGAAACACTCCGGAATCTCTTCATCAAACCGAAAAACGAAAATTTTGCTCGTCATATTTTAGAGACTAGCAAACAAACTCCAATGGAGATGCTCGATGAGTACTTACAAGCACTGAAATCATTAAGCAAAGATTGTAATAACCAAAGGGTGACAGCCATACAATACTGTGAAGAAAGCATAAGGGATGCCTTTATCACTGGTTTGCAGTAAAATCTCATATGCCAAAGACTATTGGAAAACAAAACACTTGACTTAAAAACCATGTTTGATCAAGCAAGATCTCTCGAGTCAGCCATAAAGAGTTCTGAGTCATATTCGACCCCTAATACCCTAGTCAATGCTGCTATTTCTGTCAAGTCCTCAGAATCCACAGATAACAAGGCAGATAATCTGGCTTGTGCTGCTGCTGAAACAACCTCTTTCAGTTGTTATTTCTGTGGAAACAGCAAACACCCAAGATCTAAGTGCCCTGCAAAGGATGCAAAGGACATGTGCAAAGTGTCAGAAAAAGGGTCACTATGCCAGAGTCTGTCAAAGCAAAGCTTCCTCAGGGTTATCAGCATCCGTTCATCTTCCTGTTATAGCTACCACTCAATGTCCTGGGTCCTTTTCCAAGTCAACAGCTGCAATCAAGTTGGGGGAAATTCACAGTACAGGCATTGTTTGACAGTGGCAGCACTGAGAGTTTTATACACCCAGATATAGTGATGAAGGCTGGGCTGACAATACAACCAGCTAGAGGAGTTGTTTCTATGGCTTCTACTGCCTTATCTGCTAATGTCACTGGAACTTGTACCGCTAACCTAGAATACCAGAACCAGCAATACACAAACATCCGCCTTTCAGTCCTTCCTGGACTCTGCACTGAACTCATACTTGGCCTTGACTTCCAGTCAAAACATGAAAGTGTTACATTTCAATATGGGGGCAGCCAACCCCCATTATCTGTTTGTGGCTTCAGCACCCTCAACATGGATCCAGCAGAACCTTTTGCTAATCTAAGTGAGAACTGTCGCCCAAGTGCATGCAAATCTCGTCGCTACAGTAATGATGACTTAAAGTTTATTGATGGAGAAGTTGGAAGGCTACTCAAAGAAGGAATCATAGAACCCAGCCACTCCCCATAGAGTGCGCAAGTGGTTGTGACCAAAGATGACAATCACAAAAAGAGTCTAGCTATCAACTACTCCCAAACTATTAATTGCTTCACTCAACTAGATGCCTTCTCACTTCCAAGGATGAATGACTTAGTAAACAACATAGCACAGTACCGAGTCTTCAGCACAATTGATCTGAAAAGCGCTTACCATCAGGTTCCTCTCAAAGACGAAGATAAACAAAATCAGTTCAAATTCATCAGCAAGTGATGACGACCTTGCATTTGCATACTGTGACACCAGTTTGAGAAGAGCTGGTATAACAACATCCATAACAACACACTTTTTCTGTCTCAAAAATGGCTTAAGTTGTGGCTCTCTCTTTTCTAGCACTTCTCGTGTTTTTATCTTTGCCTCAATGACAGCCAAACACTTCCTGTTCATTTCATCAAATTTTTCGCAAGTGTGGCCCTTACACAACAAATGGAGAGGAATATGACTTGATTTCAACACATTTGCAACTTCAAATTCTATCTTCATATTTTTATTTACTGCATCAGTCATGAATGCATCAATCATCATCCACATGTTTGTTGCTGTGTATGTACCATTGGTGGTTGCTGCTAAGTGGTGCAATGTTTCAACAATGAGTTTTACAATTTGTTCTCTATTTTCAAAAGTAAAAAACAGAGGCTGCAACTGTATTATTTGACACATCTTTGAGTCATTGTTCATGAAATTAAAAATTAGTGCAGGCCACTCACCGTCAACATGGGAACAAGAAGTTGTGTCATAATGAACTGTTACTTTACTTTCACTGGATTTGTGTATCAAACTCATTGTGGCATCAATTTCTTGTTGCAATGCTTTTTTGTGCTTGAACTCATTCACAGCTTTGGCTTGAGGAAGAACATATTTATATTTTGTGTAATCATCAGCAGTACGTGGGTATTTACTTGCTGGCTCCATGTTTTCACCCTCTTTATTAATAGTTTCAAGTGACTTGGGTGATTCAAGTTAATAGGTATGATTGTAAAGTTTTTCACACACAGTCTGAACAGCCACTGTGGCCTTTGGCACCGATATTCCTGATCAATAACTGACTGCATCTTTGATATTGTCAGTTGTATTTCTATTTTTTCAAAGTTATGGTTTGTCATCCAATCTGCTGTTCACCTGAATTCCACAATCAACCATGGCCACCCTTTCAGCAGGTGCTCCTCTCCTGCTACTTCTCGTGAATGTTTCATCAAACTCTGGATCATTGATAAAGGAATCTTCCAGCTCTGCTAACCTCTGCCGCTCTTGTTCTTCCCTCAAATTCTCTGCCCTTTCTTCCTCATACTCCTCGTCAATTTCTTCGCGCCACACAAAATGGTGCAAGACAACACCTCGGACTTGCATTTAATCTCCCAGACAACACCTCTCAGAATTGCATTTAATTTCAGACTAAATTCATGTAGCAAAGTGTGCTTAAACTTACCAACAGATAATTCTCCATATTTGTTACGTCATAGGGCAAATTTAGATTTTGTCCTAGCAAACCATGAAATTTGGTCCAAATCCAATTTCAATTTCTTTGCTATTTTTCCACTTCTTGGGATGAAATGGTGCATTTAAACAAGTTGCCACAGAAATCTATTTTTTTGCTCATACAGCCCACTGCTACTTAATAACTTTAAATTATCATAGAGACTAATAGTGAAGCTGCCAAAAAGGATGACCTCACAGGCAATAACAACTGATGAGAGATAATGCATTATGTTGCGAAGATCCTTGGCTGAGCTATTTCAAGCAGAATCACCAGATTAGTAGACCAACAACCAAAGCCAAACCAGGCAGGATCCCTGACAAACTTTTTTTCATCATCAAGATAGACAAAGCTGTCTGTTGACCTCTTTGGCCTCTCTCACTATGCATTTACCTGCTGATCAAAGAAACCATCAAAAATGCAACTTGAGTACTACAGTAAACAACTTTTCAGATTATATAGCACTACTAGAGAAAAGGCATCAAGACATCCAAGCTAAGTAATATGACCTTGAAACCTTGGGAAAACAGCTTGGCCTAACCATAAATCCCAAGAAGACCAATGTCATGAAACTCAATGCAGAGGCAAATCAATCAGTCATCATAAACAGTGACAGAGTACAGGAGCAGAATCTCCAAGGCAAGGGAATGTTTGCACTGAGGGGGAGGGGTATCCTAAAAAGCAAACAGGGAGAGTATGGTTCACAAGGTGAGCCTGGCATCAATTTTTTACTTTTCAAATTTAAGCACACGAGCTTCTGTAAAAGAAGGATCAATGACATAATTTTTAACTTATTTATTGAAATGGTAACTACCAACAACTGTCTAAAAAAGTATAATGTATATTTGCCTGGGGGTGTACTTGCCTGCAAACAAGTGTGAACAAGAGGGAGGGGGTTGAAAAATGGCCAATTTTATGCAAACATTATAAATGGATGGTCCCTTAGAGACCTGCTGTATGACTCAAAACCCTGGAATGTGACCTAGCCCATCCCTATCAAACTAAATATCTTCCATGCCAAATGTCTTTGGAGAACCCGTAAGGTCTTCAGGCCCATCACAGCATCAAAGGTTTACCTTTAATAAAGAAGTGGCATAACCCTCCTTTCACTAGAGGCCAGATACTGGTTATGATATTGGATAGGGCATGTTCCTTGCATGGAAGAAATCTAGAAGTTCAAGGTTCCCATTTGTTGGACACCTGTGGAAAAGGGGAAATATAAACAATGTTACAGTCTGTGGTGTCAACCAGAAATACCATGATGAGAATGTGGCCAAATTCAGACCAGGTACATGAAACATAACTTGACCCTTAATGAAAGCAAAACACAGTTATCAGTTCCAGCAATCAATATTTTGGGGCATTGCGTATGCCAGTCTCAGATCAATTACAAGCTCTAATTGAGTTACCTCCTCTGCAAACTTCCCAACAATATCCAACTGCTTTATGATTGTAAAGTACCTCTGGGTGGAAGGAGATACATTAGATGCATTTGAGAACCTCAAAGGAAAATTGGAAGAAGTAGCTCTTCAGAATATTGATGAAGGTAAACCATTTATATTTGAGTATGATGCATCAGAGGTAGCCATTTCTGCCACATTGAATCAAGATGGAATACCAGTCACATTTATGTTGAAGAAATTTGTATTGCATGAGCTTCACTAGTAACAATTATCGAGTCAGTACAAAAGTGAGAAAACCTAACTACGCTCTAATTTTTTACATTCATTACTTATTAGTATTCTGTTGCTTTTATGGTACACAGTTAAAAGAGAACTAAAATTAAAAATAACAAAATTCTTCATTGGCATCTTGAGTTAGCATCACTATCATACTTAATACAATACTGACCAAGAGCAGAGAAGGTGGCAGCAGATACCCTCTCTTGTTCACTTGTGCTGCCTACCCAACAATTACAGTTGGAAGGATACTCACGCTTCACTTTGCCATGCCAGAGTAACATTACATTGTGTCTCTTGTAAGAACTTGCCATTCCCAACTGGGGGAGTCAGGATTGTCAATCATATCAAATGTGTACAGAAATAAAACTACAATTCCACAAGAAAGATGAAGGAATGCTTGTCAAAGTGATGTAGCAAATTTAATAAAACATCAAAGACTTCAAAGCTCTACTTAAAGCTCAACTCAAAACAAGTATTTTCCCTTTGCAGTAGTTGAGTATTCCTGTTTTCTGTTTGCATTTTTATGTCCAAATATGGAGGCTGCAACTGTCATGAAGTGTGTAGGTTCTTTGTTCTCAGTATGCAACACTGCTGGTTATGTTCATTCAGATACTACTCTCTCTTACTCTTCGGTTTAACGTCCGTGGTTCCCTCTGTTTGGGGGTTGGACAATGCCACATTGAGGCTTGATTCGAGCGCGCCACACTGAGCAATCTTCAGCAAGATTAGCAGGAAGACGAAGATAAGCAAGATCTTTTTTCACGCAGTGAATCCACTTTTTCTTTTGTCCGCCTGCAGCAACATTTCCTTCAACTTCGAAAGTTCGAATCGTGTTGGGCCATTTGTCGCCCATTCTCTCAAGATGCCCAAACCATCTTAAGCGATTGTATCTCAGTTGACTATTGATATCACAGATTCCGAGCATCTCTCTCAAATTGGCAG